>CM073773.1:90310135-90715135 GCA_037158775.1 Hetaerina titia | reverse complement strand
TCAGCTCAAAACCGCTTTCCCCACCTTTCCTGTGTTAATCTTTTATGTGTGTATATGTATATACACACATACATATATATTCATATATATATATATTTGAAATTGAAGCTCTCCCGCGACGCACAAACACACGGATACAAAATATTCAACACACAGAAACATAAAGAAAGGAAACTCACAGTATGTGTTGACGCTTCGACGGCTCGACCGTTGTCTTCAGAATGGCGTTCTCGGGGAAGAGCGGAGAGGACATGTTCAGGGGAAGAGTGAGGGGAGGAGAGGTAAGGGCTCAAACGAAGCGGACAAGGTGGGGGAGGAGAAATGTAGACCGTATTGGATGAAAGCAGTGGGCTTGGTTTAGCCCGGTGGATTTAAAAGACTGGAACACCCAGATATGCGCCATCTGGTGGGTTCTCACCTCTATGCTGCTAGCGGAATTGGGAAGAGTTTCAATCACTAAACAGTGAAGCAGTCATCAAAAGACTGGTTTTGGGAAGCAGTGGGAGTAGGGATTGGATAATTAAGGAAAGTGGGAGATTTGGTGGAATAGCGGTGGTTATTCATTCGGAGGAATAGGGTGGACGTGCATTCACCCACGCAGAAGGGAGGGCAGAAGTTGCAGGACAGGCGATATATAATATTTTTTTAGGTGCAGGTAGCTTTAGGTTGGGAGTTGGTAATAAGAGGTGTGGAGAGTCTTAAGAGATGCAGCATTTACAGCGTGGGCGGTTGCATGGTGCGGACAGGGGCGGGGAAGAGGCAGGGGTGCTCGTAGGTGGTTTTTCTTCAAGTCTAACAGCGGTCAGAACACACATGAAAACACGCCATAAGCCGAATATATACTCAGTCACATGGAAATGCAACATAATATATTTAAAAAAATAGAACATACAAATATCACATGGAACGTAATTCAAATCACGGTCTAGGAAATATTTTTATACTAGTGAAGTGATCGATTCCTCCTTCCTCACCTTTTTTATGTCCGTCCTTCGATATGCTACTATCCCTTTTCCTTATATTTACTTCCATATAAATCAGTATATATATATATATATATATATATATATATATATATATATATATATATGTGTTGTGTGTTCACACACACTGTATGTTTGGGAATGTGGGAGTGTGTATGGGTGTGGGGGTGTTTGTGTAAAAATTCCGGACCGTTGCGGGTAAGAGGACGGAAAGAGTTGTGTGTTAGATGGATGCGAGATTGTGGAGCTGGATGGGTTCAGGTGCGTACCGTTGGCGGCGCCGCGAATTGTTTGCCTATTTCCGAGTTTGAGAAACGGGCGGTTCGTGAGGGAAGGAGGGAGTGAATAATGGAACAAAAGAGGAGGGGAGAAGGAGGCTGTTGGAATCGGTGGGAGTAAGTTGGGATGGGCGAGAGGAGGTTAGGCTAGGTGGAGGCGACGAGAGGTGCAAACGGATGGTGGAGGGGGGTCGGGTTTGGTGGAGAGTTCTTGACGGGCTAAGCTTGCTTCAAGTGCCCGGATCATGGAGGAAAAAGTCTTCGCGAGGAGGGAAAGCGTAGTCCATGCGGTTGCTATGTAGGGTTTCTTGGAAACATACCGTGGAAGCGCAACCCCGGGGATTGTTATATACATTATGGACAGGTAAAATACGATATTTTCATCAGTTTTAAGCACGATGTATTTTTTGGTGAAAAGAAATAATCTATCTATATAATTTATGATACATATCGCACAAATCGATGAATATTCATGAACGTAAACTACTAAACTTCAAGCCTAGATTTTAATACGGATCGAAGAGATGTGGTAGATTTTCATAACGTTCAGTTAATGGATTCGGTAATGTCAACTTTAACATTTCCGAATCATTACCTGGATTCGGTAATGTCTTCTGTCTGAAGGATTTTGTCGATTCGCGGCATGGCAGTATTTCTCTAAGAAGAGACGATTACATAATTTTACCGTAATGCAATCCCTAATTAGTTTTTGAAAATAAATTAAAGTCATAAATTCGGCATGGCTGGTATTCCATCGTATATCTTATTATTGTATTTTTTATAAGGTAATCTTTCGGCTAAGGTGGGTTTTTCGATGGACACACCTATCAAATAAATATTATGTAACTCCAAACAAAACCAAATCCAGCAACCCACTCTACAACAGGTCCCTATTCATTTCTGTGTACTTCTTTATTCCTTTCAACCCTATACTGTTCCTGCCCCTTTCTTCCCTTGCCCAACATTCTTCCATCTATTACCTTCTTCAAAATTCCACCACCACTCAATACGCCTTTCATCCATTTTTTCCTGCCTCCATAGGATTTCTCTCAACAAAACCCTCTCCTCACCCACCATTCCTAGTACTTTCTCATTTGTTTTCCTTTCGGTCCATTTCACCTTCTCCCTTCTTCTCCACACCCACATTTCAAAACCCTCCAATCTACGTCTATCCTCCTGCTTCAGCGACCCACGTTTCCGCGCCGTACATAGCTACGCTCCATATTAGTGTTTTTAACGAGTCTGTTTTTAAACTACCTACTTAACGTCCCCGTTATCAACTCCCTCCTCCTTGAGAAAACCTGAGGAAGGGCCCTCCTCTGCCTCAGTTCTGTTCCTAATTCCTCTTGAGAAAGGTGGTTGGACCACCGAAAATCGAGAACCAGTGAGTTTTCCCTCTTTGTGTGTTTTGGTCTTCTGTGTGTTGTTATGACTATCAGTGAATTTACATTACACGTTTGTGGGTTTTCCAAAAAAGTGGATATAATATATATATAATATATAATTATATATATAGTATATATATATATATATATATATATATATATATATAGATATAATATATATATATAATTATATATATATAAACTTTTTGGACGGCACAATATAAACATAATAAAACAGATAACACTTAAAAGGACACTCACACTGTAGATGATTTGAGCTTTCGGCCTACTCCGAGGCCTTCTTCAGGTCAGACTGCTATATATTGCAATACATAATTATACATATACGATATATATATAAAACCATAAACACAGTATTCAACCCGAAGGTCGGTTTAGTAGGTGATGGTAGAGCTCACCCATGTACCAAGCCCGACGGCGTGTGAATATTCACACATCAGGGTAGGGGGGCCAGTTCCTTTCCCTGTGCCGGTTATGGTTTCCAGGAAGATCTGGTACCCCGAAAAATCAACTAGCTTGGGTGGAGCTGCAGGTGCCCAAAGTGCCTGCCCGGGAATCGAACCCCGGGACCCTCGCGTCAGCAGGTCCAACGCTCTACCCGCTAGACCACCGCGACCCGCATGATATATATATATATATACATGTAATGAGAACGAACAAAAACACAGAAACACAAAAAATGACTCATGTACGTATTCCCAATTTTCGTGGTCAGCCTACCTTTCTTAAGATAGAGGAAGAACTGGATATAGGATATATGTGTATATGTATGTATAAAATTGTTTGTGTGCATACATATGTATGTATATATATTTATATATACATATATCTATATATTGTATATAAATATATGTGTGTATATATATATATATGTGTGTGTGTATATTTCTATATGAAGGAAGTACAAAGAGTTAAACAATAAATTGAGAAGGGCCACAAACAAAGCAAAAGAAGAATGGTGGAAAACGCAATGCGAGGATATGGAAAGTTTACAGAAGAAGGGTGAAATTGATACTCTATACAGCAAGGTTGTAAGGCAGGGTTGCCCATTGTCACCGGTGCTGTTCAACGTATATATGGAGGAAATGATTAAAGAGGCAGGGGAAGAACTGGAGGTAGGAATGAAAGACGGAGGGGAATTCGTAAAATCGGTTAGGTTTGCTGATGACCAAGCATTAGTTGCTCAGTCAGCCAAGGGGTTGCAAGCATTGCTGAGTGAATTGGAGGTTCAGTGCAATAGATATGGTATGAGAATCAATGTTAAAACAGGTTTCTCGTCCGGACAATAATTGTACTGATCTTTTCCCGCCGCTCCAGGCGCGCCCAGCACCTCTCTGACGGGCTGCGATTGGTGGGGGGTATGTTGGCAAGCGACGCTGAAAAAGGCAGTCAGCTCTGAGGTGTGGTGTAGTGAGGAGCTCTGTTAACGCGAACCTCCACGCTCGAACCACGTCACGGAACGCGATGCCGAAGTTTTTGGAGCAGCGTTATTCCATCAAATTTGCGGTAAAGCTTGAGAAATCGTCTACCAAAGCTATCGGTACGATTAACCAGGCTTACGGAAAGTCATCCATGTCCAGAAACATGTTCTTTCGGTGGCAAAAGATGTTCGTGGAGGGCAGAGAAGAGGTCGACGACGAACCACGGCCTGGACGCCCATCAGCGACACTCCCCGACGAAAATGTGCGAAAAGTTCGCGATGTACAGAACTCTGATCGTCGTCTTAGTGTTCGGATGATAGCAGAGCAGTGTCGTGTGCAAAAAACAATAGTGCACGAGATTATTATGGACCAATTACAGATATATATATATATATATATATATATATATATATATATATATATATATATAAATTCACTGATAGTCATAACAAACACAGAAACCAAAACACAAAAGAGGAAAAACTCACTGGTTCTCGAATTTTCGGTGGTCCAACCACCTATATATATATATATATATATATATATATATATATATATATATATATATATATATATATATATATATATGTATATATATTCATTCAAACAGAAATAGGTATAAGGAAAGGGGATAGGAAAACACATAAAAGGCGAACACAGGACATGTGGGGAAGGCGGTTTTTGAGCAGATCACGAAAGTAAAAATATTTCCTTATCCGGGATTTGAACCACGGAACTTCCACTTCCACAGGTAGACCATCCGCCCGGAATAATATATATATATATATATATATATATATATATATATATATATATATATATGTATATATTCCCAATTGTTACAGGACTTAGAGTAGTTTTCGTATGCGAACGTTCATATCAAAATTTAATCATCTTGAAACTTGTACGTGATGTCTATTCAATACTCTTGAAAACTTATATATAGTGGTGTTTCCTGTTACGTTACAACATTTTCACTAATTAATATTAGAGGGAAATTCTCCTGGCTTTCAGGAACATTCGGCGGATTGCATTTCGGAAAAAACAGGCCGAGTAAACGTTTATGGAAACCTAAAACCGTCGGGATGCCTTGAAGCGAGTGTTCATGGGCCCCTGTATTGAGTTTTAAGCGTTCTCAGTTTAATGCTAGACCAAGTATTTATCGTATTGAGGAAAACTCATTTCCCATGGTGCGCGGGATAATATTTCCAAGAAAATATTGCACCCCTCGCTTAGCCCACATGAGCTGAATATACCCGTTCTTCCCTCGTGTCCGATTACCACTATTTTTGCCAGTCTCGTCTCGGGTAGGAGTTGAGCCGCAAGAGAAGACATCAAAGAGAAAATTTCCCTGCCCCCGAGACACCCTTGATGCAGGTAGGGTTAAGAGCCTTGAGGAAGATTGCGCCATTGCCTCACTACCATTTCTACCATTGCCGAGGAAGACGCCAGCGACTCTGACGCTTAGGATCGCTATCTCCTAGAGAGTTGATTCCCCGAAATACTATTGCATATGAAGGATATTTCGGGAGATAGTCTTTAAAGAACAACTACCTTACTTGGTTTTTGAGTGATGAAAATCTGAGTTCAATATTGCTGGAAATTCATTAAAAACTCCTATGATTTTTTTATTCTTATCTTAACGGCCACCTTAATTTAGGATTTTGTATTAAGAAGCTCATGCAATACGTCCTTCCCCCTTTGAACATGTATGGTTTCCGAAGAGAACAGTACAAAAGACGTCATTCAATAGGAAATTTTCATCATTCAAGAAATGCGTTAGGAAGAGACGAATGGAAAGACATAACCTGAAAGACAGTGGAGAACTTCAAGATTATTATCAAATTCCCTCAATTTCTCAGTGAATCCAAGGGAGAGTGAGAGTTGGGAACCCAACTTGCCACACTGGGGGGGTTGCAGGAAGGTGAATAGGGATGGGGACAACGGAGAGTATGAGGTCTTTGTTTTTGTCGTAATCTCTTTTGCAACCAAAAACACTTCATTAATGCCGTCGATTCCCAGCAGAGACACGTACCGTGATGTGAAGGGATGGGAGGAGACTGGAAGAGACGCAATCCGACGCTGTACTTCTCTCCGCATTCACACTCGCGCAAATCTCGATCGGGGCCGGCGATGGTTTAGATGTGGGAAGCAGGAAAGGGTGGAGGAGGCGGGTAGGGGGAGACGGGATGCCTTTTGCTCCTCTAAGCCGCCGGAGCAATCGCCCGCCCCGGGTACACCCCTTACCCCACGCATGCAAATTCCAGGGGTCGGGGCTCAATGAGACCCGGGTTGAACCCCCCTAGGATTCCTGTGTGCCGGGAGACCGTCGAGCATTTTCTTTCAACCCCTTAAGTTCATCCCTCTCTTGTCGTCTACATTACTAACCCCACCTCTTCTCGCTAGCTCTTAAGTACGAGCTTATACGCGCGGAAAAAAACGGGAAACGTTCAAGGTTTTTCTACTAATCCGGCAGGCAGTCTGATTCTCCAACTACCCCCATGCTGACCCAAAACATTTGCTTTCTCCCGTTCCCTTCACCTCTATCCTCAATCCATTCAGCTTTAATAAAGAGGTTTAATCCTCGCCTTGTGACCGGAGCTATCTTTTCACCGGCAAAAGTAGTCCGTCGAACGATGAACGTAGGAGAGAATCCCCGTGGAAATGACTAATCATTTTCTTAAATTTTTGTCCTATATTTTCCAAGGTTGGATGACTTAATCATATAAATGGTAGTTTGGATTCTTAAGTAATTCAAATTTTTCAGTTTAAAAAAATGTTAATTCAACACGTAAAACAAAATTTTTAATATCTTATAAAATAATTCAGTCACGTAACACGAGTTACATGTAAAGATGCTAGAGTCGAATCCATCACGCTCAGGTAAGCCTTCGTAAATGCGACTTTGTTGTTTCCCTATAGATATACCTTATTTTGTTCGCATTCATATTTTTTTCATTTTATTCAGCTATCAATGCTATTTGATAAACCTAATTACATTAAAATTATGAAGTTAAGGCATATATTAGGACCAATTACTCGGATGAATTGTCGTGTCTTAACTTATCCTATTCCTGTCTTCTGTCATTGCAACCGAATGGCTACTAAATACTGAAATCCATTTTATCCAAATACTGAATTTGATGCATTATTTTTACTTCTTTTTATTTTCTAATGGCTTTCAGCCCGTGAAATTCCAGCAATGGGAAGGTATCAATCTCTCTAACAATATCTTCATATATTTTAATGTCTTTTAGTACCTTTTAATAAGGACCTGTCCTTTAGGCCTTCCGCTCACGCGTGCTTAAATACAAGTACACGTACCCGAATATCCACTGGGTCCGACCTCTTAATTCCACCCCTGTTTCACTCCTTGTCCCCTCCAGACCTCGTTCTACTTAAAAGGAGCCAACCGTTTAGCCCAAACAAACGACGGCCGCCTGCCCACGCCTCTTCCCGCTTGGGGAATGCCATGCCCACGGGTGGCTGGAGCTAGGCCCCTTCCCTGCTTGCCTCCACACCCTGGGGGCCCACAGGGGCAAGAGCTTCAAGCTTGAGAGTTTGCCACGATGGAAGGGGGCGAAGTGACGAAGGTCAGCAATTGGGCCATGCGATCGGCTATTATTCCCGACCCACTCCAGGAAGCAGGGGTTGCCTCGAGCTACCCGTACTCATCCCGTTTCTCTTTTAACTCCCTTTATATCCCAAAGTGCTGCGAGCTGCTCAGTTTTCTTCTCTGAATGAGGATATACGTATTTTCACCGCACAAGTGCGGCTGAGCATTAACTTGCAGCGGTGTGGAATTGGGCTTACCGGAATGAAAAAGGAATTCAGTCCGTGCAATTGAACGGATTGTACGCATAGATGGGTTCTGAAATTAGCTTTAAAATGTGAACAAACCTTGTACACCTACATAATATCTTGCAAGATACTACAGGGTGAAGTGTAATTGCAAAGAAAGTAGGAAAAATAGGGGAAATATTTAAAACGTGCATTAATCAAAAGATGGTAATCACTATTAGTAACATGCATGCACTAAGTACACACTCTAACTTTCAAGTGCTACCCCACGAACGTGAGATAAGATGCGAGTAATGGATAAAATACAAAAGATGCAAGAGTGAACAAAAGAAGTAGCATGAAAATTTATTTAATGCTCGTCATTACTAACTTCTGTTATGATCTTTTATTTTTCTTGGGTGTAATTCAATCTTGTATTTGTTGATTTCATTTTTAATTTCCCTAGTGTATTTTTAACGATGTCCTCTCCGACAGTATACAAGAGAGTTTGTTAAAAAAATCCTAACAAGAGCAGCTTGCTTCTACATCTACAGCTACATGATACCCCGAAACCTCTCGAAAGGACGTGTGGCAGGGGTTTTTAGATCACCAGCCATTACTTCTTCATGCACCTGGCACCCAGCGATCCACCAAAAACCGCGCGGAAAGCGGGTGACCGAATACCAATCATGCAACATGCCTACACATATTACGAGCATTACAAGAATAGCTGTTTATTCCTTTGCCTACACAAAGAGGTATCAAACTGAAGATTTATTTTATTATATGTTTTATTATACAGAGTGCATTCTGAAAGTAATGCAATTAATTTTCAGGACTATAGGGAGGTGGGGCAGCGTTGGCACCTGGTATTTGGCTAGGGACTCGCAGACTCGTAGCGCGTTATGGCAAGCCGGGTTGTCATGATGGAGTTGCCAGGTAGCGGAGTTGTCTTTTCTCGTTCTGTTGGCCCTTTTTCACGGTCTTTCCAGCACATCCACGTAGTTAGCAGCGTTAACTGTCAGCTTTTGAGGAAAAAACTGCTTGTGGACCATTTCTTTACTGTCGAATAAGACAATGAACAATGTTTTCAATTTTTATCAGCTCATTCTTGCCTTTATGTGCTTCTTTGTGATGAAACTCTTCCCGCCCCTTCTTAAAGGCCTTTAATCACCACGAAACCTGTGAGTAAGACCAAGAAGAGTCCCTGTAAGCCTCACGGATCATTTTGTTATTCTCCTCAAGAGATTTTTTCAGTTTCACAAAACTTAGTAATCGCGTAATGATGCTCAATCGTCGATTCCATTTTTTTCGTGACCCGGTCGGCGAGCAGAGGTGAACGATAACAGAATTCCTGCCGCTTCCACAGCTTTGAGATCACTGAAACAGATTTTCGGCCAATTTTAGCATCCCCACCACCTACTCCACGTAGTTATTCCACTTCGACCAATAAGAGCGGCACGGAAATTCAATCGTATTACTTTCTGAACAAACTCTGTACTTTTTATATAAGTGATTTCGTTTTTTTAAACCTATTGTTCAGCGGGTGAATAATACCCAATTTTTTTCCAACACAAACAACTTATTAAATTTTACGTAACACCATTTTACTAATCTAGTCCCTGCATTCGGTCTAATCAGGCTATTAATTCAACCTTGCATAGATCTCATAACCTTTAAACAGTGCCTGAAGTACTCTTTGCTAGCTGTAGTTTTAATTCCATATTATTTCATTCGGTAATTGTATCTTGAGAAATATTTGTACTTTCTAGGAATTAATTCAACGGCTAAGGATGAAATCAAGAAAAATACAGACCACTTAATTTTAGTATTTACTAATATAGGGCTTCAGACGTTCTGTACAGACCAATATTCCTAAATGGTTTTGTTGGGGTAATATTTTCGAAAACTCTTAAAAACCCAAATATTTCTTCATTTATTGTTTTTCAATTCATTATTTTAACTATCTTATAGTTATCTGTTTGATAAGAGGCCAATGAATGATAGATGAAATAATTTTCTTGATTTATATGCTCCTTAATCGATTAAGTTTTTCATAACGGCCATTCAGAGTAGACTCGTTTGGACTTTATTGCGGAGGAATGGTTTGGAAAATTTTCTGAGCATTTGTTCCATCCAGGCCTGTGCGTGGGAAGATACAATCCACAATAATTTTTACAATAACATAGAAATTATTATCAGGGAAATTAGCAGAATTGGTATTCCATTATTTTATATAATACGGCTTTATTTGACATAATAATCCGGCTTACTGAAAAAAATTGTTCCTATTTCTCCAATTAAAAAACAAGGCAAAGTATGCCAGGAGTTTTACGAACGAGAAATCTCGCATGTTACGATTTATGATTATGATGTGGTAAACTATCCGTTATCGATCTGGTTATCGATTATGGTAAGGTGAAGCATCGAAGGGTAGAGTCTTATAGGGATAATTAGTGTTTCTTTTCATAATTGATCGAAGTTTCCTCACTAGACCTACTCAAAATTTGGACAAAAAGAATAGTTTGTACAAGGTTAGTATAAAAAGTATCGGGAAAAAGGTTCCGAAAAATATATTTATTTCAGATATTACTCCAATGCCTTAAATTTCTTCAAATTGCATCCCCTGATCGCCGACACCCTTTTGCCAGCGGCTTTTTTACGACTCGAAGGTTCACTGATAGGCTGATTCCGGAAGGTCCGTAAGGGTACGCGTCCAAGCCTCTTTAACGGTACTTAAGGTCCCATTGTGGTGTCCTTATAGGAAGGATTTCACATATAGGAATAGAAAACAGTCTGCTGGTGCCAAGTTAGGGCCGTAAGGAGATTGGGAAATCGTCACGATGCCTTTGCAAGCAAACACTCGACTCTTGTTTTCGGTTATCCGCCAAGACCTCCGGGACGAGTTTAGATCTTTCGCATTGCCAAACTTTCAGTGATAATAGTGTGCACTGTTATCTTACCAATGCCAATATTATCTACAATCATCCACACACTTAACCGACGTTCTGAATTCAGCATAGCACGCACACGCACGTTGTCGTTGGTTCTTGACGTCGACGGCAGACCAGCGCGGCTTTGTCCTTCACATTCTATTGCCCATTTTTAAAGATATTTTTCCACTTCAAAACTGCATTAATGTCATGCTTTCATTCTTGAACACTTGGACAATCATGTTCAACATTTTTACAACCGATAACTCTAGTCCAAAACAAACTTTTAGAGACAGAACGCTGCCCAACCGTTCGCTGCATTGTGCGCTGGCGCCGAGTCAAATAGGGTTCCACTAAGAACAATCTAGCATGAACGAACGCTCTTAGGCGATTGGGGTTTGAATTGTGTTGACGTTCAGAGGCTCCACCACCGAGCCTGTTTGGTGAGAGCACACTACAACGTACATTCACGTCAATAAAAACATATTCGCAATTCTTTTATCCAGACGATAGTTGTTATCTAATAGGAAAATGGAAAGGAAAAAGTTGAAAACATAGAAACATCACTTTTGATCTATGCATTTATTTTGTAGGTATAATTTAAAGTATTATATAGAGTTGGTATTTCATTATTTTTACTAGTTTTATAAATATTTTGGGAGTAAATACCATTAGTTAAAGATAGCAGTTAACTACTTTTACGGAATTTTAACACTTAATACATACACGTAATGTATTAACATAGTTAATACAATACGACTATTTTATGCAGCAACACTTGAGCCTTTCATCCGCAAAATTTCCAGAAACAGCCTAAACTGGGCAGTTAGGAAATGAATTGACGAATAAACGTATACAGAAAAGTGCATTACTTTTCATCCCGTAAGAGAAGGGAGAAGGGAACACGAGGCAAGCTTGTCACTTGAGAGCTCTGGATGTTTGAGCATTTAAAAAAATATTTGATGTATCAATCTTATCCTACAATTTTCCTACTGTGAAGTGACGTTTTGCATCCAGGCATTTTATCGACATTCATTGTTCCTTTCCCTTCCGTTTTAATAGTTAAGTTCTCCTTCTGAGTATATGCTCGGCAAACTTGATGCATCGTAAATATAGTTATCTATCGCGAACTTCGATAGCTAATTCATTAAAAAGCTTTTTCCTTTAGAAATAACGGCAGATTTTCAAATGATTTTGGTATTTGGATAATAATTCCAATAAACTTGAAATGTTTATCCAAACTTACTGGTTATCACTTAATTTAAAAACAATTAAAAAGTTTGAGCACAGAAAAAAAATTGAAATGAAAGGAATGTTTACATTAATTAAAATCGCTTATTACCAATTTGTTTTCATTGAGCGAATTTATTTCCCCCTTGATTATAAATATCCTAATTTATTCTTATACGTACAATTTTATTGGTCTTTACTTCTCGTTCCTATATTTTCGTATCGATGGTAATATTTACGACGATAAAAATACAAGTCTCTTAAAAATAAGATGAGACATTTGATAATTTTCTTAAAAATATTCTCTATAACGCACATTCAACTAGATTCAAAAGTATTTATGAATTTTCAAAAAAGTAAGTTCAATGTTTTGATGTGTCTTTGCGCAAAATATCTCAAAACACTTTATTGAGGGTAGAATAAAATCAGGTTTTCTTCTCTGTACCTCAGAAGAAAACCTCTTTTCAACCCTATTCACATAAATTTGATTCCAGTTTATGGTGTGATACCGTAAATGTTTTTCTAGCAATTGAATATATGGAACTCTATATTTCCCAAATAGCATTGCAACCCACTTCCTAACTTGAGAATTGGAGTGTGTACAGCAATATTCAGGTATAGAGGTACCTTCATAAGTTACTTTGATCTTGATAAATGTTTTTATTCGCTACTTTGGACTTTTTGTAGACACGAAATATGAGAAATATATTATCTTTCGATGCCATTTTACTCTTCTGGGTTCATGCATTTATCTCGTAGTACCTTTCTCCTGAAACCATTCTTATTCCTGTAACGGTCATTTTTGTCATGCGAGTGTTTCTTCAAAGTGTTTGGCATTATTGCTGAAAGCTTCCATACCACTCTGCTGCTTCTCTGCATCGCTTCATTCATAATTTATGATCGAATCCTACCATTTTCCATCTCCAGGTATCAATTTGTATGCCAAAAGTGATTTTTAGCAAAAGGGTATCCATTCCTTGTCGTTCACTCAAAAGAGATTCAATAAATACAAACTCCGAATACTAAATCTCTCTCTTTTGAATAAAAATTATTATGTCTCTAATCAAAGTACAGGATACAGAATTCCTCTAGACCATTTATGTCAACTTTTCAAATGATACATTAGTTAATGCATGTTCTTAAAGTGTTTCTTTTTCTAATAAGGGAAGGGAAGAGGAATTCAGTGGCCTATGACTCGAAAAGAACTCAGACGACTCCGTTCTGCAAATGTATGTTTTTTTAAATTTTGCTTAATCAAAAGCTATTAAGATATGGTTCAGTATGTTTTAATGAACTATAACATATTTATATGTTCGTCAGGATATTTTCTTTTAAAATTACTTGTAAACTTCTTTGCCAAGATTTGCTTGGAAATACCCTATGCCAAGTCTGATTTTCATGAAGAAAATGTTATTTCATGTAAGACAGTTTCTTCGTAAAATTGTTAATTTCGGTTTATTTAATAAATATTTTTTGAAATGTTGGTATACATGCCCCTAAATTATGACAAAACTTTCAGCTGTTTTTATTGTGGACTTTGTCTGTGGCAGCCACTAATGTTAGACGTGCTTTATGAGCTCGGCGATTTTCGTTTGTTTAAAAAAAATGGATCAAAGAATTTGTATCAAATCTAAAATGAAATTAAGTCTAACAATGTTCTTGTAAAAAATGAAATTAAGTGTAACTAAGTGTGTGAAATGTTAACAAAGACCGGCTATGGTGAGTCTGCTATGAGTAAATCAAGAGTTTACGAGTGCAATAAGCGTTTCCAAAAAGACCGTGAGGACCTTGAAGATGACGAACGCCCTGGACGCTCCAGCACATCAATTATCAATGAAAACGTGGAAAAAGTGAAAGAAATGGTTATGAACGATCGTCGAATCACAATTAGAGAGGTTGCTGATGATTTTGGAATACCTATTGGATCATGCCATGACATTTTTTCTAAATTTTTGAGTGTGAAACGGGTGGCAGCAAAATTCGTTCCAAAATTGTTGAATTTTGAACAAAAACAGCGGCGAATGGAAGTTGCTCAGGAATCACTAAATGAAGTGAACGCCGATGAAGAATTACTGAAACGCACAGGTGACGAAACATGGATTTATGGATATGACGTTGAAACTAAGGATCGATTATCCCAGTGGAGGCATTCTGGCTCGCTCGGAAAAAAGGCTCGATAAGTGCTGTCGAACGTGAAGGTTATGCTGTGTTTTTCGATTTTACCGACATAGTGCATTTTGAATTCCTGCCGCCAGGTCAAACGGTCAATATGAAGTACTTCCTACAAGTTCAACAAGTTCGATTTGCGGGAAGCAACCCGAAAAAAACGCCCGGATCTGTGGAAAAACAATTAATAGCTTTTGCACCACGATAATGCACCAGCTCACACTTCATTGCTTGTTCGTAAATTTTTGGCCAAAAAAATACTGTAACGATGCTCCAGCCTCCATATTCACCAGATAAGAGAGCTTTGAAGGGCCGTTGTTTTACAGCCGTAGATGACATTAAAAGCGCATCGCTGAAAGAACTAAAGACTATCTCACAGATTGAGTTTGAGAAGTGTTTCGGGGATTGGAAGAGGCGCTGGCACAAGTGCATAATCTCCAATGGGGACTACTTTGAAGGTGACAACATTAATGTATAAGAATAAATAAATATTATTGCCCGAAAAATTAAAATTATCATTATTTTTTTAACACACCTCGTAGATATACGTGGAATCTTAAAAACTCTACAACCTCATACTTCTTGACTGTCAGATTCATTCACCATCAAGACATGATTTGTTTTGATATATGGAGGCGTTTTCCATACTGCTGTTCAATCGTTCGCAGCATTTTACGCTTGCACAAAGACACTCGACAGGAGTCCACTAAAAATATGATCTAGACTGAACGGATGCTTGCGGTTTGGTGCGTGTTTAAGATCAGACCCGTACCACCGAATCTGCGGGTGCGAGCGGGCTTCGTCGTACCTGCACAACGTATAGTCACGTGAGGGAAAAACTGCTCCCGATACTTATTCCCGTTCTCGTATTGCTGCCTCAGTCAATGTCAAAATATGAGTTTTAACTAACGATAATTAGTATTCTACTACCGTAACTACATAAATCAAAGAAATCTAGTTAAGGTTATTAGATAAATATCTATTTTTGAAACTAGATCTCAACTGTTGAAAATTGGGATATGATGTCGAAGTCTGTAAACTTTCTATTGAATGATTGGCTTCTAAGCATAAAGACATGTTACCACTTTTTTGAAGGATTAGTTTACGTCATATTCTAGCTTCTCCAATGATCTTGTTTTCTCCTCTCCTACCTTTGTCCCGTTATCCCTAAACTTCGAATTATCATCCTGCATACCTAAATTACACGGCATCGGTGGCCATTCGTGCATTAATTACGACATTCTGGAGGAACCAGTCATCGTCTGATAAAAATTTCTCATCTTATGTCACATGTTATTGGATGGAAAAAAATATTTTTAAATTTCGTGAAATGGAACCTTGTTCTTTCAAAATCTCAATTCCATTCACGATATATTCCGAGGTGGGAATTGGATATGAAATTAGTCAATTTAGAATTCTGCTGTGAACTCTTGCAACTATGAAGGATTCTTTCCTCTCAGAGGGTGTGGTCGGATCTAATTTTTACTAGTTGGTTTATTCATATATTTATTTCTCCCGATCGGTCTACTACGTATACGATCGTACCTACCAATAGGAGGCACGGAGGAGGCGAAGGAAATGCGCTTGGAAGTACGGAGGAGCGGGAAGAAGACACAAAAGGACGACACAGAATTAGGGAATGGAAGTGGAGTGATGTACGAGGGTTTATGTGTGAGTGTGGAAAGGGGGTTGCGAGGAGTAGGTACGACGTGGAGGGTTGGCTGAAGCGGGGTCCTCCGCTTGAGGAGCCCAGAGAGCAAATTCTCTGCCCTCTCGTCTTCCCACCCTAATTGAGTGAATTGGAATTGTTGTTTCACGCTGGATAATTTGATTCCCTGGTTAATGTGCTTGTGAGAGGAAGAATAATAACACGTAGGAAACGCGATTCTTGAATTACACCGACAAGAGTTCCTTTCAGTCCGCTCCGTTTCCCCCCTTTTACCCTTCCGAGCGTTGAGGCGATGAAAGCAGTTTGCCTTAATGATATTTACGGCGGAAATTTAAGCACAATTATCCACGCTACGTGGTGGGCATACACTTCAATTGCCGAGTCAGAGAAGGAGGATGTTGTAGGTGGTGAGATATTTTTTCACTAGTTCCCGTGGAAAAACCTAACTGCTTGAACTCGATTAACCGTGAGATATTATATGATGGCAATGCACGAAAATGGGCCCTTTCCGTTGATTTCCGCGGTGGAGTTCGCCTGTCGCGAAGGATTTGCTCCATTTGGATAATGTGGTGGGTGGAAGTCGAACGCCGAAGTCTCGGAATTGTGGCATGGCGCGTCCTCTTCACGTCATTAGGGAGGCGCGAGCCGATTTCGCGGGAAGCGGCTGTAATCAGGTTAGAATATAAAATAACCCCCTTGTTGCGAAATGAAATCCTCTTCAAGGGAAAGGCTTATATGCATACATTTGTATTTGATTAAATCGTGTAACTACGATTTCATCGTTTGGGCATTAGTGTTGAACATTTGGAAAAAATATTTTTCAATACAGTTTAATTTTGACTGTACTTATGTGAAGAATATGTAGCTATATACATCTTAATTACGGTTACATAACGTCCGGTTTTATTAGCAAGGGCAGATTTAATTTAATATAATTGTTTTTCTCGGTAATAAGTTAATTTTACATGTAAAATCTATTTTGGGACGATTAGAATCTTTTCAAGTTTAGGCACTGGTTCTATTTTAAACAGGCCTTCATTTAATTCATGTTTCAGCACTCTAATGTGATCAGGATTATATCATGCCATAATTCGACGTAGTACTCCAAACAACGATTGTCTCCAAGGAAGGTTAATGAGTTTCCCTTCGGTATGAATTGTTTCGCAGGTGATTGACACATTTTCTTCATAAGAAAACAGTTTCAGGTCTTGTGTAGTGGACGGAATCCATAATAAAGTAAGAACATAGCATTTTACCCCAAATAATGTTCAATTGTCCTCATTTTATTCTATTGCTTTTAATGGGAAGTAAAAAATATATGTAGAATGATACCGTACATGGAAGAGATAAGGGATACCATCAAAGGTAGATAATGAGACTGAAACAATTTATTTCTGCTTTCTATTTTTTCAGGCTCAACTTTGTGTAAGTTCAAGATAATAAACAACATTGGATGTATACATTGTGTTCTAAATAAAATAAATATTCAATTTATTTCTATTTAGAATTCTATTTCTATCCATTCCTATTAGATAACTAGGATTTCTTAGCAAGAGCTGCAAATCAGGTTCAATGTTCCCATATATAGTATGTTGCAAACGGAATTCAAGCATAGTAATTATCATTAAATAAAGAGGATGTTAAGAGATTTGGCAATTATTTAATGTCCTTCAAATATTACGTATGAGCCAAACATAAAGACGCGTATACGAGTATTAAATTTCCCTTCTGGGTCGAGAAGGACTACAATTTATTATTAGGTAATCTACCGGTTAAGGTAGGTTTTTGGATGGACACAACTATCAAATAAACACTTTGTGACTCCCCACCTAGCAACTAATCTATATCAGGTCCCTCTTCATCTCGGTGTACTTCTTTCCTCCCTTCATCCCGTCCAACATCCCTATCCTGTTCCTACCCTTACCTCGCTTGCCCAACATTCTCCCCTCTATTACCCTCTTCAACATTCCATTACCGCTCAATACGCTTTTCATCCATTTTTCCTGCCTCCATAGGATTTCTCTCAACAAACCTCTCTCCTCACCCACCATTTCCAGTACTTCCTCATTTGTTTTCCTTTCGGTCCATTTCACCTTCTCCATTCTTCTCCACACCCACATTTCAAAAGCCTCCAATCTACGTCTATCCTCCTGCTTCAGCGACCACGTTTCCGCGCCGTACATAGCTACGCTCCATATCAGAGTTTTTACGAGTCTTGTCTTAACATCCCTACTCAACGTCCCCGTCATCAACTCCCTCCTCCTTGAGAAAGCCTCCTTGCCTAGCGCAATTCTTCTCCTTACGTCCCTACCACTTTGACCGTATTGGTCCAAAACACTTCTGAGATATGTAAACTGCTCTAACTGCTCTATTCTTTCCCCGCCTATTTTAATAATTACCTTAGCCTTTTTCTTTCTGGAGAATCGCATAACCTTTGTTTTATTAATATTGATTCTCATCCCATATTTATCGCACTGAACCTCCAATTCACTCAACAATGCTTGCAACCCCTTGGCTGACTGAGCAACTAATGCTTGGTCATCAGCAAACCTAACCGATTTTACGAGTTCCCCTCCGACTTTCATTCCTACCTCCAGTTCTTCCCATGCCTCTTTAATCATTTCCTCTACATATACATTGAACAGTACCGGTGACAATGGGCAACCTTGCCTTACACCTCTTCCTAACACTGCCCATCCAGACTCTCCGTTCCCCACTCGCACCTGAGCAGTCTGAGACATGTACAGGTTGCGGATCAGTCTCCTGTCCCTCCAATCCATTCCTATTTTCTGCAATACACGCATTAATTTTTCCCAATTCACTCTATCAAATGCTTTTTCGAAATCTACAAAACAGGCCAAAACGTCCTGATTGTATTCTATATTCCTCTCGACTAGTGATCTCATTGCTGCAATGGCATCACGCGTACCTCTTCCTTTCCTGAACCCAAACTGATCATCCCCTAAGTAATCATTTGCCTTACTCTCTATCCTTTTGTTGATGATCCTGAGAATAACTTTAGCTGCGTGGGATATCAAACTTATTGTTCTGTAATCCTCACATGACGAAGCCTTTGCCTTTTTTGGAATAGGAACTAACACCGATCTCACAAAATCTTCCGGCCAGATTCCTTCCTCATAGATACTACGAATCAGTCCATATATGGCCTTTTTCCCACCTTTCCCTAACCATTTCAACATTTCTACAGGAATATTGTCCACCCCCACAGCCTTATTTGCTTTCATCTCCTTTAATGCCCTTTCTATTTCATCGTCGAGTATGCCTGGACCTAAGCTATCTTCTTCTACGTCATGTTCCTTTTCTATGTCTAACCTTGTCGGCCTAAGTTCTTTACCATACAGTGTTTCTATATATTCCTTCCATCTCTCTTGGATTTTTCCTGGTTCAACTATTATCTTACCCCATTTATCTTTAACTGTTAGCACGGCTCTTGCCTTCTTACTTCCCGATAATAACTTAACCTTGCTGTATAGAGCACCAATTTCACCCTTCTTCTGTAAACTTTCCATATCCTCGCATTGCGTTTTCCACCATTCTTCTTTTGCTTTATTTGTGGCCCTTCTCAATTTATTGTTTAACTCTTTGTACTTCATTTTGCCTAACTCTGTGTTTACATTTTTCCATCTTCTTCTCTCATCCATCTTCGCAATCATCTCATCCGTTACCCATGGTTTCCTTATCCTTTTCCCGTTAACGGTTCCTATAGTGTCTTTAGCGGCTTCCAATATCCCTTTCTTGATACATTCCCATTTTTCTTCGATAGCACTCAGTTCTTTACCGTCATCCATCATTTTCTCTACAGCCTCCTGATACTCCTTCCTCGTTAATTCATTTACTGCTTCTAAATTCCATTTTTTAACCCGCCGCCCTTGCCTTATCTTCTTGAAACGAACATTACATTTCATAACAACTAAATTGTGGTCAGAGTCCGCATCCGCTCCTGGGAAACTATGCGAATTTATCACACTGTTCCTAAACCTGTGCCTAACCATAATATAATCTAACTGATACCTTTCTGAGTCACCTGGCATTTTCCATGTATACCTACGCCTTTTGTGGTGTCTAAACCATGTGTTAGTGATGACTAACCCCTGTCTCCTGCAGAATTCAATTGCTTTCTCCCCGCGTTCATTCCTCGTGCCTAACCCATAGTCCCCCACCTCACCACCATCTCTTCCTTCGCCTACCGTCGCATTCCAATCCCCCATCACTATCAAATGTTTACCTGCAGGAACACTCGCGATGATATCCTCTAACTCATCATACATCCTATCGACTTCTTCCTCCTTGTGGTTGCTCGGTGGCATGTATACCTGAATAATGACCAAGTTCGTCGGCTCTGCTTTAATCTCTAAGAGTAAAATTCTATCTGTCGCTTGCTCTATGTTGACTACGCTTCTTCCTACCCCTTTATTTAAAATTACGGCAACCCCGACTACAATTTATTTCACAAAATACAAATTCAATATGTTCTCTTGATAAACGAAGCAAAAAACATCTGTAACCTAGAGGTTATAAAATTTAGGTCACTTTTATAATGGGTGTTTTAGAAAATGCCTAGGAACATGAATTTTACTTGGTTTTTCATCAATATACTATTTAAATCTTACTCGGTCTCCTTTTGTAATTCATGTAACTAAAGCAAATTTTTTGTTTCATAAATATTGATTTTCTTCCCAACGCTGCAGATGGGCGATGGATTTATAAATTACTATTCCTAAAGATAATACAATTGGATGCTAGAAGGTGATAAAGGGGAGAATGCTGAGACAGCAAAAAGGTTTGGAAAAGAGGCGAGATTAAATTGAGGGAGTTAGGCTGTATGCAGATCTAAAAAATGAATGGTTCTGGTATGAAATATTGCGTTTAAAGACATTGTGTGTCTTTTAAGTTAGAAACGTAACAACATTTAATTTAGAGCGAGGAGTAAAACAGTATGTAATGCATAGGCCAATCAAAAACATACTGTAAACCTCCAAAGTACAGCAAATAATTTTTCATCATAAAAATATTTACTATTTTTTACTAACTCACTGTTCCCAGCAGTACTTCTATCGCAATTTTTACTTGCAACATTTCATATTTTTCTTATCCCTACCCTTATTCTACATCTAATTTCCCAACCCCATTCACTGTTTTACATTTTGAGTTCCTCTTCGTAAAATTGGTGTTCATCAGGTTTCATTTATGCAAAAATCTGATTGTAATTGAGTCGGCAAAATTGAACGTTTCATATCATGTTAGTTTCTTTGCTGAACCCTCATCGTACTTGACTCGAAGCGATTGGAGTTTTCCACAAGCTCTTGAACCCATTCCATTTACCCAATTTTAAACGCAGTCAGCAGTGCCGTAATTTTCTCCTTTTCTGCGCTGCAAAAAAGTAAATCGCTATTCCTGATCAACTTGAAAATGAATTCTTAGGTTAATGACCAAACCAAGTGTACGGTGTAGACGAAATAATCGCATAATTTTTCGTTGATAAAAATATGACTTGAGATTATGGTTTTCATATCTGATGAGAAAGCATAATAGACTAATTTAGTTAGCCGGAAGATGGTTAGTGTCAAAAATTAACCACTAAGTCAATTACTACAATTTTTTCTTCTTATACACCCAAATTATTTTTATATCTATCCTTGTTACGTTTCTTCAAGATACATTGTGACATTCTGTATCTAAATGCGGAATTGAATTGCTCATTTCCCTATGTGACAATTATATTATTATGTGCCCTTAAAGCAATATGCCCTCGCGGGATTGTCATGTTATTGGACCTCTTCATGCTCTCTCCAAACATTCTGTAATTTCATTCTCATTACGAATATGGTCCATAAACTATTTCTGTTAGTCAAAGGAAAACGCAAGAGTATTGCACTAAATCCTGGAGCAAAATCAAAGGGTGTTGTTTAACTCCATCCCGCTGGAGAATGTCTTAAATATATTTTTAAATGCCTCATTTGACCAACGTTACTAAAAGCAATTCACTTACACCGAAAATAAAGTTACATACTACATAATGAGTTGAGATATCTGCATTAGCGATTTAAATTTCAATTTGTCTCTGGAAAATGTTTATTAAAATCATGAAATAGCCCTCATGCTCTTAGAACTTTCCAGGTCCAGTTATACTGGGAAATATTTAAGTTATAAAAATCAAGGAGGATAACTGTTTTATATCATTTTAATTAGTACCTAATTGTAGGAAATTAAATAGAGGAATGTTTCCTGCCTTATATTAATAATTGCATTCTTTTAAATTACTCAAAAGTACAAAAATCACCCAGGACCTTTATTTAGCTGGCGTAAATTTAAATTTTAAGTAAAGAAGATGCATACAATTATAACATAATCAATTTGTTTAGGTAAAAATTTTACCTATAAAAGCTATAGAAGCAATATAAGTATTAAAAAGTTATAGCATTTATATTTATATTATCCCTGGTCCACCGGTTTATAATAGACTTTGGCTCTCCACACTGATGTAATCATAAGCTTTTACTATATCCGAAAATAACTTAAAATTCTATAATATATATTGCATTAACTCATGCTTTACATCTTTTAACGTTGTATCACCCTTAATTCCATTCAAATCAGAACGTTCGCCTTTTGAAATATACTCACCGACGTAGATAATAGAGAAAATTAATTTATTCAAGTCATCAGGATTCGTAAGATACAATTTACTTTTACCGGAAATAATTCTCTTCGTCTTATAAATTCCCTTCTTATAAGCACCCTTTAGAAAGGCATGTATTTTTATCATCAATTTATATTTCTTGCTGAAATTCCTGTAATACAAAACTTCTGTCAAATGGTATGGATTTTGGATTAATTTTTTATCGGTTGTACATTACATTTTCAATAGAGTAGAACTCTAACTACAATTGTGAATTTTTTGTTAGTCCATGAAAATGAAGATGGAAGTTCTTCGAGGAAATCAGTGAAAACGGCAACAAACAAAGTTTTAGAAGATGCCGTTTTCCAGTGGTTCTTGCAGCATTGTCTTATGGGAAACACTATTTCAGGTCCATTTTTTTGCGAAAAAGCTAAGATCTTGGGTCAGAAGCTTGATTGTTCATCTTTTAAGACATGTAACGGCTGGCTAAGGAATTTCAAGGCTAGGCACGGAGTTCGTGAATTAGGTCTGAGTGGAGAGAAATTATCAGCAGACTCTAGAGCTGCAGAAAATTTTATTCAAAAATTTAAAGTGGTGAAAGACTCCTATGATGCAGAATGTTTGTATAACGCCGATGAAACATGTCTTGTTTGGAAAGACTTGCCTCAAACCACTCTAGCGTCGAAAAGGGAGTCTAGAGTTCCAGGTCATAAAGTCCCTGAGGACCGTGTTACAGTTCTTAACTGTGCAAATTCTACGGGGAGCCACAAAATACCTCTTCTGTTGATAGGGAAGTCAAAAAACCCGTGCTTATTAAAAAATGTCAAAAAGGTTCCCATTTTCTATAAAAACCAACCCAAGGCTTGGATGACTGCAGTGTGGTTTACCGAGTGGTACGACGAAATTTTCATCCCTGAAGTGGAAAAGTTCCAAAAATCTCTTGGAAAAGAAGGTAGTAAAGTGCTCTTGATTGTAGATAATGCTCCAACGCATCCCACTGAAGAATTGTTGGAAAGAGAGAATGGAGAGTTTAAGATTGTTTTTACCACCAAACGTCTCAAGTTTGTCACAACCAATGGATCAATCTGTTATTGAAACCATGAAACGCAATTACAGGAGCCAAATTTTGAAGAAACTTTTGTTAGAGGGCAAAGATGAAGAAGGTTTGTTGACTAACCACAAAAAAATTAATTTGAAAGATTGCGCTTACATGGTGGCGGAAGCTTGGAGTTTGGCTGTCACATTTAGACGATCGTGGAACAAGTTGAAAGGCATATCTACTGACGAAGAGAAGGAAATTGAAAAAAAGGAAAAAGAATGATTTAAGCCTCAAATGGCTGATATTTGCCAAATTAAAATACGTTTTGAACACATTCAAAGTTGCACTTAACTGAGAAGAGGTTCAAGATTTTGCGTACCCATAATTATAAATTCGTGGCATAAGGGAATTTGAATACGAATCCACCGAGTTATTCACCCAGTAGTTCACCGAGTTTCCTGAGTTTTATTGCCGGTTGACTCACTCACAATCAGGATCAGTTACATTTTATAAAATAAATTGAAGGTCCTTGCTATGTAGCGGAGATTGCAATGCTCCTGGCTGAAGCCAGGGTCGAGCTTCTGTGCGTTCTCCCGGCCATGCCGCAAATAACGACAGAAGTCATCCTAAAGGCGCTTACCGCGACAATCTATCAGCAGTAGTATGGTCAGTACACCAGAGGGGACAGGAAACAGCCCAATCTGACCTTCGGACGCGGGGGTCGAGGCGGCCCAAGACATTAAGACCCTATCTAACCCAGGAATGCAGGATCATTGTCACATTTCATAATGTTTGTCTAAAACACTATGCAAGGTGGCAATTTTCAACGCACAAAAGTCAAGAAGGGGGAACTGATAAGCTAGTTTTCAGATCTGTTAATCTGGGTGGACATCAGTGAACCATCGGGCTCTGAGTCGTTACCTGGCTCTGCAGATTCTGAAGAGAACGATTTTGAAGATGACACAGAGGCAGCGGATAACACCTCAACTTCCGGAAATACCTCTATAGGAGACCCACAGGGTTGGACCTCGATTGGTGGCCAGCCGTAAGACTGCCTTGGACACACCAGAACACACCTTGCGCCACCGGACGCGGTAGACGTAAGTCAAATAGAATCATTCCCAACCGCGACAGTTTATCCTCAATCCTCTCATTTTCTCCCCCAATTACTTCTTTAGAGTGCCACCCTGCCTGCCCCCGAAGGGTAGCACCCTCGAAAAATAATTGGAGGACTGAAATATGTGCCTACAAACTCCAGTAACGCTCACGATCACGAGATATATATTTATGCTCTCCTTCAGAAGCTCATCATAAAGATGGTTAAACTCATATCTATTAGACTAATATTCTAACAGTCTATTTCGGAAAAGAACTTTTGGGGGACTCTGGGTCTTACATGACTGTGGAAGCCCGTTTAGTGTGTTATTTTACTTTAGTGCATTACTGTAAGTGGTCTGTAATAAAATTATTTAAAATATATGCCTTTTTTAAGTTAACTGTTTTCGCCCTTCAAAGAATGTGTGTATTGCTTTGCGCACGATACTACCTGTTTTACCGCGACATTCTTTTAGTTTTCGTTTAGATATATTCATAAAAACTGCGTCATTACTCTTCATACTCTTTATAATTATGGCTGCAGCCTTCCTTGCTTTCCTAGTGTCGCTCTTACTTCACCGTTGTACCAATGATGAACGTTGGTTCTTCACTGTCGCTTTTAAGGTTGAAAGGAATGCACGCCATCGGTCCTTCATGCACAATATTTGAGAAATAATTCCAGGTCTCTCCTTATAGACAGCTTGCGTTTGTATCTTGATTAATGTTAATTCGTTTTAAAGATTATTGAATTCCGTTAAAATTTGCCAATTCAATATTTTATTCTTTTCTTATGTTGTTTCACTAATTTGCTTTTTATATCAACAAAATAGCTTTATGGTCGCTGATGACGTCCATAATTTCAATTTTTGTGATAATCTTGGGTGTAGACGCCACCAAGATATTCATGATGAAGGCTATTTAAAAGTATCATTAAGAAAACCTCTACTATTATGAGAAGTATTATTATAAACCTTAGAGGCTACATAAATTCAGATTTAGGAATTCAAAAGTAAGAGTAAACTGAATGTCACAACTCATCATTTAAAAAATTACCATAAACATTTTGTCCAGCATTTAATATTATTTTTTTTCTACCGACAGAACCGGTTTAAATGTTAGTTTTATAATTTTCATGGCTTGCTGTTTTATTGAAACAGTATTTCTTTTTCTTTGTTTTTAATTTTGTCTGAAGTTGAAGAGCTTTTGATTTGAATTTCCTTATTAATAGTGATTTACAAAGCATCATCTTGTAAGTTCCGCTCAATAATTATAAGAATAAAAAAATGAAATAGCTAACAGAAAATAGTGCCAATTTTATTGTGAGTTTGAGTAATATATGATACGAGTACATTGCCTTAATAATTTCAGTCAGTAACTTATAAATCTTAGTCCCAATTTTAGCTACATCAACCGGTTAAGGACTACTAATCTTTTCCGTGATATTCTTAAGGTTTAGTTAAACTAGTCCATTACATGTTGACGATCTTTTTCTCATTAATACACTCAAGGAGATTGTGGACATTCACGATTGTAACAGGAAGAAAAGATTAAGAAAATGCGCAATAACTTCAATACTCTATGGATTCAAGCAATCCATGTTCTCTGAAGCGTTCAATTTTTTAAATTGCGCATTGCTTGACGTGTGAAATCGTCTGTATAAAATGTATAACTCAATCCCACAAAAAGAAAACATGCCAATAACATATTTTTTTATTTTTTCATGTTCAATTAACAAATCATTGAGCGATAATTTTGCAATATTCATGCTACGCTTCTTATTTACTCCCAGTTAACATTATCTTAACTAACTGTAGGTAAGCCAGTTTTCCCAAATCCAAAAGAATTCTTCGCCTCTGACTACCCACACACGCATAATGTTCAATATGGACTTAACACGATAGAAATATAAAAGCATATAGTATATGCGGTCACTCTATAAAGAAAATAGCCAAATTCAATGATAAAAATGTGAGAGAAGCGTGTTGTTTCCCTTTGGTTAATCCTACATTGAGTGTGCCGAGAACATCTGGGATCCATCGTAAAAGGTTTGAGGAAAATTTTGAACAAAATTTTTCGAAACTCTGTCCCATTCGTGTAAACTACTGTTAAATATCACAACGGAAAATGTGTTGTTTCCCGTTGGTTAGACCCACATTGACTACCCCGAGAACATCTGGGATTCACTGTGAAAGCTTTTATAAAATAAATTAAGCCAAATACAGAGAAATTCTGCCCCCCTTGTTAACACTGCCGTTAAATATAACCGAGTATAAAATCATTAAAAAAGCAGAACAGAAAAAAATTACCAAATCTGGTTTGGGAATCTCTTGAAACATTTGGACTCAACGTGAGATACAACACATTTTCATAGTTGTCATTCGTGA
Source organism: Hetaerina titia (assembly GCA_037158775.1). NCBI lineage: Eukaryota > Metazoa > Arthropoda > Insecta > Odonata > Calopterygidae > Hetaerina > Hetaerina titia. Next base: position 90,688,111 of record CM073773.1, on the reverse strand, counting down.
AAGTTAACTTTTGGCATTGAGGGTATTATCTAAGTTGACCGCAGTGAATTCACATGCTAGTCTTTAGAGAAAACATTGGAGATAAAATTAATTAATGAGAATAGGAGAAGACGCTTCCCTCTGACCCAATACACAAAGACTTAACCAGAACGAAAGTGCAGCGAATGCATTTCTGTGTTTTATCCTAGTTCCACTTTCTATTGGCAATGGCGATCGGTACTTCCTCCACCTTACGCCGCTGTATCTTGTCATTCCTTGTGGGTTGTCGAGTGTAAAATTCTGTCACGTATTCCATTAAATCAACGGTCCTCAAGTCAAGATCCGCTGGCGTTCCAACTCCCACGTTTTCTCTCATATGAAAAAAATTGTCCCGCGCATATTATCGTTATGCTTACATTTTAGTGCTATGTTAATGGCTTTCTTTGGTGGGTAGAGTTATGGATATACTTGAGAAATGATAATAATCGAGATATTTCTGAGGGCTTTATAAGGGAGGGAGAGGAAATAGCGCAGAGCTTTTTTTTCTTTAAAAGAGAGATTAACGACGACACTCGTAGGAGAAAAGGGGAGAATTTTCCGCTCCTGGATTGGTTGAATTGAGCACTTCCCTTTAATCCAAGAGAATGAATTTTATTTTCCAAAGCACCAAAAATTCTCAGACCCTGGAGGTCTCCCTCCCACTTTGGATTCGCGAGCGGAGAGAACGAAGGTTAAGAATCTAAACTCTCCGGTCCTCGCATTCGCGGCGAGGGGCAACGTTGGAAATTGGAGAAGGGCGTGGGGGGTCGAAAGGGAAGAGGATACCACTCTCTCCACCCCTCTTCCCCCGTTTCTCCGGTAATTAAACTTCCCGACCCTGGGCCAATTCTTAGATGTCTCCCGCTCGAGCCTCCTTCTCTTTCCGCCTCCCTTCTTATTTTTGGCCAAAGTTTTGTTATGGAAACGGTTGTTTAATTTTTTTAAGTTTCCTCTTCAACACCGAATCCTTTCTTCTAAAAGCGTTGGAGGGAGGCCTTTTGGCAAAAATATAAAAGGAAAGGTGCATAAACTTAACACGACGATGCTTGGGTCAAAGATAACGCCCTCACGACTGCAGTGATTTTTATTCAGAGGATATTTTCTCATTCACCCCTAGGTCTTTTCCTAGACTTCTAGCTACCCAACTCCTGCTACACAATGAAATGGATTCATTGGAAGGCTTATGGAACTGAAAAAGTAAATCGCTTTTCGTTTATCATTTTAATAAGTTAGTTGTAGATATGGGGGTCAAAATTACAATATAAAATCATGAGTTATTCTGAAAATATTTTAGTCTTGTGTTTTCGTTATTCGCCGTAAAAACCAATCAACAATAGTTGAATAAACTACAAAACACGAAATTTTTGAAAATTTACCAGTGCTTTGAAATACTTGCCATCAAAAAGTTTGATTTCCTGAGCAAAAATCGTCCATATCAAAGTCGTACACTTATTTGCATTTGGGAAATTCATGTAAATTCAGCGTTTTCTGGCATTTTCGTGGTTTCATTATCTAGAATGAAGATCCAATACACTGCCGTGAAATATCCAATTAAGCCCTGGAATTATTTATATCTTCTTTATAAAATCCGTAAAAGTCGCACTAAAATCTGACAAAATATTAGTTACATATAGGAATAATGACTAAGGTTAAATTAATAGATCTCAACTATTGAAATGATTTTATAGTTTTCCTAAAAATCTATTCTATGTAATTTTAATTCTTTTCCTGAACATCTAATTTCAGAAATGTCTCTAGATTAATAACGAAAAATAACTGAATAGATAATCATATTATTTAATAAATATTATTATGAGTGACTGAAAGGGAACTTCAAAATATGAAATAACCCTTTGAGATTTAGGAAGCTTTGAGGGAAATGAAATATAATAGTGAAATAAATATAGCTGGTCCTTAAAGATTAGTCATTATACCAGCAGTAATATTTTTTCATTAAATCAGCCAAAACTATGGCTACGCATATAATTTTTTGATGAATTACAAAAATGGATTCGTTGACGCCAACAGGTATTGATATTTGTTATGCTCTTTCTTAATATACCAGATGTTGTTTGGGGAAAGTAGAGTTTTTCCTTCATTACAAGATTTCTCCACTAATATCTACGCAGATAGCAAATAAAATTCGGGCATTTTTTCATTGAATAAATAGCCAAAATTCTTTGTAGCTGCCAGTTTTTCATCCACGGTAGCTGACCACATTCAACGTGGTGTGGATACTCTCTGCCACATACTACACTGTTAGGTTGCAGGGTATTATGCTGATGAACCGCTCCCAGTAGTAAGTATTCCCTTATTAACTGCATAATTTTTATACCTTGAATTATCCTGTATACTATAAATAGATAAAGGTATATATTTAAAATAGATAAAAGATCAATTTGAATTGCTTGTAGCTAATACGGTCCTTTGGCACCATGACTGTTACGAAAATATGCCTAGAAAACCTTTTTGTAAAATTTCAGGTAAAATTTCATAGTGTTGTAACTTATAACATGATTTGTAACGTACGGCGTCTAAAACACTGAAGCATTCAAATGGTTTCCGTCTTTCTGATTTTTAATTTCTCATATATTCTGCCCTCTCCATGTCTTGTCATTTCTTTCATTGCATTTATCATTTATTGATCTAGTAAAATATTTTGGTACGCGACTTCCTAATATATCTTAGATACAAAATTATAGATAACTATGCTGGATGAATAAGTTGAAAAATAAATAACTAGATAATCAAATAAAAAATGACTAGATCAACGCTTAATCGTTATAACCGGGAAGTAAATTTTTCTTATCAGGCTTACGATACAGCATTTAATCATGTATTTTGCGCGGATTTGTGAAAGCTAGGTGTGCTATTTTGTTTTCCCTAATATATTTGCGGGTGGATTGCAGTAGTCCATGGGTAGAGCGTTGAACCCGGGTTCGATTCCTCGGCAAGCCTCTCTGGGAATCTGCTGCTCCACCCAAGCTACGTGATTTTTTCGGTTCCAGATCTTCCTGGGAAATCATAACCTACTCTGATGTGTGAATCTCACACGCCGTTGAGCTTTGTACTGGGTGAACTCTACCATCAACTACCAAACCGACCTTCAGGTTGATCACTATGTATATTGTTTTTTCATATATATGCAAGAATAACTCACTGTACTCAGATAATTTGATTTAACTTCTGAATTAAATTTACCTTTATATTTTTGCAACTGAACATCATTTGCACTAAGAGGAGGAGTTTTATGAGAATCAGAATTTGAAGGAAGGTTACTTAAAATCTATTCCAAAGAAAAGTTATTTTCCCATAATTTATTTAGCTCATGCCTAGTGAATATATTACGGACGAATTTTTCTTCAGAGGTTTCCTACAAGGAAAATTTAATTATATGACAAATGGTTTTGAATGCGGTATTTCTTTTTTCCTTTTTTGGGTGGTGACCTAACACCCCCCGCCACACGCCCTTGCGGCGCCTTGCGGGGTATTATGTAGATGTAGGTGGTCATTTAGTGACGGTTATAAAATTGACCTTTTTTATTATTATTTCAGGAAGATGTATCCAATATGTATGTACCCGCGGTGACTTTTTTTTCTTGGGAAACTTTCCATGGTGAATCAATTGTTGGCTTATAAAATCATAAACATGATTTTCATATTCCCCGGTGATTCCAATTCCCTGAAATATGCAACGGGCTCTTTTGCTCGATACAAGCTGTACTTATTTGCTTTATTTGCTGCGGATCCACGGAAGGGAGTTTGATGCCTTTTTGGGGTGTAGATAATTCATCGAGTCACAAGGGAGAACAAGAGTTTTCGATACCGAACTGATGATTGAAATACCTACTTGCACCGTTGTTTACGCTTAAAGCGTAGCCGAACAAAGGTATCTCTCCCACCACCGTAGTTTATAAATTGCTTCCCATTTTTCCCCTCCGAATAGGTATGAAACTTTATTTTTTTCTGGTGCTCAAGCATCATCGTCCGCCCGGCTGGGTGGGTGCCGAATCGACAACTCCGGAGCGAGTGAACGAGGGTGGGTAGAGGGAGGAGGGGAGAAGGGTGAAGACTGGAGAGAAAGGTAGTAAGGGGTGGGGGACGGGAAGCGGGAGAGGAGAGACGAACGGAGCGCTTGCAATGGCTAGTGGTGTTCCCGGGTTCGGGCAAAGTATTAACTGCGTGGATGGTTTGCAAACTTTGTTCCGAAATTTCATTGAATTGAGCGTTTACATTATTGAATGGGAGGATACGAAGCCATAAAAACGTCTCGCCACACTCCACCCCCGTAACTTTGATCCCCGCGCCAAAAGTACGATCTGACCCACGCACACACATGCGCAGGCCAACGCACGGAGAAACGCACGCACACCCACATACACCCGCACAAATGTAAAGCGTGCTGACACCGGTGAACCCACGCATACATGAGATAGCACGCTGCAACAAAGGATACAAGGGAGAACAAGGTGGGCGGAGAGAAAAATAAATATACACGTCTGAACATTTCTCTCGAGGTAGCATTAAAAGCAGTAGCGAGAGAATAAAGTCGGCATCATCCGATCTCCTTTTATTTTTTCTTTTCTCTTAAAGGTTTTGAGGGCCAGGGCCTTCTCGCTTAAAAAAGAAAGGGCGTGAGAGCGCTTGTTGGTGGGTAGTAGTAGTAAGGTTTGGGTTTTTGATAGTGATAGAACCAAGGGAGTAACCCACGGACGTTTGAAAAGAGAAAATATCGGCCATGAACAACGCGGTGGGAGGAGTATTTTGGGAATAGCGGGAGGGGTCTGCCAGGAGGCTGGGATCAGAGCGGTTGTGGGTCGGGTGGGGGGAAGTGAGGTGGGTGGAGAGAAATGGTGGCGCCATCTCCTGGGCGCCTATTTAAAATTCCGGGAACAGCCGTTTTTATCATCGGCATTCTCTCTCGCGCCCGACCGAATTCGAATTGGGGGTCGGAATACTGCCCGCCACCTATCTCCTGGCTCCGCGGGGCGAGCTTTGATGAACGTGGAATCGCTCCGGGTGGAATGAAATTTTGATGCCACAAGAATTTGATAAAAATTGAAAGGAGAGAGGGAATGAGAGAGAGAAAGAGAGACACGGGGGATGTTTCAGGCGTTCGACCTCGCGAGCGCGGTCTCTTCTCGCCGAGGACGAAGCCGTCGAGAAAAGGGGAGAAAGTAGGCTAGGACGGAGAGGAAGTTCGGAAGAAGGAGTGAAGGGTCGAGGACTGATTGAGTTGAGGCCGAGTTACTGTCCGTGAGTTCCATTTCGTGTGCTTACGGGGAAACACGATCGCTTTTGATAAGTGACGGGAACGGAAGGCGAATGCGAAATGCATTTCGAGCGCCTTCATTGATTCCTAAACTCGAAAATCCTCTTCTTGGAAGGAAATAGGTTTCTGAGTGGTTTCGTAATGGAATGGTTAGGCAGAGAAAAGGGCAGGCCAAATTGGCGAAGGTAGTGTTTTGCGCGGCTCAATTATTTTCGGTCTCCCTCAGACCTGCAGTGATGGGAAAAATAAGTGGGTTGTGAAAACAAGAATTTTTTCAATCTTTAAAATCATAAGTTTGCACACGTTATTGTACAAAACAAAATATTTGCAGTTTGTGATGATGCTGTACTAGTTTAAACTCGCTGAAATAACCCTGAAATCAGTATCTTTCCTACATGTAATTAAACTACGCCCATAGATGATGTCATACCGATCCTTGACTGCTTTCAATCCAGTCATTTCCCATACCTTGCTTTTCACGGCGATTTTGATCATCCAGACACAATTTACATTAAGGTTCGCAACTCTTGTAGGTGAAATGAACTGTAAATGCGAGGCAAAAAACGGATAGATCGATTACGGATTCCAAGGTATTGGACAATCCAATAAGGTAATTACATAAAAATTTTTTTCAAGCGGTGAAGTTTGCATCTTTTTTATATTAAAACCTGTCACATCATCTATTTTCAGCACGTTCATTCTAATATTTGCGAATTTATGTAGCCTCGACGTAAAGCTGGAAATGAGAAAAAATAGATGGAATTCTACTATTTTTTATTATTTCTTATATCTTATAATAACCTTCAAAAAAACAAATAATATACCTTACAGCCAATTATTATTTAATGATTGAGTATTCAATCAAATCTGTTTGTATATTTCATTTAGAATTTTTGTGCCTTTAAATTAATCGCATTTTTCGAATCCCACATAATTAATTTTTCTAATTAACGGAATCTCATCTAAAGTTGCCTGTGGATATTTTCCAATGTTTTTGTAAGAAATTATATGAAAATCATTTCCTTGGTTGGTCACATTTTTTTATAGCATAGCTTGATATAAATTTGAAGTTAACTAAGAAGCCTGCTGTTTCTGTTCCGAATAATTTACTTTATTCATGCACTTTAACTTATTGACTAAAGGAATAGCCAGTAAAAAAGTAATTAATTTTACGGAAATCGCAATATGATCTCCTTGAATGTAAAAACTCAGGAGAGAATTGTTGTTGTGAGAATACCTCTTGAAAGCAGAAGGCTCACTCTGAATCTAGACCAAATAGCCTTGTTTTCATATTGTACAACGTAAAATCCATGTGTTATCGAATAATTAATACGAATATTTGTTTCCTAATTGATAAATTTTCCAATGTAAAAGGTCAAAAAGTGCTGTTTTCGGATTACGAATAAATAAATAACTAGAGACACGTGTATTATTTTAGAGCTATAGAAATAATAAATATAGAAATACATATCCCTTCATTTCACGATATTATTTAGCACTGGATAGTTCTAATGTGTATGCGTTCTCACAAGACAATAAATACTCAAAAACAGCAAAACTTAAAGTTGACGCTAGCATCAAAAAACTAACTCAACTCAAGTCCCAGCTTTATTGGCAATTGCATTAATTTATTTAAATCTTGGCGGAATTTTACTTATTTCGAGACTTCATGTTTCTGAAATTCTCATTAGATTTATTTGATTGCAAAAGTTGCAAATTTTTCATCACTATTAAATTATCAAAACTCTTATGTTATATTTAGTATATGAGTTTGTTATATAATGTGAAAATAACCTACGAAATCATTATTAAAATTTCACAAAAATTGTGGAAAACAGGCAAATACGCATTATGTTTTGAAGAATAGTATATTAGGCATCCAATGCAAGCTAATGTTTTTTTATTAATATTTATATGCAACTTAGTGAATATGCTAAGATTTATTATGTTTTATCAAGGTTATACTTCCTAATAGTTTAAAAAAATATTTTTCATGCATTAATACTGTAACTTTTAATTCTACTAAAATTATTTGATTTTCATTTACAGCCTTACTTTGCTTCCTAAATAGTCATCATATGAAAACATCTTATATTTCAGACGTTTTCAAATCAATAATACTAATAAACTCCACTCTCATTTGGTAAGCACACTCATTTAAGGAACAGTTCTTTTAAGTTGTCATAGTTTAACATTGCCTTGAACGCTTTTCTTCTGCATTCAGATCTCTTTTTTTTGCCAACCCAAGGTTATCATTCCTCACCCTCTTTCCATGTTATGCTCCCGGAGACACAAGTACTAAGTTTTTCTACGCCCGCTCCTTAAATACTTTGCATCGTCTTCTACAATAAGCCGACTCGTATCAATTACGCCAAACGGTGGATATATTTCAGAGGCAAAGGCCTGTGCAGCAACCGCTTAGCCTAACTTTGGCCTCGCCTCCGCTCGTAATTCCGTATGAGGCACAAGGCAAGCAACCAGGGTGTATCCTCGGGATAAGTGTGCGAAATGCAAAGCGCTATGTTTGCTCCCTGCAAGGCTTCTCGCCAGCTTTTCCAGTGCGGTGAAATTCAATGGGATAGGAAGGCGGGATTAAGCGGGCGCGCCAATCCCCCGCACTTAAAAACAGAATTATAGATGTGTTATTCCGAAGGGGAAAAATAAAGCCGTGACCTCTATATCCTCAATGTTTTCCCTAGCTAGACAAGTTTTAGCGGGGATAGTTTCGGGATCGATAACTAGGGTGGAAAAGGAGGGCCACAAACAGTTTAGGAAAGGGAGGTAAAAACACTTAGCGGAGGTAATCCCACTAAAGGCCTGTGTTATAAGCCTGCAAAACAAGCATACCGTATGCATGAATTGTTAAGCATAATACCTGTGGAGGCCAAATATCATAGTTGAAGCATAGGAGGTAAATACTGAATGAAGACAAAATATTCCCCAGTTGAAACTTGAATTGCAGAATGAACTCAATGTTTTCTTCCTTTCGGAAACCGTAGTGTTCTAATCGTACACATTTAAAAATATTTAAATTTCAAAATGAAAAATAAAAGGAAGAGTATATATTTGTGCAGTCAGTCCAATTGAATTCCCAAGTACATCATGGAACTTGAAATAGTAATAGTCGCAAGAGTTCAGCTCTCACCCTTCATCGTCCTCAAACCACAGCGAAAGCTCATCTCTAACGACACAAGGACTTTGAAAAGGTGTGCAGAATTTCCATTCACTTAAACCGCAGGCCGCGTGACTCAATTCCGTTTCCGTGTCCTTCGAAAAGATAAATTATCTCGGCACCAAATTCGAGGAGGAATAGAAGAGGGCGGGCTTTGGGTGCACGTGTGATCTTGGCGGGAGCGATGCGGGAGAGATTTATAGTGGATGCATTCGTTTTGAGAGATCCGCTGCGCCGATATTCATGTAATCGGCCTAATTCCTTTGAGGCCGACATTACCGAGATGAGATGAGTATTTTAGAAGCAATTGGTAGGTGCAGGTAATGCAGCTTAGTGTAGAATTCAGTGGAAGCAATACGGAGGTGAAAAGATAGAAATGTACACATGTGCCCGAGGTACAAGAGTGGTGCCATAAGTATCCAGCTTGTCCTACAGTTAACGGTAGTTGTTTAAAATATATCACTGTATTAGAAATTATGCAATCTATAAAGCATATGCCTCAAGTTTGAAGACGCTACGTTGCTTAGTGTTTATTTGGCAGCCATCAATAGTGAACGTTTTCACTGAATTTGTGAAAATGGGGAAAATTGGTCATCGTTATATGATACAGTACTTTTCTTTGAAAGGTCTCAGCCCAACTAGTATAAAAGCTGTACTGGATTATACTCTCCTTCTATGCTCCTTCGTTTACAACAGCAAAATATTGGGTAGCAGAGTTTAAATGAGGCCGTACGAACTATCAAGACGAGCGTCGCATTGGTCGGCCAATTGATGTGACACCTCCAGAAACGGTGAAGCAAATCCACAAAATGATACTAGATGGTCGTCGAGTGGAAGTGCACAAGCTTAGCAGATATAGTAGGAATTTCAAAAAGTGCAGTACATCGCATATTAACTGAAAATTTGGACATGAGAAAGCTGTGTGCAGGATGGGTGCCGCGTTTGCTCACACTCGAGTAAAACCAGTGTTGTGAAGGTGTTTCAATTGAGGGTTTAGCAAAGTTTCACAGCAACAAAGCAGAATTTGTGTGCCATTTCATAACCACGGATGAAACATGGGTCCATTAATTCACATCCGAGACAGAAGAACAATCAAAACAACGGGTTCAAAAGGAATAACCGGTTCCAAAGAAGGCGAAGACCGTTTAATCTGCAGGAAAGGACATGGCGTTGGTTTTTTAGGATGCGTGTGGGATAATTTTTATTGAATATCTTGAAAAATGAAAAAATATCAACGGTGAGTAAAATGCAAACTTATTGCAACGCTTGAGCGAAGATGTCTAGCAAAAGCGGCCACATTGGGCTAAGAAGAAAGTGTTGTTTCATCAAGACAATGCTCAAGCTCACAAATCCGTTATTTCAATGGCCAAAATTAATGCATTAAGGTTTGTATTGCTACCTCAAACACCCTATTTGCCAGATTTAACCCTCTTTGATTATTTTATGTTCGTACACTTGAATAAATGGCACGGTGGTCCAAAATTTTTAACCGTGAAGGAATGATATCGTCGTTTAATGGCTATTTTGAGGAGAAAGACAGTTCATATGATAAAAAGGTTATCGAACTTAATAAACATCGCTATAAAAAGTGTTTAGAGCTGAAAGATGATTATGTTGAAAAATAAATACTTTTTTCCAAAATTGTTATGTTTTCCTTGTTGGTTCGGATACTTCTGGATCCACCCTCGTACATGTGAGGTGGTGCAGAAGACGTTGTAACATTTTTATGAATGTATATTTCCAATTGTATTTTCCCAAAGTTATTAGGAATATTTATTTCCAATTTAAAAATATGCCTTACCATTGGCATAAGTTAATACATAAACTCTCATTAATGCTATGATAAGTTGTTAATTATTATTTCATTATTAACTAATAGAAGGAGAACCTAATGGCAACATGCAAGTACTTATGTACTATTTAGTATTAATCTCATTATTATACCCCACTTAGTCGTTCAGCATATATTCTATTATTTCCGGTACAAATGTTGCTACCTTGACTTTATTTTCTTTGGCTCTTGCGACGCTCTTTTTTGATTATAATTGACAAACACTCTATCGTTACCAAAAGAAGAATAAAAGACGATCATATTTTATAAATATGTTTGCTTATATTGAAATAAAATAATAAAAATTAAGATGGGAAACAAATTATTATTTTAAAGAATTAAATTTACAGTTGACACAAACATGAAATCCTCAAAGCACAAGCAATTTTAAGTATGATATGATTGGCTATCAAAACGAGAGAAATTGCGCTGGAATTAAAAAGTCAGCCTAAAGGCAAGGATTACATTGAGGTTGAAAGGGGAGCAGAAATAGTAAGGTGGATGCAGGACAGGTCTGAGGAAGACCTGGGAATTAATAGGGTTCGGCCGGATGGATCGGGGTTTGAAGTGGGAGGTGGTTAGGAAGGATAACAGGGGAGGGAGGATTGGAAGGGGCGAAAGGTAAGGGGTGTGGCGTATGAAGCGTTCGTTTAGGTGGTGGAGTGAGTTTTGGATGAGGAGGCTTGGGATGAGACAGGAGTGACGGTAATAGCGAGGGGGAAAGCCACAGCATCACGAGAGGTGGGAGAGCAATGGGAGTGAATTTTTGAGGTTGAAAATGGAGCGGTGAAATTTTGAGGACCCGTCTCGAAGAATGGCTTTCATTCTCCCCACCACTTCCACCTCAATCTCGACCACAACTTCCACAAAAATAAAAAAAGGATTTGAATGAGGATGGAATTCGTAACGGGGAATATTTTGAAAACAGAATTGGAAAATTCCTTGATGGAATGGAACGAAATGACTTCAAGAATATCGTGTGATACCGTATGCAGAAAAGTATTACCCAAAAATTGTATCCTCTCTTTTAAAAATCATAAACAATTTAAAACTGATATCAAGTTGTTTTTCAACTGAAAATTGCTCTCTCATTTTTACGGATACATGAATAATATAAAATAATCTAATGCTGTGTGCCATCAGTACAATCCCTTTTTCTAAATTATTAAAATTTTACAAAATTACTAAACCATTTTTTCCAAATTGCTTCTTTTCAATGCCAAGTTTCCGATCAAATTATTATGACATAAAATCGCAAACCCAAGTATCAGTCATTTTCCGTCTTGGTGAAGTCAAAAGAACTTCTTCTTTGAAAGAAAAAAGTATAGTAAAAAGTTCAGAAATATACAATCTACGCTTCCAAAAAAGGCTATGATTTATTCCACGCTTTTCCTTTGAAAATTGATTTCTAGCCCAAAATGAATATTTTAGAGCGATTTGAAATGTTAGAACTATTACCTTTTTAGGATGTTGATAAAAATATGGATATTTATCATGGTAAATGAAGAATACTAAATAAGATCTTTGAAGAGAGAAGGTCATTGAAGACATGTAAAAGGAAAAATTGGATCTAGTAGTAGCAATTCTTAAGCATGATATTTGAATGAATATTTTAATGTTAATAATTATGGAAGGGAAGTAATACAGATAAAGACCAGTGACTGTGAGGAGGGGGCACACCATAAAAGACTCCAACATAAGAAATTGGCAAGCAAAATGTTTGTTTGGGTAGCCGTCAAAAACCTATATTCGGATTCCTAATCCATGATGACAAATATTTTTTATTTTATTTAAAGTGCTACCGTGCATACTTCATTGTCAGCAAGGATTTCCACATTGATTGGAATATACTAAAAAGTATGATTATTGCGGCACTGATGCCTGGAAGTAGAATCTTAAAAGGTGCAGAGTAAAAATAAAAAAAGAGTCTCTTATTTTATCCTCTTTATATTCTCTTTGAGGGTAGCATCTGCCTTCGCCCGAAGGCATCATGGAGCCTTATGCCTAATGCTCCCGCCCCCCAATCTTGCATATTCAGAGCCCCTTACATTTCATTTCCTTTGTCCCTAAAATGGTTCCTCTTATGATTCTTTTTCACCGTTAATTTTTTTCCAAGGCACCCCTTTTTGCGATTGAGGAGACTGAAAACATTCTTGAAAAAAAATTATTCATAAAAACAAATCACCTCTCACAAAAACTTAGATTTACGGTGAATTCGGACCAGCATCTAATCATAAAACGCCACGAAGGATTGAAAAATTTCTGTTGACCTTCTTTCTAGAGAATCCCTGAAAATAGTTTTAATAATAGATATTGAGAAAATGAGAAAACATTTAATAAATGCTAATTAAGAATAGTGGTAACTTGAAAATAATTATACGACAGCACAGTGCACAACATTTTTTCTACAGGAATTTTTCGGTTTCAAGTCATAATGGAGGTAGCTCCAAACAGCGCAGAATTGTGTTTTTGCCGGACGTAGGAAATGTAGAAGTTTCATGCAGTAAATGGAAACATAATGGACCCTCCATATTGAATATTTGTATCTTACAAACACAAAGTAGAACTCTTTAGGTGATTAACATACTGAGCATTGTACAGATACACATTATTCATAATATGGTTCATTTTAGTAATACAAAATTGAGTCAAACATGTTGCCCCTACATTTCGTATCCACGTCCAAGACACAGGAATCCTCATACAAACCCAATTTTAGATTTTCATATATTCTACCTCTTTCATTCCGTCCAACACGCCTATCTATTTCCTAGCCCTTCCTCGCTTACCTAAAGTTCCCTCTTCCATTACATTCTTCAAAATTCCATTTCTTATCAAAATGCCCATTATCCACATTTTCTGCCTCTTTTGGATTTCTCTCAACATTCTCCTCTCCCCCACTTTCAACATGCCTGGGATCCCTTCCTTTTGTTTTTCTTGCCGTTCATGAAACTTTTTTCATCCCTATGCGAATCAACATTTCAATAGCCTTCTATCTACGTCTATCATCTTGCTTCAATGACCCAGTTTCCGCGTCTAACAAAACCATTCTTTTTACCATAGTTTTCACTAATTTTCACCAATACTTTTTCAATATTATATCTCAAATTTACAATTGAATTTATTACTTGTATTTCCGGTATATAGGAATTCCTGTAATATGAAGTGTTGAAAAAACAATTCATTTATGCAGTAATGGATTTCGGCTTTGGTTTTTTGTTAGAGAAAATTGTAACTAGAGTAAGTTAGCGAGCAGGGGAAAAATACATTTTAAATTATCACTATGTATTGCAATAAAGATTTTTTTTGACCTTATATTAACAAGATCTTATTTAAATTCCAAATTATAAAGTTTTATGCCGTTATTTTCTCGTAAAAAGCGCATTCATTATACGGCGAATAGATGTTAATCGAATAAAATTCTTAAAATGACTGTGGCACAAGAACAACAAGGGTCTCGTCAGAAACTTTCTTGGATTTTTCTATCTATTGCAAAAGGTTGGCTCATATAACCAGAGCTCTGGTGGTTTTATACATAATGCCCCAAAGTCTCATTCAATTCAATTCTCGAAAGCGCCCGACCGACAAACTTCTGCCTTTCCCCGGTTCTGACCTGGAAGACCTTTATGGCAATGCTTACTGAGTCCCAGTTATCAATTGTCTTAGTAGCAATTACTCTAAATCACATTCCTCTTGATTTAGAGTACCTGTGGTGATGCAATGAGTCGAAATGGATGATCACTACACAATTAACCCCATTAAAAATGCTGCTATGATCGACTTGGTCTGCAGTTGCCTCTCTCTTCTTTTCAGAATACGTCTAAATCTGTTAGCGAGTACTAGGTCCGGTGAAGAAGGCTACGGGCGTAGTATAATACGGCTTTCCTTGGAGGTTGTGTCCCATGCAAATAAAATCACAAGAACTTTTCAAAGCTCTGAAAATTTTAATCATATCATATTTAAACATAACTTTTTACCTGTTTACTCACGGTCCTCAATTAACTATGCATATTGATAGTTTCCTAATTTAGCTGTCCAAGGTATTTGATAAGGGGTCATTTTGGAATCTGTTTCTTTGGTCTGTTGTCCCAACTACTTTATCATGGGTGGAAAACATGAATATTTCGTAGCTCGGATATAATTATTGCAACTAGTTAAATCCTCGAGTTACGTAGCTTGCGTTCGCAATATTTTGCCCTTTAACGACGAAGGAGACTGTAACAGAGAGTGAAGTGGGTATAGACAAACCGAAAGATGACTTTCTTTATGATATGAGAAATGAAAATAGAGCAATTCCACAAGAACATAGATTAATGCACGATCAGCGTTTAGATGCGGGGTGTCATCATCAGATGATGTACAGATGCTCGGAATATTAGAAACCTTCCGGCCATGCCACCTAATGCGTCCGGTGTCAAAATACATTGTTGTTTCATTAAATTATCTTGTATAATTTAGGTGTTTACAGAGCTTTTATCCTCGTTGTATTTATAGTGTTTACCAAAGTGTAAACTCAAACTATTAATAATTTTACCAAAAATGTTTTCAGTGAATTAGTTTTTTTGTGTTTTTTAATTACGTAACGTTTATCATTGAAAAACTAAAAATTCATAAGCATCCTTTATGTGAAATTATTGCCTTTACTTTTTATTCACGCTTCGATATAGACAATGATTTTTTCCTATTCGTAATTGGTAAAACGAGTGAGTAATGCAATTAGTATTTTTATTCAATATGTTATTATGCTGAGTATTTGTGTTTTCACGATTGAATAATAATGACAATAAAAGATTCTTTTTTCGCTTAAATGTTCTTGCTTATAAAAATAAGATGCAATTTACTGGAATATTGCGAATACTTGTCACTCTGGAAATATTGTGAGTCTAAAGCGTGTCTAGTTCAGCATTGCGATCTTGTTTTAATAAATGCAGTCAGTAAGCAAGTTCATTTAAACACACTGAGAATGAAAATTTCATTTTATGTTTAGTTAGATACCTAAATATTTTATATAGTTAGAGATAAAAATGAACAAAATACGCCAAAATTTTCATAAGTATATTCGCTAAAAAAAATGAAACCGAAATAAAAAATGTAATATTTCGAAGAATTATGTGGCTCATATTTTGAGTAATGAGCGGGAAATATAAAGATTAATGGAATGCCGTGATTACGATTTTTTACGTGAATGCTGTTCTAAAATTAATAGAGATACAACTTGCATCACATTGATAACAAAATGACTACTTTTCCCAATATATAAGGTAACGTTCAGATTTCAAAAAGACCTAATTCAAGTATTATGCATTTATTTATTGGGACACGCATAATAATTAAGCGATATTAAATACGTGTATATCAACAACTAAACACTTTACTATTATCGAAATTGACATGGAGCATCAAAAATAGGATATAATTGGAAATGCCTTGGTGTTTTTTTCCTTCCATTTGTTAGTATTAGAAATTAATTAAATGATTAGGATAAAGACCCATCATAAATTAAAAAAGCATAATCATGTAGATTTCGGTGCATGGATGTAATGGTACCTATTAGTCGACTTCATAGGCTAACAAAATAATTTCAATCAATAATACTTCTTACAAGAAGGCTAGATCAAAACTAATTTCTCATGTGTACTTCACATATAGATATTGAGATACAATGATTAAGAAGAACTACTCTTGATTTAGTGTCGACTCCGGTTGTCTGCAAGGGTTTAATTTCGATTTAGAATTTTCCAAGTGTTTTGATCAACGTGATGGGGGAAACCCGAGATGTCGAAAAGGAGTGGCAGGACAGTATTACGCGAAATTGTGTATCGATATGCCGCAGTCTTCCATGAAGGAAATAACGTCGTTATGAGCCGAGGGACACCGGACGGAGCCTCGGCAGGTTCGAGGCAGAGTCACGATGGGCTGCGCCGGGAGCGGGGAATGAAGGGAGCGGGCGGATGTGGCAGCTTTTGCGATTTTCATGCCGGGGAGAGCACAAGGCCCTCACAAAGTAGGGGGGAAGGCGTCGAAAGGAGACCGTATCCTAAAAATAAGAAGGGAAGTGGATGAGGGAGATGGGAAGAGGGGGTAAGCACGCCAGACAGACGACGTTTATTGCTGCATCCGACGTATAGAGGAAGCGCCAATCGGAAAACATATCGGAAAGTCCCAGTTCCAAACGCCGCTACAGCCACCGCCCCGCAAGCCCTTAGATCCGTGTCATTCGATATGGCTTTGGCGTCGCCGGAGGTGTCGATCCGGAATGGGGAGGAGTGGATCTAGAAAGGAGGGGGAGAGGTGGGCGAAGAGGAGTCTGGGTCATGGGTTGAAGGAAGGGTTGGGGGGGTGAGGGGAGGGAGTTTGGCAAGGGGTGGTCGTCGTATTAGTAAGAACCTCCTCCCCGTGTGTCTTCCCTCTCCTCGAGTCTTTCTTATTCACATTCCAACTCCTCCGATCTCTTCCCAATATCACCATTCCCTTCTCGGCCCACTTTGCTTCACCTCGGACCAAATTTTGGTGCGGAAGGAAAAACCCTCGAGTAGAACGACGTGACTGAATAGAGGTCGCCTCAAAAATCATAACTCTCGACATTGAACTTCTATACACTCCACGGTGTTTCTGTTTTCAGGTGTCAAGCTCTATATTTCACTTAAAAAATAACTCATTTGAAGGTATAATTATTCAATGAATAATTGATAGCCGAAAAGGGATTTTTCACATATTTCATGCATTATAGGTATGATGTAGCGGAGTTGAGAACACTAGTGGAGGATTTTAGGTCGCTTAGCGGAGGAATCCAAATTCTAATCCCGGTGTCAATTCTGCCCGCAGCCCCAGCTGTACAGGTTGTGCGAATGCCTGGGCTTCAGAATGGCCTTACCGCGTGAAGCCACATACAGTCCAGAGACAAGAAATGTCTCCCCATATCATGAATGTGAGAAGTTTGCAAACCAAAGGGTTTAGTAGACATTGGGTAGAACTATACTCCCATACACCAAACTGAGCTTTAGTCCAAATATTTAGTTTTAAGTTTTTTCATTTTACAATATTTTATCTTGTGTCGTAAAAAAAATGAATCTGGTAAAAGTTAACACTGTATATTGTCTAGTAATTTCTCTTTGATACTAACGTATTTCAATGTTTCTTATTGTAGTTTATAGGCATCGTGTCAATATTTTGACAATGCATACATCGATGTATTGTATATAAGTGTAAGTGTATATGCAACCAAGGTTAGACCATTTTCCCGGCATGTGTAAGGATCCAGCGTTCAAGTCCGCGTGAAGCCACATACAGTCCAGAGACAAGAAATATATATATATATATATATATATATATATATATATATATATATATATGTATAAACTTGGAAAAGACGCTCTCCGGCGACGCACAAACACACAAACACTAACACAAAAAACACTACACACATAGAAACATAAAAGAAGGACACTTACATTGGATATTTACGTTTCGACGGCACGGCCGTCGTCATCAGAATGCCGTTGTCGGGGAAGAGCGGAGAGGACATGTGCAAGAGAAGGGTGACGGGAGGAGAGGTAAGGGGCCAATGGGAAGCGGACAAGGTGGGGGAGGGGGAAATGGCAGGGGGCGGTAGAGTTGCCGCGGTAGGGGAAGAGCTGGAAGGTCCCGGTCGTGAAGCGGCCGGGCCTTTAGCGGGGGACTTGGTGACCGATTCGCTCAGAAGAGTGAAGCGGTTCTAGGCAGCTTTGGATAAAATCCTTATATATATATATATACAAATGCATATATATACATACATATACACATATACATATATACATATATATGCATACACACACTCTTCTACATATATACAAGGAGGAGGAGAATTAAGGGGCCAATAGGAAGCGGACAAGGTGGGGGAGGCGAAATGTAGGCAGCATTGGATAAAATCAGTGGGCTTGGTTCAGCCTGGGGGGTTTAAAGGACTGGAGCACCCAGATATGTGCCATCTCGCGAGTTCTCACCTCTATGTTACTAGCGGAATTGGGAAGGATTTCAATCACTGAAACGGAGAAGCAGTCATCAAAAGACTGGTTGTGGGAAGAAGTGTGAGTAGGGATGGGATAATTAAGGAAGGTGGGAGATTTGGTGGAATAGCGGTGGTTATTCATTCGGAGGGAAAGGGTGGTCGTGCATTCACCCACGTAAAAGGCAGGGCAGAAGTTACAGGAGAGGCGATATATAAGGTTTTTAGAGGTGCAGGTGGCTATGGGTTGGGAGTTGGTAATAAGGGACGTGGAAGGTCTGAGGAGATGGCAGCATTTACAGCGTGGGCGGTTGCATGGTGCGGACAGGGGTGGGGAAGAGACAGGGGTGCTCGTAGGTGGTTTTATAGACTTAAAGATATCACGCAATAGAAATCTTTATCAATCTCCTCCTAACAAAGATTTCCGATAAAAAATTCATAGATTCCCTGAAGCCACCAGATAACCTTTCTCCCCCTGAGAGACAAGCTCTCAGACGTTTAGCGTCTAACAAAAATATAATTATCACAACGGCGGACAAAGGGTCATCCGTTGTCGTGCTAAACAAGAAAGACTACGACACTGAGGCATTACGACAATTAAATGACCTTTCTTGCTACACCCCCCTGCCCCAAGATCCTAATCCTTCATACCAAAAGGATATTCTATCTTTTCTATCCAATTTTGGTCCCGGAGAAGGTCTATCTCGTAAAGATATATCCATTCTTTCTCCTCCTAATCCTAAGACCCCACATTTTTATTTGCTACCCAAAATTCACAAAACCAATAACCCCGGACGCCCCATTGTCTCTAGCATCAACTCCCCCACTGAGCGAATTTCCGCATTTATAGACCACCACCTTCAACCCATAGCCACTTCACTCCCTTCTTACATCAAAGATTCGTACCACTTCCTGGAACGTCTACACTCAATCCCAATTCCTCACAGCACGACCATTCTCATGGCCACAATAGACGTTACATCTCTGTACACCTCCATTCCCCACAAAGAAGGCTTAGAAGCACTGAAATATTACCTCTCTCTACGACCGACACCACACACCCCATCCACAGATTTTCTTCTCGAACTGAGCCAACTCGTCCTAACCAAAAATGCCTTCCAATTCAATGAAAAAATTTATTTGCAAATAAAAGGTACTGCAATGGGCACGCGTATGGCTCCTGCATACGCCAATCTCTTTATGGGTAAACTTGAAGAAAAATTTCTCCAGCAACAAACCCTTAAACCACTCTTCTGGGCCCGTTACATTGATGATATTTTCCTCCTTTGGCCCCACGGACGCGAAAACTTGTCATCCTTCATTTCCTCTCTCAACTCCTCCTCCTCGGTTTCTTTCACTTCCTCTATATCAGACTCAAATCTCACCTTTCTAGACATTGAAATTCATCTCCAGAACAATAAGTTTTACACCTCAGTTCACATTAAACCGACCAACACCCAACAATATCTCCATTTCAATAGCTGTCACCCATCGCACACAAAACGCTCCATCCCCTTCTCACTCTCAGTCCGCGGCCTCCGTCTCTGCAACAACACCCCCTCCAAACGGAAATACATTGACCAGTTACACGTTTCTCTCAGAGAATGTGGGTACCCTGAAACACTGCTCAACAGGAAAATTCTCAAACCTTCAACCCAATACACTCCTCTCCCCAAACCTAACCGCCCAAAATGCCCTAACCTTATCACCACTTTCTTCCCCGGAACCCACAAAATTAAACAGATAATCCGTGAACTCTTCCCAATTATTAGCAATAGTCAATCCACATCACCTTTATTCCCACATTGTCCCTCCGTTTCATTTAAACGCCCGTCAAACCTGCGTGATATCTTTAAGTCTATAAAACCACCTACGAGCACCCCTGTCTCTTCCCCACCCCTGTCCGCACCATGCAACCGCCCACGCTGTAAATGCTGCCATCTCCTCAGACCTTCCACGTCCCTTATTACCAACTCCCAACCCATAGCCACCTGCACCTCTAAAAACCTTATATATCGCCTCTCCTGTAACTTCTGCCCTGCCTTTTACGTGGGTGAATGCACGACCACCCTTTCCCTCCGAATGAATAACCACCGCTATTCCACCAAATCTCCCACCTTCCTTAATTATCCCATCCCTACTCACACTTCTTCCCACAACCAGTCTTTTGATGACTGCTTCTCCGTTTCAGTGATTGAAATCCTTCCCAATTCCGCTAGTAACATAGAGGTGAGAACTCGCGAGATGGCACATATCTGGGTGCTCCAGTCCTTTAAACCCCCCAGGCTGAACCAAGCCCACTGATTTTATCCAATGCTGCCTACATTTCGCCTCCCCCACCTTGTCCGCTTCCTATTGGCCCCTTAATTCTCCTCCTCCTTGTATATATGTAGAAGAGTGTGTGTATGCATATATATGTATATATGTATATGTGTATATGTATGTATATATATGCATTTGTATATATATATATATAAGGATTTTATCCAAAGCTGCCTAGAACCGCTTCACTCTTCTGAGCGAATCGGTCACCAAGTCCCCCGCTAAAGGCCCGGCCGCTTCACGACCGGGACCTTCCAGCTCTTCCCCTACCGCGGCAACTCTACCGCCCCCTGCCATTTCCCCCTCCCCCACCTTGTCCGCTTCCCATTGGCCCCTTACCTCTCCTCCCGTCACCCTTCTCTTGCACATGTCCTCTCCGCTCTTCCCCGACAACGGCATTCTGATGACGACGGCCGTGCCGTCGAAACGTAAATATCCAATGTAAGTGTCCTTCTTTTATGTTTCTATGTGTGTAGTGTTTTTTGTGTTAGTGTTTGTGTATATATATATATATATATATATATAAACCATAAACACATTAATCAACCCGAAGGTCGGTTTAGTAGGTGATGGTAGAGGTCAACCGTGTACCAAGCCCGACGGCGTGTGAATATTCACACATCAGGGTAGGGGGGCCAGTTCCTTTCCCTGTGCCGGTTATGGTTTCCCAGGAAGACCTGGTACCCGAAAAATCAACTAGCTTGGGTAGAGCTGCAGGTGCCCAAAGTGCCTTGCCCGGGAATCGAACCCGGGACCCTCCGGTCAGTAGTCCAACGCTCTACCCACTAGACCACCGCGACCCGCATAATTATATATATATATATATATATATATATATATATATACATACATATATATATTTTTTTAAGTAATCTACCGGTTATGGTAGGTTTTTGGATGGATACAACTATCAAATAAACATTTTTGTAACTCCAAAAAAACCCAATCCAGCAACCTAAACTACATCAGGTCCCTCTTCAACTCTGTGTACTTCCTTCCTCCCTTCATCCCGTCCAACATCCCAATCCTGTTCCTGCCCTTTCCTCGCTTGCTCAACATTCTCCCCTCTATTACCTTCTTTAACATTCCACTACCGTTCAAATACGCCTTTCATCCATTTCTCCTGCCTCCATAGGATTTCTCTCAACAAACCCTTCTCCTCCCCCACCATCTTCAGTACTTCCTCATTTGTTTATATATATATATATATATATATATATATATATATATATATTCGTAGGTTAGGAGCCAGACGAAAGGTAGTCCACGCAGCGTCTGTTCCTTAGTGAGGCGGTTGCAAAGGCATCTGACCCCAGTGGGGCGGGCATTGAGTGATGGTGTCACGTTAAAAGCACTATTGAGGAAGGCATCGGGAAACCACCTAAATTATCATTCCCAAGAATGTAATGATGGGCACTATAGAGAATATCAGTCCTGGCAACTACGGGACTCGGCCCAAGCGGCCGTGTGTCTTGCCCGGATGCGGGGGAGGCAAAGATTCCACGGTCATTATCTCACGAAACCCTTGCGGTGGAGCAATAACAGCAGCAGGAAAGAAGACGCAGAAAAAGATGGAAGTAGTTAAAATAGGAACATGGAGCGTCAGTAAAATGTTGAGGACAGGCAAATTAGAAAATATTAAGCAAGAGATGGAAAGAGTAAATATAGAATTTTTAGGTCTCTGCTCTATCCAAATTATAAAAAGATATACAGGGGCAGGGACCAGAGTCAAGGAGGGGTTGCTGTAATATTAAATAAAGCGGTAGGAAGAAGGGTAGTAAACATAGAGCAAGCAACTGAGAGAATCTTACTTGTAACGATTAAAGAAGAGCCGACGAACTTGGTCATTGTTCAGGTATACATGCCACCGAGCAACCACACGGAGGAAGAAGTCGCTAGGATCTACGATGAGTTAGAGGATATAATCGCATGTGTTCCTGCACGGAAATACTTGATAGTGATGGGGGATTTAAAAACGACGGTAGGCGAAGGAAGAGATGGTGGTGAGGTGGGGGACTATGGGTTAGGCAAGAGGAATAAACGCGGGGAGAATGCAATTGAATTCTGCAGGACACAGGGGTTAGTCCTCACCAACACATGGGTTAGACACTACAAAAAGCGAAGGTATACATGGAAAATGCCAGGTGACTAAGAAAGGAATCAGTTAGATTATATTATGTTTAGACACAGGTTTAGAAACAGTGTGATAAATTCGCACAATTTACCATGAGCGGATGCGGACTCTGACCACAATTTAGTTGCGATGAAATGTAGCGTCCGTTTCAAAAAATAAGACACGGGCGGCGGGTTAGTAAATGGAATGTAGAAGCATTAAATGAATTAACGAGGAAGGAGTATCATCAAGCTGTAGAGTAAATCATGGATGACGGTAAAGAGCTGGGTACTATCGAAGAAAAATGGGATTGTATCAAGAAAGTGATATCGAAAGCCGTAAAAGACTTTATAGGAACCGTTTATGGGAAGAGGATAAGGAAACCATGGGTTACGGATGAGATGATTACAAAGATGGAGGAGAGAAGAAGATGGAAGAATGTCAGCACAGTTTAGGCAAAATGAAGTACAAAGAGTTAAACAATTAACTGAGAAGGGCCACAAATAAAGGGAAAGTAGAATGGTGGAAAATGCAATGGGAGGATACGGAAATTTTAAAGAAGAAGGGTAAAATTGGTACTCAATACATCAAGGTTAATATATTATCGGAAAGTTAGAAGGCAAAA
This sequence comes from Hetaerina titia, assembly GCA_037158775.1. Taxonomy (NCBI): domain Eukaryota; kingdom Metazoa; phylum Arthropoda; class Insecta; order Odonata; family Calopterygidae; genus Hetaerina; species Hetaerina titia. The sequence continues at coordinate 90,664,771 of CM073773.1, read as the reverse complement.
GCTGTGCTAACAGTTAAAGATAAGTGAGGTAAGATATTAATTGAACCAGATAAAATCAAAGAGAGATGGAAGGAATATAGTATATAGAAACACTCTACGGTAGAGAACTTAGGCCGACAAGGTTTGACATAGAAAACGAACATGACGTAGAAGAAGATAGCTTAGGTTCAGGCATACTCGACGATGAAATAGAAAGGGCATTAAAGGAGATGAAAGCAAATGAGGCTGTGGGGGTGGACAATATTCCTGTAGAAATGTTGAAATTGTTAGGGAAAGTTGGGAAGACGACTCAAAATGGACTGATTCGTAGTATCTATGAGGAAAGAATCTGGCCGGAAGATTTTGTGAGATCGGTGTTTGTTCCTATTTCAAAAAAGGCAAAGGCTATATCATGTGAGGTTTACAGAACAAGAGGTTTGATATCCCACGCAGCTAAAGTTATTCTCAGGATCATCAACAAAAGGATATCGAGTAAGACAAATGACTTCTTAGGGGATGATCCGTTTGGGTTTAGAAAGGGGAGAAGTACGCGCGATGCCATTGCAGTAATAAGATCACTAATTGAGAGGAATATAGAAGTAAAATCAAGACGTAACTTCCTGTTTCTTAGATTTAGAAAAAGCGTTTGATAGAGTGAATTGGGAAAAACTAATGCGTGTATTGCAGAAAATGGGAATGGATTGGAGGGACAGGAGACTGATCCATAACCTGTACATGTGTCAGACTGCTGAAGTACGAGTGGGGAACGAAGAGTTTGGATGGGCAGTGCTAGGTAGAGGTTTATGGCAGGGTTGCCCATTGTCACCGGTGCTGTTCAACGTATATGCGCAGGAAATGATTAAAGAGGCATTGGAAGACGTGGAGGTAGGAATGAAAGAGAGGGGAATTCGTAAAATCGGTTAGGTTCGCTGAACACCAAGCATTAGTTGCTCAGTCAGCTCAGCGGTTTCAAGCATTGCTGAGTGAATTGGTGGTTCAGTTCTATAGATGTGGGATGAGAATCAGTATAAAAAAACAAATGTTGTGGGATTTTCCAGAAAGAAAAAGGCTAAACTAAATATTAAAATAGGCGGGGAAAAAATAGAGCAGGTAGAGCAGTGTACGTATCTCGGAAGTGTTTTGGACCCATACGGTCAAAGTAGTAGGGACGTAAGAAGATGAATTGCGCTAGGTAAGGAGGCTTTCTCAAGGAGGATGGACTTGATGACGGGAACGTTGAGTAGGGATGTTGAGACTCTGATATGGAGCGTAGCTATGTACGGTGCGGAAACGTGGTCATTGAAGCAGGAGCATAGACGTAGATTGGAGGCTTTTGAAATGTGTTTATGGAGAAGGTAAAATAGAGCGAAAGTAAAACAAATGAGGAAGTAATGGAGATGGTGGGTGAAGAGAGGGGTTTGTTGAGAGAAACCCTATGGAGGCAGGAAAAGTGAATGTAGGGTGTATTGAGCGGTAGTGGAATGTTGAAGAAGGTAATAGAGGGGAGAATGTTAGGCAAGCGTGGAATGGGCAGGAACAGGATAGGGATGTTGGACGGGATGAAGGGAGGAAGGAAGTAACCAGAGATGTAGAGGGACCTGATGTAGAGTAGGCTGCTGGGTTGTGTTTTGTTTGGAGTTACAAAATATTTATTTATTTGATAGTTGTGTCCGTCCAAAGACCTACTTTAACCGGTAGATTTCCCAATAATAATAATATAGATGTATGTATTTTTCTATCTATTTATAATTATATATGTATATATATATATATATATATATATATATATATATATATATATATATATATATATATATATATATATATATATATGTGTGTATGTATATATATATGTATATATCGATTGGATCATGTAATGACATTTTTCCAATTTTTTGGGTATGAAACGCGTGGAAGCAAAATTCGTCCAAAATTTATGAACTTTGAAGAAGAATAGCGGCTAAAGGAAGTTGCTCAGGAGTCACTAAATGAAGTAAACGACGATTCAGAATTGCTGACATGTATAATTATAACAGCTGGCGAATCATGGGTTAATGGATATGATGTTGAAACTAAGGCTCAAACATCGAAGTGGAGGCATTCTGGCTCGCCAAGACCGAAAAAGGCTCGACAAGTGCGGTCGAACGTGAAGGTTATACTTACTCTGTCCTTCGATTTTAATGCCATAGTGCATCATGAATTCCCGCCACCGGGTCAAACGGTCAACAGGAAATACTTCCTACAAGTTCAACGCCGTTTGCGTAAAGCTAACCGAAAAAAATCCCGTTTCTGTGGAAAAACAATTCATGTCTTTTGCACCACGGAAATTCACCAGCTTTTATTTCATTTTCGTGAATTTTTGGCCAAAAGCAATACTGTAACGATTCCTCAGCCTCCATATTCGCCAGATATGGCTCCATGTGACTTTTTCCTATATCCAAAAATTAAGAGAACCTTGAAGGGCCGTCGTTTTACAGCCGTAGATGACACTAGAAGCGCATCGCTGAAGGAAATGAAGGCTATCTCAAAGATCGAGTTTGAGAAGTGTTTCGGGGATTGGAAGAAACTCTGGCTCAAGTGCATAATCTTCAATGGGGGCTACTTTGAAGGTGACAACATGAGTGCATGAGAATAAATAAATATTATTGTCCGAAAAATTAAAATTGCAACAAATTCAAAAAACCTCGTATGTATGTATATATATGTATATATGCAAATATAAAAACATATATATATATATATATATATTTATATAAATAAATAAATGTATATATATATATATATACATACATACGAGACGTGTTCATAAAGTAAGACCCGTTTGGTCACAGGAAAAAATATACTCATATAAAACACATTTTAATGGCACTTTTAGTTAGCTACAAACTTAATTCACTTATCTACATAATCGCCGTTTACTTCTAAGCATTTTTCGTACCGCTGCACGAGCTTCTTTAACCCCTCTGCATAGAAACTCGCCGCCTGAGGGTTGAACCAATCGACAATGCCATTCTTGAGTTCCTCTTCGGTTTCGAAACGTTGTCCACCGAACCACTGTTTCAAGTGCAAGAAGAGGAAGTAGTCGCTGGGTGTAAGGTCAGGACTGTACGGTGGGTGAGTTAAACAGTTCCCAACGACCAAAAAACTCTCGTCCACTGGACATTCTTTGCTCTTTGTGGTGGTCGGTGAGCATTTTCGGTACCCACCTTGCACGCAATGTGTGGATCCGAGGTTTTCCGGAACAATATTTGTAGACAGTAGTGCGTCCAAGTTGAGGAAATTGTTTAGCCAGGTCATTATTGTCAATCGATGATCACATCGCAGTTTTTGTTCCACTTGCAAAACAATTTCATCGGTCAGAATACTGGGCCTAACACTTCGCTCTTCGTCATGTACATTTGTTCGTCCATTTTTAAAATCACAGTACCATTGTCTAACCTTTCCTTCACTCATCACTTTAGGTTTATAAACTAGGCATAATTCCCGATGATTTTCAGCAGCCGACGATCCTTTTGTATACAAGAATCGTATTACAGAACGCACTTCACAGCTGGCGGGATCAACGATTGTCGCGGACATTGTTGTTTGCATGCACGGACAAGCAAACAACTTCTGAAACAAAACAAAAGCTGCTATAGCTTCTCAATAAATCAGTAGATGGCGCTGCAGGAGCAAAACTGTGTTCTGAAGCGCCAATATTTCAATATAAGCAAACGGTACTTACTTTAAGGATACGCCTCTTATTTTAGGTAATCTACCGGCTAAGGTAGGTTTTTGGATGGACACTCCTCACCCACCATCTCCAGTACTTTCTCATTTTCTTTCCTTTCGGTCCATTTCACCTTCTCTATTCTTAGCTATATTGGTGAATACGAGTAAATCAGGGTGATATGTTGGTTCAGGTATGGTAAACTTTTCTGCGAAGCAATAAGCGGAAATAGCACGTGTTTCTCAAAACCTTCAAACTGCAAGTATCCTCATGGCAGCTGGGTAAGGTGCAATAATGTGTCATAATGCTACGTGGTCATGCTTACTATTAATATGGCGCCTCACCGTTTCATATGACGCCTCGTATTTATGTACGTACGTACCATGTCGATGTAGACATCAATGCTGAATACTTCTCCCTTGATGAGACGTTAAATATAATCTGAATGAATTACAATTATTTAAGCTACGAATATAATTTACTATTAATATAATGTAATTATGTATTATATTATTATATTAATAATAATTTTATATTATTTATAATGTAGTACTTGAAAAAGAACTTTCAACACACTTACCTACCATGAAAATGTACTTCAATGTTACTTCAGCTATAAGATAATGACTAGAAAATTGTAATTTCTTTGATAAATCATATTTGTATTTGAATAATGAATTAAAGTACTTAATTACTGATGGGGTCTACTTTGTATGCAGTCTCTGAGGAGGTATTGTGTGTTTAAACGCTCCAGATTAAGCTTTCTTCGGTTTTCTCCGGGTTACACACTGTCACAGAGATTTTACCCTGACTCATAGCTAAGTTTCTTTTGCTTTTTGCAAATTTGCAAAAGCAACTTTTTGCACAAACCGTGCTTTTACATCCAAAACCGAGGAAGAACTGTGAGGTAAACTCGTTTGCAAACAATGTGATATAGTGCAATGCGGTATAAAGAGCTTCCCATTTGTGACAAGCCCCGGTGGTGTTTTTCTTTGAGGAATAGCAAACGTTTTTTAGAATAGGTTTGAGCCAGAGTATCACCGAAGCATATTTCATAATGACACGGGAGATGCTGGTCATTTTGATGGTGTCTGCTGACTTGTCAACCACTTCAAAGGATTAGGCCACGAACTTAGTCCTTAGCGAGGAAGTTATTATTACGATTATAGTCCGTAAAAATTGATCTCGTGAATTCAATTCGGCGAGCAGATATGCTCGGCTTACAGAAGGCTCGTAAAATGGCGTCCATGCGATAAATTCAGACACACCATAGCATGTGACTCTGTTTTCTTCAGCCTTCTGCTTTCACTTCAGCATTCTGTCCCGATTATGTCGTGACATTTGAACCATCCTGTTTATCTTATTAGGATTTTCGGTGGATATTCATGAGTATTAAATGGCAATTACTCAGTACAGAGTATCATATAGAAACAAATGTGTTCACGAAACTGGAGAACTGATAAATTTTACGATACTTTATTTTCAAAAAGGAAGTTTTGTTTAATAAAATAACTGGTCCTTCGAATTACTCAATTAATTCTGGCGAAAATTTTAACCGTAATGCATAAATAATTCAATTTATTTACACGAGAGATTCATAAATAATTAGAGCACAAAGAAACTAAGATGACCAAAAAGGATATTTTCGATGAAGTGTGATGACTCTTGCCACCGAATTCATCTCACTTAATGACTCACGAGGGTGTCAGTTAAGGTTATTTTTATTATTTAACTCCACCGAATACGTTCAGATTTGAAGGGAATAATGAAGGTTGAGAAAAAAATGTCCCCGATGGCATCATTCCCCTCTTTGATGGCAAGACGTTCCGTCTTATCTGAGCCCTGGATCGATCCCCACCTTTTTCTTCATGCTTCTTTTCCCCCTTCTCGGTCCATTGCGTCTAATCTCTTTACTCTTTCACTCCTACGCTCTCTCCTCACCCTCCCCCCTTCCTCCCTCTGACACCCCATCGCTCCTTTTGTTCACTCCTCTCCTCTCCCTTCATCGCACCGACAACAATCCTTTTTCTCGCCGCCACGTCCCGCACTCAATGGAAGATGAGACTCCCACTCCTTCGCCGTCCACCAAATAGAGGACGCCGACGTGAGGAATGGGATGGTGTTGGTTGTATTTCGGTTTCAGGAGGTTTTGGGAGTTTGAGGAAAGGGAGGTGGGGAGAGATAGGAAGGTCGGGATTGGACGGAGAACCGAGATGTTGCAGGATGAGAGAAGTCACATGCAGGAAAACCAGGGGTTAAAACAAGGAAAAATAAGAAAAATGAAATGAAACAAGACTCCTCCGCGGAGAAGAAACGAAGAAAAAAACTTCTGTGTCATTCCATTTTTGTGTTTAAATATGTAGGAGCGAGATGGTCTGAATCGGCAGTGCTTTTTGACTCTGGAGATAGCATGTATTCAGATGCGGCTTTGTTTGCGTGCGGCCTATCAAGATCGAATTGGTTTTTCGTTATGCCCTAGGTGGCGCAGTGGCGAAACGGGGGAAGGATAGAGTCGGGGTAGGGGTGGGTTCTCAGACGTGAGAAAGAAGGGGAAGAGGAGGAGAAGGGTGAAGGCGTCGGGTGTGGGGATGGGGGTGGGTGGACCTGGTGACTCGGGGGACTAAGGGGGGAGGAGGAGGGTGCAGGCCGGAGGGTTGCGCCCTATCGACCAATAAGCGGAAGCGTCCTTTCAACTGGCGCGCTCTGCCGGCGTTGGTCCACGATTGCTCATCTCCACAAAGCGTGGCAGATAAACATCGTTTTATTCCCCAATGCTAACCGCGTCCTGTTGTCTTTCCGAATTCATCGCACGAGGTGGCTCTAATTCCACCAATCGGACGGACACGGAAAAGGTTTCTCCGGGAGGGAAGCAAGTGAGAGCAATGCTCATCCAATGAAAAATTCGAATAAAAGACTTCATATGCTGGCATGTCAAGACTATGGTATGAGCCTAGTTTATGTCCTTCCAATCCTTCGATGCATGGTTCAACATAACGATTAGAATCAGGAAAAGGATATGTTTCATGGAGAGAAAAATTATACGGAACGATTCCACTGCCAAAAATATACCCCTTTCACATTATAACACAAAAATTTATTCTCGGATATGACTTGTCTGTAATTCTTAGAAGGCTAAAATAAACCGATTAAATTTCCATTAAACTAGTAATATCTATTAAAAGCTATTGAATTTAAGGTTAATCCTTGGAACATTTATTTAGTTTAATTTACTTTAATGTTATTTAATATATTAAATGTATAGCTTAGAAAATCAAATATAATTAATTTACGTGAAACTTTTAACCTTTCTCTGCAAATTCATACATCAGTATTATATATTCTCAATAATTTACTCGTAAAATAAGTATACTTGTATTCTAAAGTTATTTCGTCTATCGATTACTTTCTATTCTGTTGAAATCAAAGCAAGACAAGACTTTGGACTTCCATATGAAGAGATAATCAAAAGGCATTTTTAATTATTATAAGTCCCTTTAAATAGCTTACTGATATATTTTAATTCTGTTGTCACTTTTAGAAACCTAAAAATACTAATTTTTCTCGCAGTATAATTTTTCTTTACCGCATACACGGATTTATGGACGTAAGATGTACCTTATGAAAATGTTTGCCAATACTTATGAATTTCATGCGCACCAAAATACAAGTGTTACTACAATTTATTAATAACATTTAATTATTATGCAAGCCATTGAGGTTTTAGTTGCTGAATTTTTGTTCAAAAGCAGGGTGAGAACGTTTACACTACCACGTTAAACATATCGTGATCACGGAAATTTTTATTTATCTTACTGTTGGCAAATATTGCAAATATCGTAAAATCATCATATTGATTGTGTAATCTGCTAGCAATTTTTCATGGGAGACTCCATTAGAGGATTTGATTTTTACTACATGACCATTAATGTACACCGAAATATGCCGACATAAATTATACTAAATACTGTATCTAATTGTTCAGTGGAGGCTTTACAGAGGCCACAATCAGTTTAAAAAAACTAATTTAGGTCTTTATTGGCCAAAACCAAAAGTATTAATACGAATTCAAAAGGTTGTGGGCATATAACTTTTCCATTATTGGGGTCTTCGTGTGGCTAACGAGTCAGTGAGGTGAATGATTTAATCCTTGGTAGATGATCATGGGTTGTTTCACTTCGACAAGAGTAGTGATCGATCCTTGGGTCTCCATGAATTTACCCCCCCCCCCCCCCGATTGAAGCAGACGATCAAACGGCCGGCGTCAATCCGGTTTTGGTTTGCACGATCATACTCTTCTGTTTAATTTTCCGCTTTCCTGACTCCAAGCGCGTCTGTAGATTATCTATGAGAGGTACGGGTGCAGAGAAGGGAGGGTGGTAGTTCGTGATTTGGGGCATAAGGACCTATGGCGCACGCCCAGCCTTCAAAGGCGGAAAGGAATCTTTCCTAAATTAATGATACTCATTCTTTTGCATCTAAAACGTGTTATGTTAAAAAATTACGTAGACATTTATTTTGTCCCGTTTAGAATGAAAATACTTTATTTCATTCACAAAACAAGTTATTTTTACTTTTTCTGAAGGCCGTATTATGGAAGGTAAAGATAAACTTATCAATGTATGCTCCATTGCGCAAAATTTAATTTTATGATAAACTGTTAGCAAAATATGTAGTGTAGGAACATGCGGTAAACCTTCCATTGATTTTAGCCAGGTTTTACGTCAGAGAGAGCCCATTGCAAGTGAAACGTGAAGTTAACCAATCCCCTCTTGGTATTGAAATATGCTTTTCACGGAGGTGTTTTTCTAATTGAAGAACAGTTAAATGTCGCATGAAGGAAGCTAGGCATGCTTGGAGAGGGCAAAGAAAACAATTTAGATTAATTTCCGTGAAATAACTGCAATTCCATGATGGGTTTCTAGCTGGTACAAGTTGTACATTAGAGAAGAACATAAGCTTCATATAGAATTAAATAAGCTCTGGCTAAAGATTTATTCGGTGAAAACAAATGTAGAGTATCGCATTGATTATCACGACACAGATCCGTCGTTGCCGAACGCCGTTACCGTAACCAAACTGAACATGTTACATATTCTAATGCCTCCCACTGAATCTATATTAGATACAAATAAATGAAATTCGAACCAAATATACATTTGGCTGATAACATTACAGAATATTTAAATGTTGCACAAAATGATATAAATCCATATAAAACTTATAATTACACTTTATTGATCAGCCCTCATAAATATTAGATCGCACTGAATGGACGAGTCGATAAAAGCAAAGAAGATACAGGAATAGTAAGAGGAACTTTCGTTTTCCGGAATTGTATGAAATGGAAATATGCATGCACCCTTCAACCCATTTCAACTTCAATGCTCCACCGGTTCCGGATCATACAACGGCACTGTCAGCTAGAAGAATCGATTCGTAACGTTAGAGAGCGAAAGAAGGGGAAAGGAGATAAACCAGTGGCGCAAAGCGCCCTAGAGTGAGTGAGGAAGGCACGGGTTTGCGAGGGGGAATGGAAAGCGAAGTTCATGAGCCGAAAAATATAGCGATGCACTCTGTTGAGCGTACGTTGGTGGCTAGCATATCAACCGTATGGATGCTGATAGGTCCTCAGGCCTCGCTGAGCGGTTCATGATAGGGGTTCGCCGAAAAGGAAAGCATGGCGTCGCGTACTGTATTCAAAAATCATACACTGGCGAGAGGACGATAACCTTTGCTCCGGTTCTCCGAATTTCTTCAAATCAACATTTGCCTTTCACGAACTTAAATTTCACATGTAAATTTTGTAAATGGAAAAGAGAATCACCACGAATTGTTATTTTTGTCCTATGGCGTTTGCTGACCATTGCTCAGCTTCACGATCCCTAGCAAATGTGAACTAAAAAATATGGTAAATACTATGCTCATACAACAATAAAACATTAGGTCAAGCATGGTTATTTGTGAATTATTATTCGTAATAAAATAAAAACTGGTACATTTACGTATACACAACCCGTATTTAAAGTCTTTGCATGGAATTTGACATTTGGGGAGGATCATTTAGTCGAATTATCTATTATCACCTACTATCATCTCTTAACCAAATGTATTTTTTTCAAAATGTACGGCATAGTACAGTTAATTGAACTTTGAACAACGTTAGTGACATGCAATGCGGATGAATAATAGGTATTTATATATTTCTAATGCATTGCCTGGTCCTTCACAAGACTACAGTTTAGAAGTATACAGGATTTAAATTTAAAAGGTTGCGTGAAAACCTTTTCAAAAAAATATTTTGACAAAATTGTACATATTCATTGGTATTTTTTGACTGTTTGATAAGTGACACAAAATACACGTGCTATTGTTTTCATATCATGATAAATCATTCGGAGCCCTCGGAGCTCTGACCTACCTTTTGGTGGATGAAAGAATTAGGCGCCAATGTAAAACTGTATTAAGGCGTACGAGCACAAAGGGAACACAGCGGGTGGGACACTAGGCGGCCGAGGCACCGTGTCCGATAATAAGCGCGGCACTAAAACGACGGCACCTAAACTGCCGCTCAATATCCTCACGGTCAAGGACGCGGAGCGCCTTTTAAATCGTCTGCAGGGACACTTATGATCGCAAGGTCCAGCCAGCACGGCTCGGCACTGTCTTCTCCACGAGTTTCCCTTCAACTTCCACCCCTTTCCCTCCACTCCACCCTTGCTCTCAATTCCGAGTCGACCCCAACTTTCTCTGAACCCCCCCACGAATTTCGGCAGTGGTGCTGAAAATGTATTTGGGCGATTAAACGCGGGGCTTACCATGGGTGTGGGCACATTTGACTCTCGAATCCCATCTGACGAATGAGAGTGCACCGATTTGAACGGAGAGATGCATAACCCGGTTCGCCCCCTTCCTATCTGTCTTTCCCCTTCTCCGCACCGCCCCCCTCCCCTTCGGGGTCTCTCGCTTGATGAGTGACACCTCATCTGGGAGTGCGGAGGGGAATGTGCGGCGGGGTATCGGAGCATTGGGTGATGGGGGGTTATGCGACCTCCACCCCCTCGAACCTGTCCACTTCCTCCTCCGCACCAGGGTCTCCCTACCCCTGCCCTCTCCCCCGATAAAGGGCGGCGCGTGAATCCAGCCCCCTTCTCCCCATCTACTCCCTCCACGCACGCCCACTCATCCAAACTTTCCCTCTCCGAGTACCCCATCCACGTCCACCCATCCACCCCCTCCCCAAAAACCCTTCCGAAAGCGCCGTAATCTCCCATTCCCCTCCCATCAGATGCTCCAGCGGGCGATGGCGTGGAACTGGAGGGGTGACTCACGGCAACATTCTTCTCCTTCCACCCCACCGCGGCACGTCCTCCGGCGGCTGAGTAACGCAGGGGGGTGGATGGATGGATGGGGCGGAGAAGGGTGAGGAAAGGGTGGGAGGAGCTGCGAGCAGAGGGGAAAGAAATTGGGTAAAGGGTGTGGGGGAGAGGGTTACGTAAAGGGGATGGGGGAGGGAGGAAAGGGGCAACTGTACTGCCATAGGGGTGAGGGACGATGCGGAAGCCCGTATTCGGGAGGACCGGCAGGGGGTTGGGGGACGGTTCGAGGAATGGGGCTGTTCTTCTGTGTGGGAGACGTGGTGTGAGGGAGTTGAGGGGGAGGAGGTGGAGGGGCAGGATGGATGCTGATCCCTCCGACCGGCTCCAGATTGATTTCCTTTAAAGCATTTTTAGCTCCTTTTTAAGGTTTAGGTGCGTTTAGATTTCACTTCGGCGGCAGATCCGCCGGTTAAACGCGGCTCGCCCCCGCGACGTCGCCTGAGTAATCCGCTTCTCGCAGATTTCTTAATTTAGAAAATTTCATCAACTGAAGAGTTGTCGACAAATTTTTTTATATGGACCCTTGAGCTCTTTTTCATTATTTTTTTGAAGGAACGAGTGTTTTTCTCGGATATACACATCCTTTTGAATTTAATTTGTCACGGAATCGCTTTTCAATCGATTTCCCGAAAGCTTTAATGCCTTAAGGATATTGACCCTGAGCGTTATATAGAAATTCTCTCGAATGATTTTTCTTCAGCGGGATTACAGTACTTTACGGCAATCGTGCTAGTGTCATCCGGGAATGCGATTGCAATCTTCTCCAAAAAAATCATAGCAGCCAGAAGTAGGCATGCTTATGCTGTAGTTTCTAAGGAATGATGGTTCAATCGAAGATTACTTCCTCCGTCGGCGTTAAGAGTCAGCCTAACAACTATTGAATAACACTTTGAGTGTGCCCATAGACTAGGCCTATTCAGTATTATAAAACTGCCCATGGTAAATTCAACAGAACAATAATTCACTATTTTGGATTTTAACTCAATCTTCCCGTTGTTCGGCGATCTCCGTTTCCAAAAAGCAGTCTGAAATTTTAACATAGTTGGTGTTTTTGGTATTACAAATTATTTTTTAAGAATAACTGTAGTCTGACAATTCAGTAGAATCACAGTATGATTATTATTATGTAATTTATCTTAAGTTCTAGTTCTTGTAACTATCATGCATGATAACATTTTACGAAAATTTTATATCTTCTATTTAATGTTCACATCTTCTCTTGAGAATTTTTGATGACCTTTGATACCTATAGTGCTAGAGCGCAAGTAAAGAGATTGTTCTCGGTTTCTTGGTACTTCAACGTCTATTGTTGGGAATATAATAAATATTTGGATTCATTGTGTACGGAGTTAATTTAACATTATCAGAAATGCAGTTGGATAAAGATAATTTGAATCTTGTTGACAATGTTAATTAAACTTTTTCGCATGATTTTATAAACATTCAGAGTATTATTTACAGATGTGCAAAATTTTAATTGCTTGTTCATTGAATTAATAGAGATTTTATCGTTAATGTCATCGTAATTACAATGTAAGATATATGCATATTTGTACTCTCTGATTGTGATTTTGATGATGAGGATTAATTTCAATAGAGCCAAACAGTTTTCTCACCAAATTTTATTCATGCGTGATCGTACACCTACTATTTTTAGAGAGTAGAGGTACCAGATATTTACCCTTTGGTGAAAATTTAGTAAACACATAATTTGATGATATTAATTAATATCTATTGCAGATCAAAACCAAGCCAAAGGCAGGCGACGCTTACAGGTGTATTATATACCTAGGTGTTTGTTTTATCATTGTGGGAAGAAAATATGTTACTGCAACCATTTCAGTTCCACGAAGCGTTAATAATGTAATTTGTTCGTTAACGCAACGCTGTTTCTATTGTGGCTGGTTGGTGTATATTAGTAATGGAGAGATTTGTAGCTCTGTTGCCATATTTATTCTCATTCGTCTGTTACTCGCATATATTTATTTAATCGCATAGCCAAACATTGAAGTTTTTTTTATTCGCTCCAGGGGTAATTGATCCATATTGCGGTATCATAATATTGAAATACCCTTGCATTAACTGAATTTGCTTCCGGTTTTTTTTTCGTTCACGTGATTTATTGTAATCAAATGATCAAAGGAGAGAATTTAAAAGCCGCAAAACGCGATTTTGCTAGAAAATGGCCCTGGGAAGCGATATCAAGCGATCATTGGGCGCCATTTAATTTCACGATAAAATTTTAATGAACCGGGCTCAGAGCGATGAAAAACCTAACCATGTTCCTAGATTAAAGCTAACAATGATCGCGTTTTTTGCCCCCAAAGCTTCCTAACGCCACGGCAAAAATTCGAATTAACACCGGAAACATCAACTGCACGAGAGGGATGCGGGGGAAGGGTAGGCGAGGGGGAGCATTTCGAGGTATATCCTCGAGCGTTGAGAGGGTGAGGGGAGTTGCAACGTGGGGAGATAGTGCAAGGGGAATTGAGGATTTGAAGAGGCATAGATTGGGGGTGGAAGTTTTCATTATTCCTCTCGAAGCCCTCTACTCGTGTGAGGATCAACTGCCTTATCCCTCTGAACTGTACTTATTTCGAAAGCGTACTCTACACGCGTTTCTTTGACGATGAATTGCGGAGCGACTCGATTTTTTTATCGCATGTAAGATCGGGCGTAGCAAGACAAAGGGTCGCGCTCTTCGTCTTCCCATCTTACGCTTTTCGTCGACCGCTGAGCCCCTCGATCCTCTGAGCCCACGGTCGTTCTCCGCCGGCCCCCACAGCTCTCCCCAGGGAGTGGAAAATTAGGGGTCATGTGGAGCGGGTGAAGAGAGGGTGGACTGGAAGGGGATGTCGGAGGGAGTAGGATAGGGAGTTGGTCTCAGACTTCGAATCGGCTGGAGGTAGGGTACAGGCAGAGTTGCGGGCGGAAAGGGGGGCTAGGAGAGCTCGTCGATGGGTGTGGCCGATGGGTACGGCCCACATTTGTTATTCCGGAATTGAAAACACTTAGAGCATGAGCTATTCGTTTTGTTGGTTGACATTTCCCGGGTCACCCAGCGTAGCAAGATAATGAATAGAAATAAACCCCCTTTCTCTTTATTGGTCTGAAGACACTGGGGAGTAGCGCTCTTGACACCGACTGATACACGAGCTTTTGTGGCCTATGGGATAAATTGAGAATCAGGGATACATAAAGTGAGCGGGTAGATGTTCCTTCATTCGGAATTCCTGAAATTTGATTTATCGATCCACGGCCAAGATTAAATCGGGACCAATATTTTCCGTGATTTTGTACCCCCTCCCTTCGAGCGTAATGGATGCTTATTCTCGTATTGACGAGCTTTTTATTTAGTTTTGTTTGTTTTTGGTTGGTGAGTTGTCTTCAATAAGAAGAAATCAAAAATGTACTTTTTAAGATTTAATCAGATTCCCACGGGAAAACACATTTAGTGGAAAACGAACAATTTGAAAGGGTCTATTTATGATCTAAAATGGAACATATTTTATAGTAATATACTTCTGGAAAGTGTTAGTTATAAGTAGATATAATTAATCATTGACATCGATACAGTTATACCATATATAAGATCATGCCTCACCAAATCCAATGGGTATTCAAATAACACCACCCGTAACCCATGTAACATTCATATTAAAAAGATTACTAACCAGACGAAAACAATGAGTTGGTTTAAAATCTACTTCGTGAATTTGAAGTACCGATTGTACTTGAAACGCGAGCAACCAAAGCACACAAGCGATATTCTCATTGCATATTGACTAAATGTGTCACAAATAAAAATATGTATGTATCAAGTATTTGGCCGAAGATAGAAACTTCATGACTTGAGAAACACATCAGACCAACACTACGGTTAATGGTAACTGATGAAGCAGATATAAAAGAATATGTTGACGCTCAAGTCCTATATCCTAACGAGAGAGTTTAACGTCGACCTAGATCTCAAACTTGAAGAAACATGTGCTCTCTAAAATGTGAGACACGCCAAATTCTCTTGGAGATTTATTAGTCCGTCTTAGCCGGGAGGAGGGAATGATCGATTTCTCATTCTCCTGTTCCCAATCTCGACTCCTCAGTCGGCTCCACAGGATGCCAATAAGGGCCTTGAAAATCCCTATTCCCCCCTCAAATAGACAAGAATGAGGAGGATTTGCTATTCCTATCGCACATGCCGACGAAACTGCATTCACTCGAATACATATCACGAGATGGACCAGGTCTTGTTAAGGGTACAGATTGGATCGAGTGGAGGTGCTTGTTGGGGGCGAGAGGAGGAAAAAGAAAGGAAACAAGTGATCTCGAGGGAAGGAAAAATTCGAAGTGGGCTGAATGAGGATGAAAGACGAGCGAGGAAGAATAGGGTGGGAGGGTGATTGAATGAATGGGACGGGGATGGGAGGGAAGGCAAGAAATACATGTGCGAGCTGAAGACGGCGGGGGCACAAAGACGAAAAGGGAGTGATCGAGGGAAAGACGACGAGTGAGATAGAGCAAGTGAGGAGGAAAGTGAGTGAATGAGAGAGAGGGAGATGGTAGTATACGTATAGACGAGGAAACCCTCGTGCAACCTTAATCCTCAAATGAAGTGTATCCGATGATCCCTTGGGTTGAGCGTGGCCTCCTGTTCACCCCCCTCTCTTCCTTGTGGTCGGTTCCCCGTAACCCCGACCCTAGAGGTGGGAGGGGTGCGCTCTCGAAGCTAGGAGAGCGGGGGTATCGAGCAATCGGGGAGGATGGAAGGGGGTGAGAAGAGGATACCGTACCCCTGGGCGAAACAATAGAGGCTGGTCAGCTTCGGAGGGGCGTGCTCTCTCTGTCTTTGGACCCCTTCAGATTGTAGGGGATGGCGGGGAGGGTTTTTGGTTGGCACGTTAGGAGGAGGGAGGGTGGGCGGCCAGGAACATCCCGGGGTTTGGGGTGGGTGCGGATTCTGCGATCGGGGTGTCGTGGGGGACAGGAGAGAACTCCGTTGACTCACTCCCTTAATGGGAAGCATTGGAAGAGGACTGAACTCCATTTCCCACCCCCGACCCTTAATGATAGCTTCTAAATCTTAGCCGTGCCTCGCCTTTTAGTCTAAGCCTGCGGGGGGCAGGGCACGGACTGGCTCGTTGCGATGGGTTATATTTTTTTTATCCTCGGGTGCTCTAGGGGGTAGGGAGGGTGTGGGAAGGGCCCTCGCTCAAGGCTCGCCCAAGGGGTGGGATGGAGAGATTTCAGGGGGGGATGGAGATGTGGGGACGGGATGGGACGAAGAATGAACGGGTGCAGGGAACGGCCACTGGGATTTGCCCAAGAAAGCGTGGAAATCGAACTTTTGGACTAATTTACGATTTTTGGTCCCCTCTTCGATCCCCGCACCCTGTTTCACCTCGCACCCTCCCCCTTACTCCTCGACCCTTCTTCGCCCTCAAACCCACCCACCCGGTATGCACCCCCACAACACCGCACCTTCTTGGTCGGGGTGATTTTACACGCGCCAGTGGCTTAAAGGTTTCGGGAGTGGGAGATTTTGGCCGGGCTCCGTGCGGGGACCGCTTGCTGGGAGATGAAGGAAGAATTGAGTGAGTGAGAAAGAGAGATGGATAGGTAGGTGTGAGGCCGAGTCGCGCCACTGAAAGAGTCGTTGTTTTTTCGTATTCAAGTCAAGCAATCCTTGGGTGGAAGGGGGAGGGTCGCAGTAATTGGGTGGGGGATGCAGGCACGCTGTGCGGGAGTCGATAGGATGGAGGGGAACGAGGGTCCGTGAGCCGATACGATTTGCCTCATTGCCGCGGACGTGCCTCAAATCCCCTCCCGCTCCTCGCATAGAGACTCACTCTCAACATTCACATGTACTGGGTGTGAAAATTCGGCGGAATTCGGCGCGAGGTGCCTTTCCTTCGAGGGTGGGCTTGGCGGGAGGGTTATCGGAAAGAGAGGGTGGAGGTGAATGGCCTTGGAGTCGAGGGGGTTGGGCCGCTCCGCTCTGGCGACCCTCCAAACTCGAAAGCGGAGGATGTTTAAAACCCACAATTTCTCCTTCGCTTGGCGCCCTCTCTTACATCTTGCCCGAGAGGCCGGTCTTGCTTATAACTCGGCACATTAACTGGCACCAGCATACAGAACATTTACCATGCCTAACCAAATGCGTAGCACATAACTTATGCGGCTTAGCTCGAACTGCGCGTTTCTTGTTCCCATTCGAGTTAACGGTTTACGCAGGAGCATGCGGGTTTCATATTTTATGGCACTTTGGGCCTCCACCACAAATAGTGACTTTTGATGTCAGATGTTTCACTAATTATTCCCAAAAGTTAGGGACTGGTCAATCTAAGAGTAAGATAAAATTTAAATAATTGTTAGCGGCTCACGAATTAAAATGAAACTATACAAATTTAGAATTCAATCATCTTATTTTTTAAGACGATTTATTAATTATTTAAAATTCAGATATTTAAATATGTCTCATTTTTATTTTTGGTTAGTGGTTAAACAATTTCTAAGAAAAATGTTACTGCTTATATATTTGTGTAACTGAAAGTAACTTAAGTGACACATACGTATTAGGTCTTAGGGGAGTTTTGATCGTGAAAATCAAAATGAGATTCAGGTCAGTTACTTCAGTGAGAAAATGGAATTTGTTTATTGCAAATACAGTATCAACCAATGATTTTCCTGATGGTTAAGGATATACTATAGACTTCTAGACACCAAGGTGTAATAGAATAGTTTTCATTTTGGCTATTCAAAATAATGTGATACACATTTAAAGGGAATCGTTCCCTTTTCCTACTTGCATCTTATTAGGAACATTGCTTTTTTGTTACTGTTAACCTTGGATGATATTTTTTTGCCTTTGCTTCGAATTCTAGTTGATTACAGATTTTGCGATAATTCTTATGTATTTTAATAGTACCCTTAAATATTTCTCTTTATTGTATTCTGATTCTGACTGCTCTAGCATTGGCTTTCAAATCTCGCAGTAATTAGTGTAGGAAACACTCAAAGAATGTCAAATTTGCTACATTATCTTTAAATATTTTCTTAAATATATTTAGTTCATTCACTCAATTTTCTCGAGATTAGGAGACTCCTTCATGAACTACTCTGTAGGAGTATTAATACAATTATTGATGAATTTAATTAAGATCATTTGGTATTGTCTTAAGGAAATTAGCCAATCGGATTGTTTGGGGCAATATTATTTACTCTCGATGAAAAAAGCAAAATGTATTCTTTTTAGGAATATTATATTTTTTTGTTTCCCCCCTAGTTTAATACCTTTCAAAAATCATTCCAAAGCCATTACCTTTCACTCAAATTCCGCTTCGTTATCATCCTGCCACCACTCATCTCTTTCAAGAAGATTGTACTTCACTCTCGCCGGTTTGATGTTTCTCTTACACACCATCCCTGTTCTGTAAGCCCAAGTTGTCATTCTTAATCAACTCCCCCATCTGGTGGCCCCTGCCTCCTCCCAACCATCTCTGCTGCTTTCTCCTCGCTTCCCAAATTCCTCTGCCGCTCCCACCCAACGACCTTCTTAATTCTTCCTTTTATGCATATAAACGATCCCGCTTGCCTGAATTGAGCACCTCAACAATGACGCTCTGTGTCGAAACCACGGCTGGTTTGATTTTAAACTAAGTGTGAAAATCAGCCTTATTTAATTCTATCAATTTTGCTGAGGCAAACTATTTCGAGGAACGTCTTGCCGGTAACATCCTTTCAAATTGCGCATTCCCAAAATATCTTAGTAACTTTACCTTATTAATTAGGGAAAGGGAAAAAATATCACCTATGAATCCAAATATACGTTCAAATCCGATATGCGAAATGTCTATTTCTAAGAAAGCCTTAATTTCACCTTATGTTTAAGTTCTTTTATATGCAAAAAAGGAAGAAAGAAAAATGAACGCCAAACACTTATACGACAGACCTCCAAATACCAAGATAGGTCATGCGTAACTGTAAAGTGCTCTATTGGCATGTTAATCCATGGACAAGCAACTTATGGTCCCCACCCCGAACGTTACGGGTGCAAAGTTTGAAACTTCGCTGTTGGCAGAGGATTGCGTGAGAAATCACCCTCACGAGGGTGAGGAGGAGTGAAAGAGGGAGAGTGAAACTACTACAAAATTCGTTTAGAGAAATTTGTTACATAAAATGTGTTAATTGTTTCTCATTCCAAAGTCAACGCAATCTAGTGGACGAGTACACTTCATTCCTTATTTCATTTGGTACTGATATTTAAGGGAGTTCTTTGAATAAAAATGAGTGAAATTGGGCTGAATATTGATTTCATCTCCGATTTGGAGCTGATTTGGTTCACCTTTGAAACACACAGGGGATAGGAATCACTCGACGGTTTTCTTTTTGAGAAAAGAAGCAAAATACGAAGAATAAAGTAAAGTGCTTCCTGATAAGCCAGAGTATGAATCACATATGTAGCATTTGAAAACTGGTTTATGACTACACGATTATGGTTGCCTGTCAGGTCCATAATGCCTTGTGACAGGAGAGAGTTCTTATTACACCGGCTCCATCAAAATTATACAGCAACGAGATAATAGGGTTCATAGGGTTCAGCGGAGAGGTTCAAAATTTCAAAAAGTGCATATAATTCTTGCACGCTCTAGAGTATTCAGTATTTGTGTACAATTTCACGCTTTATAGTCGAAAAATTATTATTGTTCTGAATTTTCTTTTCGTTTTTGGGCGAGTTAAAATTTTCCCAGTTAACCTATAACCCATTTGATTGCACATAACTCCAGGATTATTATGCAAGGAGAGAAATTGCTAGATTAATACTGGGCGAATAAAAACATTATCCAATAATTATTGAGTAATTTTGTTCCATTTTAATTACATATTCTGGTAAGCCATTCAGATATGGCATGCCAAATATGAAATTACAACAACTTCGTTTTTGCAGGACATTTAACAAATAACCAATGCATTAATCCGGTATTTCTTTATATTCTTCAAAAGTGTCTTCGTTCTCAGTGCCACGATCAATGTTCCCTTGAATGAGGTGCAAATGTACGTTACACGTAACTTTTCGGTGCTTCTAATCACTTTGGATTGGATTCATGTAGAAAACGTTTGCTTGACTTCTCAACTACATCTACTTAATACCCCACAAGCCACCAAAAGGGTGTGTGTTTGGGGGTGTTAGTAGTATTATCATTCCAGATCACTCAGTGAAAGAATGAGTATTTGTATCTATCTGTACCGTATTTGTATCTTTCTTATTTCATCTTTGTGGTCTGATCTACCAAAGTAGTGTGGGACTATTACAATTCCTTTAGTGTCATCGTTAAAGTTGTTTGTTCTGAATCTTTCTAAAAGTCCAAGTCTCCCTTGTTCTCTTCGTATCTCAAATGGCTACCAGTCTAAATCCCCTGAGATCCCTGTCACACTTATGTTCTTATTATAGCAATTTTTAAGAAATCTGAACTTTATCTAATTTTTTTGTCAAATTTTCTCCCAAGGATCCCAAATACTTGCGGCACATTCCAAATGAGGTATAACTAGAGCAAAATAATACCTCTCTTTAACTTTCTCATTACGTTTCACCACCACCCTTTTAATGAAGCCAAAAGCTGTTTTTAGAGTGGACCTGTACATTGACATGAGGTATGTTCCCCGTGAAAGGCGTGGTATTAGAACTACCCCCCAATATTCAACTTGTTTGGCCGTAGTTAGTACTGAATAATCTCTTTCGTAGTTAATGCCCTGTTGGCCACTTCCTTTGTTTCAAAATTTCAAAACTGGGAATCTGTCTCTATTAAGCATTAATCTCCATATCTTGCATCAATCCGAGATTGTCTAAGTCTCTAGAGAGTAGCTCGCGATCTAGTTGGCTCTTTATTTCCCTGTATGCTACAGTTTCGTCAGCAAATGATCTGGGATTGCTACTAAAGTGTGAACTTAAGTCATTAATATATATTAAGAATATAAGCGGCTTTATTACACTTCCTTAGGGGACTTATGACTGAATTGATAACTTACACTCTGGATATTTTTGACATGAAAGCCACTACGGTCTGACGTAAAAACTCATGTATGCTATGAAAAATTCACGTCTCTTTTCGAAATTATTGGCTATAAGCAGGAAGCATATTATAAACCATGTCATTGAGGCATAATATATTTTTGGAAAAAAATGAAGGGAAAATAGGGGGGAAAGGCAGTAAATAAGTTATAAACATCAGATTACCATTTACCATGTTTAAAATACGCGCCCTTATTTTACCAGCAGATAGCAGACACAATATGTATGCTCGTTGTAGAGGCTGCGTGACATCTCGCTTTCAGTCAGTAACAGCCAGTACAAGATGGCGAGTGTGTTGTATTAGCGTACAAGAGGAGAGTAACTTTTACAATTATTTCATTAGGATCACTTTGAACATCCATCGTGAAGTACCGACTTGGCGCCCAATGATTTTCATCGCATAATGTCTATTAAAAATAATTTGCGTAGTCCAAAAGGTTACTCATTGACTGTGACAGAAAAAAAGACTTCTTTCCTGTCGGCTATCAAGGAATTGTAAAGAGATAGAATGTGTCTGAATATACAGGGTGAATACGTAGAAATGTAAAACAAATTGTATTAACTTTCTTCGATTATTATTGCTTCTATCCAGTTTTGCTTGTAATTTATTGATTTTCCCTCGTGGAAGAAAACGCCTCGGGAAGAAGTGTAACCAAGAAAGAATGTTAGTCGGTAGTACTTCCTAGGGTTCACATCAAAGAGGGAAACGTTCTGGGCTGCAGTCAACCAGTCTTTGTTTTTAAATTATGGATATTATGATGGGCCGGTGAAGTAGACTAATTTTTAAATCATTCTCTAAAATACGCCAGCTGTTGACCTTAGTTAGTTTACAATCCAACAAGAGTTTGTTTCAGAAAAACTGCGTATCTTGTCAGATAGTTGCTGGAAAACTCGCCTCTTATATTTGACCTTTGAAACATTCATTTCAGATTATAAATGACGCCACCATAGGCATTGTCGATGCCAATTTAAGAATCTTAAAATGATGCTTCATGATAAACTCAATTAATCATATAGATACTACTCCATCTAAAATCTATACAATTATACAGAACCCCATTCCTGCTTTACGTTGATTCTATAGAGCTGTGCCAGTAAGATGAAAATTCTCATTATCCCTCAAATGCACCGCTATGGAGAAATTTCATCACTTCACACAGATGCAAAAATACCAACAGAATCATTCCAGCTTTTGTGATTGTCTGCTAAAGTATTTTTCTTAATTTTTATATATTTTTCTCACACAAGTAGCATTATTATGAAAGTTTTCTGTAGTAGGATCTGAGCCAAATATAATATGCTAGTTTTTGGCTACTTTTATTCACATAGCCGTGAAATATAAGCCATTACTTTTAATAGTGGGGCAAAAAATGATGTTGCCTTCGGGCAGCAATTATGATGTGCTCAGCAAGGTACTTTTACTTTACTAGTCGCCTTATTTTCAAGTTTCAACCGGTTTCCAGTGGAGATGTTTCATTCGTGGTCTACTGAGTAGATATTAGAGAACAGATTTAAAATACCCATGCAAACGATTTAACTAACAAATAGAATTTTTATATACGTCTCAGACTCTGAAAAACAATTAATGACTACAAACTGGGATGTGTTCATTCAATTGATATGAATAAGAAACAATAATGTGAAGTCAATGGCTCTTAAATTTACTATTTTTATAGTTATGAGAAGTTTCACTATAATTTAAAATTTTTCAATTTTTAGTAAAATGCTAACATATATAAAGATTAAGACATACTAGTTATTAAAATGTCTATTTTCTCCTTAATAGCATTAATTTCATCAGAAAATGATGAATAGATTCTTGGTTTTTGGTTTTTAGTACAGGATTTATTTACAATTTGCCATTTTTTCATTTAATAGCTCATATCAGATTATATGGAATTAAACGAGATTAAATATGCTCAGTAATAAATATTTACATATTTTGTTATATGTAAAATTCCAATTATGAGCTAGTCAACGCTTAAATGCCATACCCAACACTCTAGTTAACTTTCTCTCACCGTCAGATTTAGTTATGATGCACTTTACTTTCCGCGCTAAATGATGTCTTAAATCATTGCATACGATAAATTAAATCATCGCTTATTCTCTCTTTCTACATGCAATAACATGTAAACCCTCCCGGTTTATCAAAAACACTCCTCCTGTCTCCTGTTTTTTGAGTTTTCAATGCAGTGATTGAGTGATTTAAATATTATTATGGCTGAGAATTGAGGATGAGCGTCGAAAGACAAATTAATCAGGGGCGTAAAACAAATAATTTGAACAGGTTCATTGTTGGAACATGCTAAACACATCCGGATTTCGTGGTTTAGCCTTTACGACCGTTTTGCTTATTCGATAGAGCTCCTAGTGAAGACTCTCTCGGTTAGCTCTAACGAGTCCCGGCCACAAATGCACGGCTAAAATCAACCGCCGTTAACTGCATATCCGAGCTCTCCAATGCAAATTACTTTTCCCTCGTCGATTGTTAGACACCACTAGGGTTTGCAAAACGTCCAAGTGCTCCCGCGGGGGGATAAGCGGGGGTGTCTTTGCGTCGCCATGTCCATTCGCAGGAGAGACGAAAAGTGCCTCTGGGCATCTGCCGGGGGACTCTCACGTCCCGTTGTTCCCGTCTCGCCAGATAGTCCCGATCGCGGCTTCACGCTGTGGCGGAGAGGGTCGGTGCACAGCGACGGCGGCGAAGGCTCACCTTGTCTGTGACCCCCCTCACTAGCTTCCTCCGGCCGCCCACCCCTAACCGTGCCGCTGGCACAGCCCTCCCCTCATTTCCTTCCCCCTTCACTCACGCATCGCCGCGTCGCATTCCAAACGTCACGCTTCCATTTAGTCGCGTCCTCTGAGACCGTAATTTGATCGAGTCGACGCCCAAGCAAAATGCTCGTCCCTCTTTCCATTCATCCCTTCCTTCAAAACACTTTCGGAATTGGAGCCCCATCCCCCGGTTCAAACTCCCCTACCCCAAACGAACCCTTTCTGCCGCCGTTCCACCTCCCCTAAGCAGGCTGCCGGGTCCCCTTCCCATTGTTGGTACACCCCCCTCCCCCGGAGAGTTTTGTCCTTCCCACTCCACCTATCCCGTCGAGCACAACCCCTCCTTCCCTGAATTCGACCCCAACTCTAGATATTTTCCTTTCCCTCTTCCCTCATCCCGATGTAATCCCTTAGATCCTTCTCCCTCTCACACTCCTCGCTCCTTGGTTTTTTCTCTGCTCCCACTGCTTTGCGCTTCAGACATATTCTTTTATCTTTTAGTCTCTTGGGTTCACTTTGATTTTTGGTCACCAATGGTACCTTCTTCATCCTAAAGACACATCTTTTATCCCGATTCCTTTCTCTTCCATATGGTTTTCTCTTTCCATTTTGTTTTCTATTTGTGATTGGCTACAGTGCCTGCACAATTCATTTTCCGCAGTATTTTCTCAAAAATGGGTTAGCAATAGTATCTAAATATGCTAGTTCAAAATCTTATAGCTTTATAGCTCTTGACAAGTCTTATACATGATCATCTCATTTATAGTTGTTATGCGTCATGTACTCCAAACTTCGATGGCAAATATTATTCCTTCATCTGATACACCTCTTCCCACAAAAATAAATTGTTGCGATTGTTAAATAAAATGCATGAGTCCTGGTTCGTCAAGAAAGCTTTTGAAACAAATAACAGCACTTTTAAAAGACTTTATTTCAGCGCCAGATTATGTGAAAACAATTTTCGAATACATTTTTATGAATATTCTTGGAGTAGAATAAT
Organism: Hetaerina titia; assembly: GCA_037158775.1. Taxonomy (NCBI): domain Eukaryota; kingdom Metazoa; phylum Arthropoda; class Insecta; order Odonata; family Calopterygidae; genus Hetaerina; species Hetaerina titia. Next base: position 90,639,863 of record CM073773.1, on the reverse strand, counting down.
CTCAATGATAGAGCCAATATAAATAATATTAATCAATTTTTGTTTGTTATAATTGAAGATGAAATTATAACAGTAATATCCATGTTTATCTTTTTTGGTGTCCTCCATAATAAAATTTCAAGGAATTGCGGGAGATGCCCCAACAGTAACTTTTAACGGAGTCATCCGCTACGTGTAGCATTACAATGCAACAATTTCAGAGTGTAAAAATCATTCGCCTTGTCATTCCGTCATTTTTTCATATATTTTATCTAGAAAACTCGTATTTATTTTTTTTAAGTTGTTAACTAATTACATTAAAGTTACATAATTCTCGAATTTAATATATATATATATATTATTATTATTATTATTAGGTAATCTACCGGTTAAGGTAGGTTTTGGGATGGGTACAACTATCAAATAAACATTTTGTGACTCCCCACCTATCAAACTAATCTATATCAGGTCCCTCTTCATCTCGGTGTACTTTTTTCCTCCCTTCATCCCGTCCAACATCCCTATCCTGTTCCTACCCTTACCTCGCTTGCCCAACATTCTCCCCTCTAATACCTTCTTCAACATTCCACTACCGCTCAATACGCCTTTCATCCATTTTTCCTGCCTCCATAGGATTTCTCTCAACAAACACCTCTCCTCCCCCACCATTTATAGTACTTCCTCATTTGTTTTCCTTTCGGTCCATTTCACCTTCTCCATTCTTCTCCACACCCACATCTCAAAAGCCTCCAATCTACGTCTATCCTCCTGCTTCAGCGACCACGTTTCCGCGCCGTACATAGCTACGCTCCATATCAGAGTTTTTACGAGTCTTGTCTTAACATCCCTACTCAACGTCCCCGTCATCAACTCCCTCCTCCTTGAGAAAGCCTCCTTGCCTAGCGCAATTCTTCTCCTCACGTCCCTACTACTTTGACCGTATTGGTCCAAAACACTTCCGAGATATGTAAACTGTTCTACCTGCTCTATTTTTTCCCCGCCTATTTTAATATTTAGCTTAGCCTTTTCTTTCTGGAAAATCGCATAACCTTTGTTTTACTAATATTGATTCTCATCCTAATTTATCGCACTGAACCTCCAATTCACTCAACAATGCTTGCAACCCCTTGGCTGACTGAGCAACTAATGCTTGGTCATCAGCAAACCTAACCGATTTTACGAATTCCCCTCGGACTTTCATTCCTACCTCCAGCTCTTCCCATGCCTCTTTAATCATTTCCTCTACATATACGTTGAACAGTACCGGTGACAATGGGCAACCCTGCCTTACACCTCTTCCTAACACTGCCCATCCGGACTCTCCGTTCCCCACTCGCACCTGAGCAGTCTGAGACATGTACAGGTTGCGGATAAGTCTCCTGTCCCTCCAATCCATTCCTATTTTCTGCAATACACGCATTAATTTTTCCCAATTCACTCTATCAAATGCTTTTTCGAAATCTACAAAACAGGCAAAAACGTCCTGGTTGTATTCTATATTCCTCTCGATTAGTGATCTCATTACTGCAATGGCATCACGCGTACCTCTTCCTTTCCTAAAGCCAAACTGATCATCCCCTAAGTAATCATTTGCCTTACTCTCTATCCTTTTGTTGATGATCCTGTGAATAACTTTAGCTGCGTGGGATATCAAACTTATTGTTCTGTAATCCTCACATGACGTAGACTTTGCCTTTTTTGGAATAGGAACTAACACCGATCTCACAAAATCTTCCGGCCAGATTCCTTCCTCATAGATACTACGAATCAGTCCATATATGGCCTTCTTCCCACCTTTTCCTAACCATTTCAACATTTCTACCGGAATGTTGTCCACTCCCACGGCCTTATTTGCTTTCATCTCCTTTAGTGCCCTTTCTATTTCATCGTCGAGTATGGCTGGACCTAAGCTATCTTCTTCTACGTCATGTTCCTTTTTTATGTCTAACCTTGTCGGCCTAAGTTCTTTACCATACAGTGTTTCTATATATTCCTTCAACCTCTCTTGGATTTTTCCTGTTTCAACTATTATCTTACCCCACTTATCTTTCACTTTTAGCACAGATCTTGCCTTCTTACTTCCCGATAATAACTTAACCTTGCTGTATAGAGCACCAATTTCACCCTTCTTCTGTAAATTTTCCATATTCTCGCATTGCGTGTTCCACCATTCTTCTTTTGCTTTATTTGTGGCCCTTCTGAATTTATTGTTTAACTCTTTGTACTTTATTTTACCTAACTCTGTGTTTACATTTTTCCATCTTCATATATTTATAAAATATATATATATATATATATATATATATATGTATTTATTCGAACATAGAAATAGGTATCAGGAAAGGGGATAGGAAAACACATAAAAGCGAACACAGGACATGTGGTGAAGGCGGTTTTTGAGCAGATCACGAAAGTAAAAATGTATATAACATATGTGTATATATATATATATATATATATATATATATATATGTATATATATATATATGTATATATATATATGTATATGTATATATATATATGTATATATATATGTATATATATATGTATATATATATATATATATATATATATATATATATATATATATATATAATTCACTAAATAGTCATAGCAAACACAGAAACTAAAACATATAAAAGAGGGACTCACTAGTTCTCGAATTTTCGGTTGTGCAACCACCTTTCTCAAGAGGAATTAGGAGCAGAACTTAGGAATTAGGAACAGAACTCTGTTCTGTTCCTAATTCCTCTTGAGAAAGGTGGTTGCACCACCAAAAATTCGAGAACTAGTGAGTCCCTCTTTTATATGTTTTAGTTTCTGTGTTTGCTATGACTATTTAGTGAATTTTATTGTGCACGTTCGTGGGTTTTCCAAGAAAGTGACTATATATATATATATATATATATATATATATATATATATATATATATATATATATATATATATATGAGGCGGAAGTACTCCAGAGAGCAATACAACTTTTGGACGGAAATCATCTACAATGTGAGTGATCTTTTACGTGTTAACTGTTTTATTCTGTGTTCTATTGTGCCGTCCAAAAGTTATATATATATATATATATATATATATATATATATATATATATATAATTTGAATCGTACAAACATGATTGAGGTATCTGCCATTGAATAGGAAATAATAGAATATCGCATTCAACACGTTACATTAATCGCGATGATAAAATTAATTTTCTTAAAGTATCACTCAAAAATATTTACTAACTTGGGGCTTTCTCTAATAAAAATATTATATTTGATAATAAATTTACAGTACAAATAAAAGTACTACATTGTTTCTATGAAATATCTTGAGACATCAAAACTCATTAAACTGTCTAAATATATAGAAAGTTTTTTATTACACCGGTGAATTTCTTTAGTAAATATTTAGTGTTGTTGAAAAAAATTATTTTCAATTTCTGATAAATAATTCATCTTATAATTGTTTATATTCAGTAAAAAATATAATAGTCAATAGTTTAATAATAGTTTTAGTTTAGTCGATTGTGCTTGGGCGATAGACATACATAGATTTAACAAATAAAGCTTAACATGATTCTAACTAATTTTAATAACTCATATCGACCTTTGCAGAAGTTACTGGAAAGTACTACTACTTTCATTTCTAAATGGAAAGGATACATTGTATTAAATTTGCAGTAAACTCCAAGACAGCCACAAGATTTATGCATACGTTTTCAGTCGATTAGGTCAAATCAGATGTACTAGATTCGTAGTAAATCCACATGTTCCATAATTCGTAACAAAACCTTTCTTAGTTCAAGTCAATTTTGCAGAATATCCCTGGTCGAGGCACTGATTGTCAAAAATATTGGGTAAATAATTGACTCAATCAATGGATAAATATTAATCTATACATATTTATTCACAAAGTCATAACATTTATATTCACTCAGACTAAGAGCTAATTCCAAGAATGCCACTTGAAACAATCGTTATGCAAATTGGTATAGAACCTTAAATAAAAGGTTTTTAATATATATATATGCGGGTCGCGGTGGTTTAGTGGGTAGAGCGTTGGACTATTGACCGGAGGGTCCCGGGTTCGATTCCCGGGCAAGACACTTTGGGCACCTGCAGCTCCACCCAAGCTAGTTGATTTTTCGGGTACCGGATCTTCCTGGGAAACCATAGGGCCTGTGCCCTAGGAAAAAGGAACTGGCCCCCCTACCCTGATGTGTGAATATTCACACGCCGTCGGGCTTGGTACATGGGTGAGCTCTACCATCACCTACTAAACGGACCTTCGGGTTGATTACTGTGTTTATGATTATATATATATATATATATATAAACATTATATATGTATTCAAATTAAACGACAATATATCTTTCAAAATGAAATCCACTGCATTGGCCACGCATATGGCTCCTGCATACGCCAATGTTTTTATGGGTAAACTTGATCATAACTTTCTCCACCATCCACTCTTCTGGGTCCGCTATATTGATGACATTTTCCTCCTTTGGTCCCACGGATGCGTAGCTTTACCCTCCTTCATTTCGACTCTAAACTCCTCTTCCTCGGTATCTTTCACTCCATTTATATCTGACTCGATTACCACTCTCCTAGAGATTGAAACGAATAAGTTTAGCACCTCAGTCCACATTAAACCGACCAACAACCAACAATACCTCCATTTCAATAGCTGTCATCCATCGCACACAAAACGCTCCATCCCCTTCTCACTCTCAGTCCGTGGCCTCCGTCTCTGCAGCAACACCCCTCCAAACAGAAATACATGAACCAGCTACACGACTCTCTCAGAGAATTTGGGTACCCAAAAAAACTACTGAATGGTAAAATTCTCAAACCGTCAACCCAATACACTCCTCTCCCCAAACTAAACCGCCCAAAATGCCGTAACCTTATCACCACTTTCTTCCCCGGGACCCACAAAATTAAACCTATGATCCGTGAACTATTTCCAATTGTTAATAACAGTCAATACACATGATTTTATTCCCATTGTCCCTCCGTTTCGTTTAAACGCCCGTCGAACTTGTGAGACATCTTCCAGTTGACAAAGCCACCTGCGAATACCCCTGTCTCTTCCCTGCCCCTGTCCTCACAATGTAACCTCCTACGCTGCAAATGCTGCCATGCTCTATGATCCTCTACCTCTCTTACTACCAACTCCCAAACCGACGCCACTGAGCCTTAAAACCATTGTATTTCACCTCTCCTGTAACTTCTGCCTTGTCTTTTACATGGGCGAATGCACGATCACTCTTTCCCTCCGCATGAATAACCACCGCTCTTCCACCAAATCGGGAAGCTTCCTTAATTATCTCATCCCGACTTACACTGCTTCCCACGACCAATCTTTCGATGACTGCTTCTCTGTTTCGGTGATTGAAACACTTGCAAAATCTACTAGTAACATAGAGGTGAGAACCCACGATATGGCGCATATCTGGGTGCTCCAGTCATTTAAACCTCCCTGGCTGAATCTACCCCTCTGAATGTATCCAGCATCTACATATCCCCTCCCACCCCCTTTTTCGGTTCCTATTATATATTCTATTAAATTATATCGCTGCCAGCATAAATAGTGAATTAGGAAATGTTGGAAAGTTTAAATGATTAAAGCTTTAGAATTGAAGATCACTTTAATTTATGTAGAGCTTTTGGTAATTCTCTTCAAGCGGTAATATTTATAAGAAATTAATTATTTGTATGTTAAATGATAGTAATATCTGGTAACAACTGATTACGCCCTTTATTTATATTTTTTATGAATTCGTAAAAAAATTCCATTAAATGTGGCACACAAACAATAATTCGCTCATTGGGCCTTTCAACCAAATGTTTTCCTCAAGGACATTATACTTACACACACTTATACACACACACGTCTTGAACGGGATCATCAGAAATATCGGAATTATTAAACATATTTAAAATATTTCATTTAAAACAGATACGTTTTAAAAATCCTCCATTCAGAGTGCCTTCGAGGCATTTCCTAATTTGAAAAATATTAGATGCAATTTGTAGTCTGCATATGATTATGTGGACTACTCTCAAGGTTATGAAATGGCTTATGATGAAATAATTCTAGCACATCCCTCTCGAACTCCCTCTTCTCGTTTCATTATCGTCAAATGGCAGCACCCTCTGTCGCCGCCCCCCTCACTCTCTCTCTCCCTTCTCTCTCAATCCTCCCTGCAATTCTCCGTTCCATCTTTTCGCTCACATTTAATTCGCCATCATCCATCGTCCTTCCACTTCTAACTCTGGTGTCCCACCCCCATGCACCAAAACTAAGCAACCCCTCTCTCCAACACGCAATCCTATCCCGACGCCGAAATTCCCCCTGTACCCGCTTCTCATGAGTTTCCTCCCTGCGCCCAACCCCCCCAAACCCTCCCCTTTCGACACCGCCCCGCTTAAGTAACGTTCCAAGCCCGTCTCCCTCTACTCCCGCGCTCAACGGACCCCCTTTGCCATGCTAACTCGAGCCACGCTCCCGAATGATAAAGGGAGGAATGGGGCGTCCGAGATGTTAGGGTAGTGGAAGGGCTAGTAGGAGCGGAGGGTTGGTAGGGTGGTGTGCGGGAGGGGGAAAGGAGCGTCGTCGCATTTTCTGGCGAGGGTGAGGGACATAAGAACATTTAAATGCCTCCGACGCTTCGTCATCCCGGGGCGTGACTCGCATTGCTTCGCAGTCCCCTTTGGGAGGACTGGAAGGGGATTGGTGAGCCTGGGAGGTGGTACCGCGTCCTAAGGGTACGACGGGTGGACGTAGAGGAGGGATGGCAATGTTTCGTAAGGGAGATCCACTTTTAAGGCTTGGGCATGGGGGGGAAGAGGGTTTTGAGGATGGTGGGCCTTTTTTTTCCTCCTGAAATGTGTCGGGATCTAAGACCGGGCGGGATATTTTTCCCTCTCCGGGACAAAATCCAGAGCGGGGTCAGTGAGGCTGGGGATTGTTGTTCCAGTAATTTTGTTACCAACGGATCGGATGAAAATGATAGCGTAACCCCTAGACGTTTTGAGGTTAACGTTTTCTCATTTAATCCTTTTACTTCATTTATGCTTCTCTTTAAAAATGATTTCATTTAGAAGAATGGCCAAAAGTCAGTCAATAAATCCATTTGAAATATGTTTTTAAGTCGGAAAGTTCAGCTATATTCATTATAAATAATGTAATGGAAATTCAAATATATGCACGTTCTGCTGAGGGTGTTTCTTGTTTCCTGAATTTTGCCTTCAGAGCAATCAAGTCAGTTTATAAATTACAGCTTCGTGTTTTTGTGAATGTCATTTATCTGTCATTTTTTCACTGAACATATTGTTCGTATAATTATTTTAATTACGAATAGCTTATTTATTTAAAAAATAAGGCTTCATGAGAATAAAGGACTAATTGATGGGGAAATGGAACTTATTTTAAGATATTAATTTATAAATTGAAGGCACTTTTCCAAATTTTATTTGATAGAGCTTCCATAAAGATAATGAACTGTCAGTTGGAAAGATGGTTTATTTCCCCCAATTTTCCATTTTCCTTACTCTCCTTAATTGATTGGTCCAATGAAAGAAAGTTTTGATCAAGATACAACTTTATATTTTCTAAGCTTGAGGTAATTCTTAAAGTCATAACTCAAGGAGAAAAAAAAATATTAACATTTTTATTTTTTATACTTTTTCTAAAGGTCTTTCCATTTAAGAAATAATGAAAATTTCCAATAAAAATTGAACATAAATATCAGCACGACAGTGGTTTGGCATTTTTTGAAAATTACGGTTGAGTGTTTAAAATAAGAATTCAGTTGTAAAATCTTAAAATTGGACTAACCAGTTGAGAAAAAACTTTCGATCTAACAAGCCATTATTTATTCCTGCAATTATCCAATATAATGTTCACTTCTATCTTATTTTTATGCAAGTAACTCATTATTTTAAATATCGTGTCTATAATTTGTGTATAATATACAAGTAGTTAGAGACTCTCTTGTTCAAAAAAATAAACTCTTTGGTGAAGAAGAAACTCGGCTTTCCGGGCTCGTCCAACCGGGAAGTTTTATACCAGAAGTAAAACTGTATTTCTAACGGTAATATAAGATACTATATAAAAATGATTTGAATGATTTCAATTCAATACCTCACAGCTCAGTGTATTCATTACAGTATGTAATGAATTACATGATTAGCAAGAGCTATTATCAATATTATTAAACTCTCACTCTCCATCGGGTTTTTCAATTCGTCTTTCGATATCCCACCTAGAAATTCCACCAGGTCATAAAAATGCTCCGATAGAAAATTTTGGTTAGATATATATAATTAAAATAAGGGTTCATTCATAAAACCTTAGAAATGGGTAAAACCAAATAAAACGTAACATACGATCATACAAGATTGAGGTTTATTATTGGAAAAATGTTACATAAAGTAGTTTGATACATTTAGTTATTTATTTATCCATTTTAAGGATAAGAAAAAACATGCGACCTCACGAAATGCGGCTCAGTGTCCCTGAGATCTTTGAGCAATTTTTGATTCATCTATTGTCAGTACAATTTCGAATAAAAGCCCATTTCATGATGCAACCCGATTTGTTGAAGTGTCAAAAAAAGGTCGTTAAGGGTCACAGAACAAATGTTTTTTAGTCTCAAAGGAATGAAGAGCACTCGCTTGCACTCATCGCGAACGAGCACGCCGTAGTGACGACGTGCAGTGAAAATTGCGAATGTCGGCGCGCGTACGAAGAAAACTAAATATGAGCAGTGGCCGTCTTTAAGTGTTCTCGCGTTCTCATTCACCGGGAGGGTGGCAGAAGGCAGTGGGAGATTACACCTAGAGCGCTACACTTATAAGGAGCAGCCGCTGGTTGTTTCTGCCGTCGGTGGAAGTGAGTCGGACTCGTGTTCCAAAAACTCAGTAGCAAATTCAAAGGCGTCTCTTACATTCTCTCCTCGGAATCTCCCTCGCAATGCTGAACTGCGAGCTCGTGTTACATGACCTTCTTTAATCATGGCGTCAGCGCTAAAGCCTTCCAGCATACCCTTTGCAATCTCTTGCAATCGCCTTCTCGACGATAAAGATATTTAAAACATCCGATAATCATGAAGAAATATAATCTTTTAGAAATTATGAGCCTTGATTTGTGCTCTCCGAGTAAATCCAAAATTATAATTTATCTTTTACGATTTTAATTACAGAATACCTTTAATAATCAATGGTTTTGGTGCGTCTAATGGTAGATTAGTCATGAAAATTTCCTCAGTCAATAATGCGAGGCATGCTATTCAAACGGCATAATATATTCTACATAAAAATCGAACTCAGTTATGTGGATTTCACAATCTCCAATCAGGTGAGGAAAGAAACATGATAAGTGTAAGAACAGCTAAACAAAGGCGTTACATTTTTCGAATTGATTCATATAAACAACAGAATAATAATTTGAATATTTATCAAAGAACATGGTCATTTTCCCTTTGTTTACCATGAATATGTATTCTGTTATGCTAAGTGGAGGGCATTTCAAGTGATTTACGTCGGAAAGAACGTTAAATTGTGAACTCCATGGTGCTTTTCATTATGAATAAGCTAATGCCATTTCTGATATTCTCTCCGTAATATCGGAATAATAGCTGGATTTCTCTAGAAAGTCTCTAATCATGTTGTTCTTTTACAGATTAAATCTCGTATTAATTTTTTCCATGAAAACAATTTAGGCTAAACCTGAAATGGAAAATATAAATATTCCTTAGCTTTCTGACGCATTTTCTGTACTGTCCGTAAGTATCCTAAAATTTTCCATGAAAGTCATTGCTAAACTCATACTTACAAAATTATTATTAATTAATTATTGGTTATCGAGCCTCGAATATAATTTTTACGTGACTTCAATTAATTTCATTATACATTTACCAGTCTATGGAATTCCATAATAATATCAGAAAATTTAACAATAAAAGTTCTAGGAAAAGAGTATTTTTATTCTTAATATTAGCCTTAAACTGTCAAAACCCAAAATTTAACCAAAGAAAAACGCAAAAAATTTGGCGGAAATTTTTTTCAAGTTTACTACTTAGCTATTGAAAATCTTTTATTTTTTAATAGGCCGTTTAATTTCTGTCAATTTGTTTATCATCGTTCATTCACTGTTGTTTCAACAATAACTCAAAATTTTCTTGTATTATTGTATATATTTATATATTATTATTAAAATTAGGCAGTCTACTGGTTTAGGTAGGTTTTTGGATCAACACAACTATCAAATAAACATTTTGTAACTCCAAAAAAAACCCAATCCAACCTAATCTACATCAGGTCCCTCTTCATCTCGGTGTACTCCTTTCCTCCCTTCATCCCGTCCAACATCCCTATCCTGTTCCTGCCCTTTCCTCGCTTGCCCAACATTCTCCCCTCTATTACCTACCTAACCGTTTCACTACCGCTCAATACGACTTTCATCCATTTTTCCTGCCTCCATAGGATTTCTCTCAACAAACCCCTCACCTCCCCCACCATCTCCAGTACTTCCTCATTTGTTTTCCTTTCGGTCCATTGCACTTTCTCCATTCTTCTCCACACCCACATTTCAAAAGCCTCCAGTCTACGTCTATCCTCCTGCTTCAGTGACCACGTTTCCGCACCGTGCATAGCTACGCTCCGTATCAGAGTTTTTACGAGTCTTGTTTCAACATCCCTACTCAACGTTCCCGTCATCAACTCCCTCCTCCTTGAGAAAGCCTCCTTGCCTAACGCAATTCTTCTCTTTACGAGAATTCTCTCTCTAAGAGAAAATCTGAAAATTGTATGAAAGCAGGGACAGCCGATAAATTGAAGAAAGAATATTCTTATCGTTACCCCGTGATATCAACTTTAATCCACTTCGACCTCGTCAAAACTTACACGAACTCTACTTCGTGATGGGCATAGTTTAAGTACTAATAAGGAAACTTATTTTAGAAAAGTTGACCACATGAATTCCTCTTTGATGGAATATATTATCTGATCCTTTGGTTTCTGATGTTTTGACAAGCTTGCCTGATGACTAAAGAACGATTTTTAATTTCACTATTACTCTTGGCTTGATCCTTGTTTTCTTTAACATGCTATTGAGTTTTTGTGTTTTCGTGCTGCAAACCTCAAAGGGGAAGAGTCAGTGTTTTGAAGTTCTTAGTTTTGCTAGAGACTTCACTTTTTACTGTTTATTTGTAGCATTTGCATCTATGATACTCATTCCTTTTTCAATGCCAAAAATATTGTTTCCTTATTTTTACGCTAGTTTCGTATTTTAAAAGAAAAAATATATTCATTTATTATTTTATGAATTCTAGGCCAACCGATTATTTATTTGATTTAAGCATGCATTGGTCGACGGTTTCGACCAATGCATACTCAAAATCGTGTTTTAGAGCTAATAGTGAATATAAATTTTCACCTTTGACCTATTTTTGCAACATGTAAAACTATTTATTTTCAACACTTTCTAAGCAATGGTCCGATTTCAATATTTATATAGGCGAAAAAGATTTGGCAATTTTTATATTTGTATTCGGATAAATTATTAAATGTATTCTACAAGTATTTTCAGACTGAAGTAATAAAAATACAATTTTCCTTTCCACGAGTTTTATTAGGCACGACTAGTTTAAACGCATCGGCGTTATCCTCGTGTACCTGAGGATGCCGGCGATGTGTTGAAACTTGTCGTACCTATCGAATTTGGTGGAAGAATACATACTTTTTTTAATTAATTGATAATGGATTTCCATAAAGTTAAGCCTGAATATATAGAATATAGTAGTATTTTCTGACTTTTGGCAATATATTGAAAAAAATTTGGATCTTTTAATTTTTATTAGCCCTTGATTAATAGTTTCTTATTTCAGACAGGGCATTGCACATAACTTTTATGGTATTTTAGTCCTGATTTTTTCTTCTACTGGTATCGTGAGACTGTTATGGTTAAAAAATACCCTAAAGAGATTGAAAAAGAGATCAACTTCAAAAGGTAAACCGGATTCAAATCGTAGTGAATTCCCCAAATTCGTGAATTATTTATTATTTCCTTTAGAGAGAAGATTTATTCATTTTTTGTATAAATCATTAACCTTTGCCTATGTAAATATATAATACTCTGATAAATTTCCATTTTTATGTACCGTGTCCACTTGTTAACCATTACATACGTTTACTTAACTACTTCCATCAATATTTCATCAATCTTTACAATACAATGTTTTCCAACGCCTCATAATTAGATGTTGACGCATATTATGTATACACGACCATACAACACACAAAATACTTACAACAAACACACAAAAATATATATATATATATCTACATATTGATATAAACATTGATATATATAAACATACACACACATACATCTCTGGGGTTTCATATGAGTGCCATGATTGATTTATTTAAAATCGAACGACCTATTGAACTTATTTAATGCAATTCCGATGCTTTGAATTTGAATACTAAGAATGAAATGGATCTTTAATTCATTTTTCAAAACTAAATGAAACACGCGGACATGCGGACACAAAAGGGTCAGATAAAGATGTCCGGAAAAATGCTGTGATGGGAGGATGGGGGATGAAAGTCCAGGAAAAAGATCTTTTGGCGTCTAATATCACGATGGATAAGGAAATTCGATGGAAGGTTGTCTTTCTCTAAGATAAAAAGGACCTTATAAGGATTTAAGTTCCCAGGTTCTTCAATTTTTTCCTTGGGATTTTCCAGTAGGTGAAAATGGTAGCGAAAAAATATTTTTTTCACTTGAGTCATTTTTTCCTAAATATTTATTATGTTCCTCATACCCGGAGTAATGACTGAATGCAAATAATTTAAGATGGCACGAATACGACCACGTCCCTTTTACATATTATTGGAATAAATGAATTCTCTTCAGTTAATATCAATCAAAGCCCTTCCTGCCACCTTATGGCACAGACACGTTTCGCCTCCGTGAACCGTGTCGAAGAATACCTTTCATGAATCGAAATATAACTAATCTTACTTCTCGTCCAACGCAATTTGACCTGTCACAAGAAGGGGGAATTACTGGGAACACTTGTAGAGCTTATTCGAGTTGAGGGGGCGGGCGAGTTCCAGGGGCTCGCGGACAACAAATCCCGTTGGTGCGGCAACTAGAGGAATAAATTGTAAACATGGAGATGGAAAATGCGCAGCGTCAGTCTGGCCTGAGAGATGGGACGGTAGGGATGCAGAAAGGTAGCAGAAGACAAAAATGGTAAATACGGAGGAAGCGTGACTGAAAGCGAGGAGTGCACGGTGGATCGAAAGTGGAGGAAAGAAATATGAGAACTGGGGCGGAAGCAGAAGGAATAAGCTTAATTGCGTAATTAAAAACAAAGAGCACCGAAGGTTAATCAAAAGGTGGGTTTTTTTATATAATCGGACTTCGTTTTTTTTCTATTATATTTTGAATATATCATATTATCTCGCTTGTTCTCTTCGAGATAGAAATAATAGAACAAGCGAGACTTTGACTTTTAGAAAAATTCAGAACTAACAAGTTTAACAAGAACATTATAGCAATTTTTATGACCCCACACTATTTAGGTAGATTGGACCACAAAAATAAGATAAAAGAGAAAGATTCCAGTATTGATAGATACAAATACTTGTTATTTTCCCGGATGATCAGGAATCATTATAGTAAGAAAACCAAGTCGCTGCAGAAATATTAAAGAAATTCCATTTCCAAGTCAGAGCAGGATTAAACGTTGCGCAGACATAAGGTATACTCGTATGGTAATACGTATGTTAGCTGATAGTATAAGTATTTGCATGCGTTTAACTTAAAAAGATTTTTGCATGAATATCGCATTTGCCTCTATGGGTGTAAATTTGCATGAATTTGTTGGTTTTGTATGCGGTTTTATTCTCTTTTACGGGTGTTGACCTAACATCCTCATCCCAAACTCCCTTGATACGGCTTATGGGGTACTTCGCAGATGTACATCAGAAATTTCAGCTAAACGAACCTAGCCAACATTTGTTTTAATACCAGGTAGCATGAGTATTGTTATCAAGATCCTGCAGCAGCATACTACATAAATTTAAGGGTTATTGTCTGCTTAGTAATACCGTATTTTACGAGCATATCACTTCTTTCCGCCAATGACTGGCAAATCAAAAGTTGCTTGTTCAAGTCCTTTCCTTGGGTGAGTCACGATCGGAGTTGTGTTTCGTGGTCTATGTCTTTGCCCTACGGAAATCTTTGTGAAAAGAAATATTTGATCAAGACCTACGGAAGTTCTCACTAGTATCTATTAAGCTAATGTCTTCATTCCATTGCATGCTTACGAGACCCCAGCAGTGTGTGGTTGACATAATCATTGATTAAGAATATGAAGAATACAACTAAAAAATCGGCGTCCACCTGGAGAAGAAATTATATAAATTATGCAAAGTGCTCCATAAATTCGTTTCCATTGCGTTTAATAATTGATTGTATTTTACTAAAATCGATAGATAGAAATAATCGGTGCCTCAGTCGTAGATTGATTAAAGAATGAAACGAAGTGAATGCAGAAACAAGAACAGAAATATTGATAGCGGTCTTTCTGAGGGACGATCAACTATTCAAAGATGATTAGAGGTCTAGACTAAACATTACTATAATTTAAGATTCGGTAAATCGGATAGAATAACTAATTACGAGAAGTGGGTGATGAAAAACGTTAGCGCAAGGAAATACAAAAAGGACGAGGATTTCAAGAAACTGTAATAGTAACTTTAACGGAGTCACCCGATATGTGTGCATTATAATGCAACCATTTCAGAGAGTAAAAATCATTCGCCTTGACCGGGATTCGAACCCGGATCCCTCGATATCCGGCCGAGTGCTTTAACCAATTAAGCTACCGAGACGTCCTGTTACACTCTGAAATTTTGGGGGCTTTAAAGGAACAAGATGTTATGACGAAATACCGTACATACAATGTCACAGGCATTCGTAGTCGTGCGCGACGCGCCACAGTCCACGATGTTAATAAAGCCAATTTCAAACACTTAGGCTGTTCATACCTTAGACAAATTTCAAGAAACTGTAATAGTAACTTTAACGGAGTCACCCGAAAATTTCAGAGTGTAAGAGGACGTCGATCATGGGTGAAAGAAAGGACGGTGTGCAGAGAGACTTTAATATTCAGAATGACAGAAATTCAAAGGTAGTACTGTTTTCTAAATGATTCACTATCAAATCTTCAATAATGACTGCGGTTCACCGTATCTCAATGCCGCATCTCTTTCAACCTTGTCTTCATTCGTCTCCGTAATTATCCTGCTATTCTGAGCAAATAACGCAATTAATATAAGCTATTAACGAAAAAAGTATATTATTTTTCTATTTAAAAAATAATTAATTTAAATCTAATATTATTACGGGTTGCGACACGCTCTCTTTCGTTAATTTTGTTCTTGATATACCGCGTCGATTGATTGAACAACTTCAATCTCGCATGGCATTTTGTATAACGTATAATGATGAATAATAATTTTACGAACTCTACCATGACCTACCTATATGGTTTAACGTGACTACTTCCTCTAGCCTCCAAACAATACACCTGACAGGTTTTTAATTACTTTCTATGATTTGTGTTTCATATTCAGTATTTGTTTAATTATTGATAAGGGAAGTAAAGAAAAGAGAAGACTACAGAGATAACATATACTCCGGCTGGGTAATTTGTTTTATAGTAAATAATAGGCGGCGAGCTTCAATACAGAGGGGTTGAAGAAGCTGATGCAGCGGTACGAAAAATGCTTAGAAGTGAAAGGTGATTATGTAGAAAAGTGAAGTAGGTTTGTAGCAAACTAAAAGTGCCAATAAAATGTGTTTCATATGAGTATATTTTTCACTGCGACCAAACTGAGTGTAAACTGCTACTTCTTCCACATTAAGTAAATAATAACGTTAAATTTTATTAAAAACTATTTACAAAATGTGAATTTCTGAGAAACGTTAAATAATATCCTTTTGCTACCATTCATCAAATATATCTTTAGCGAAGGAAAACTTTTCGAGTCGGTATATTCCAAATTTTAGGGAGTGAATAATTTAATAATATAAATTATCCCGTTTCATATTTTTAACCAGAATGAGTCGGCATTAATGCTTTCGGTGTTTGTATTCCTATTTCACCGTAATAAATGCAATTTATTATTTCAACTCTTGTAATAGCTTGTTCTGAAACCAAGTTTTCGGGTAAAATAACAAAAACTGTCTTGAAAACAATTCTGTGTATAATGGAAATTGTATATGATTCATTTTACGTTCCCACAAATTTAATATCCATAACTTTTCCGTTTAAGCTACGTTTTAGCTAAACGTGTTGCAATGGAAAATAGGCTAATAACACACAAAAATATAGTAATATTATATTTCTTGAAAGAATTAGGAAGATTGCTCTTTTTCGTTTTGAAAATCGGCAGAAAGTTTCCTGGATGCTATATCAACAATTTTTACCCAATGGATGACCATCGTATCTCAAATTGTAGCTGCTAGAGATGTGTATGACGAAAGTTTTATATGGGCACATGAATACGATTTAGAGGTCTAAAACCAATGGAGATAAAGGAATAAGACGTACTTCTTTCCGAGTATTTTGCCATTTATTGAGTTACTGAGGTTTCCACTAGAGTAGTAGACTCCCTGTTTTTTCCATTGTACCTTAGATACTTTGATGTCAAAAAAAATGTATTGGTCCACTATGCTGCACCAAATTTCCTTCGGCTTTTTTTCAGCCTATAGGGTGGCTTGCATTGTTGATTCAAATTTAAGGCCCCATTGGAACTAGTAGCGGGTACAAATGTGAATATATTCCCGTCATTGCGGGCAGTGAGCAAAGAAGATTCATTTGGTGTCCTTTCCTTCACCTGAGCCGTACCCGTAAATTCAGTTTCCTGCTACCAGGACTGGGTACTGAAATTGATGCAATGGAGTACTTGAGCTTGACGTGTAGTAAAAAGTAGTTCATTTACCATTATATGCCTTTTACTAAGATATTGGGCTTCAATTCTTAATTCAGTTATTTTATACATATATTTATAACATTTAAGAATGAGCTTGAAAGAAATTATTGAATGCCTGCAGAAATCATGGGGAACCTGAAATATTAACTACGTGTATGTAGTTAAATTATTACTGTAATAAATATACGTATGTAAATAGGTGAATTTAGGTTATTTACTTTTTAAGAATATCATAATTTCTTTTATGAATGAAAAATAACACTCGTAAAGAGATTCTAGCTAAAGAATGCTAATTGAATTGCTGCAAACAATATATGGCGACAAATAAAAGAAGAAACTGACCTGTGCCTATATTCTGTAAATAAAGTGACTGTTGATAGCTCAGATTTTGTTTATTTGATCAGATTATTAAGTCTAAAACTTATCCCTGTCTTAAATTCAAATTTTATTATACATTTATAAACGTTATGTGTTATTGACATGCAGATAGTAATAATTATTCACAAGTAAGAAAAAATTTGTACATTGACCTCATTAAGCCACAATAAGAGTATGTGACGATTATCAGATTTACAAGATACATGCTTGTATTTCCGAGAGGACACCGGAACAGAAAACCTGGGAACCGGATAGTCAAATAGCATTGAGGTATAATCAAAAATGCCCAACATAAATTTTTCTTACAAAAATAGCACTATGTCCTCTCGTGGGAAATTCAAGTGCATTTTCATGCTCAATTGTGAATTGTTCCCCGTCCTCAGAGAACGTTATTAGTTTTCAGCTGTACTGTGAGCGAGGGAGTGTTCCTATTCCGCGCCCTTCTGATTTTCATTTTCCATTAAGCGAGAAGACGACCTCGGCACCGATATTGAATCGAATTTTGCGTCTAGTTCGGTAATATCATCGTTGGTGCCATTCGGAAAATCCTCTGTGCTTTCAGCAACGATGGAACGAGCATCACTCGGACTAAAGAGTGGTGTAACATATTCAAAAGATGGCATCCCATGGGTAGGTAGCGACTAACGTCCCTGCATGCCTTCAACAAGGAGAAATGGCGAGGTCATTTATCAAATGTGGACACTAGACAGTCAGGGCCATCATATCAGTGCATGTCATGTATCGTTTGGTGTATACCATTTGAAGCGAGTATTTGGTTTCACAAAGAGTGTCCCCGAAATTCGTGCCAAATGTTCCAACGAGGCAGCAGAAGCAAATTCAAACCAACCCTTTATTCCACAAATCAGATTCACTTCTTTGGACGAACACAGAACCCCTGAGGTTCGTCATAATTTGTTCTCTCGCGGGGTGCCCTTGAGTGATTGTTTGCTATTCTTTAAGCTGAATATTCCTATGAAAGGATCACGATTTAGGTCACGAGAAGAAGTAGGAAATGCTACGGCCAAACTGTGCCTAATTCCAAATGGTCGTTTCAGAAAAACTCCCTCTCTGCTAGGAGAAATGTGTACAGGTATTTTTTCATTCGTTTTCACGGATAAATATCCACCTGTTCATCTCGTCATACATTATGACATATATCAAGAAACTCCTTGAAGTGAAGTGCCATACTTCAATGAAAGGACCATTTCTGTAAACATATTACTCCTCAAGCCGTAACGCATGGGGTGCCAAATTCGAAAAATTACGGGATGAAATAACTTAATGCCAAAAAAGTCGGTAAAAAATTTGAATGATAATAAATAAACGTATATACCTACATTGGTTCATTTATTGTTTGTTTAATTTTCAATCTAAAGACTATGGGTTTGAAAGATTTATCCATGGTCAAAAGAATAGCAAAGAAGGAAAATGAGAATCATGGGAGAAATTAAATTTATTTTTGGCGCAGTCCTTGCGTGAGAGACAGTCCGTACTTTTAACTTTCCAATGACACTAAAAACTTTCCGGTTTCTTGAGATCCCGGCGTAGTAGTCTTTTTCAAACTCTCCCTTCCAATAAGTACCTCCAAACACTGTATTAAATAGCTTCAATTTTTTTGTGACTTAAGTGATCAAACAAAATTTAATATTTTGCGAGGAATATTTTTTCTAGCAAAATAAGGTCATCAATAATTTTAAGGAAATGGTTTATTTAAATAGGATATCTTATACACATTGAATCGGATTTTATGGATTTCCTTTGAGAAAATCAATTAGCGTGGTAATTTTTAAAAATTTAGCTCGATCGACTTAATTTTCCCAAATAAAATGAAGTCATGTCACTGTATGGTGTCAGCTTGCCACCCAAGTGTGTCTAAGACGCAGTTTAGAATTCAATTTAATACTTCTGAGCTCTCTGTTATTATTCAACCTGTCTAATTTTTATGTTTTTCATTATCTAAAGAAACTTAATTTGCTCAAATTGAAACCCGTTTTTAACTTGAGGGACTATTTTTTCAGAAAATTACTTATGGTTACGGTTTACCAAATAACGTTTGGCCATTGTAAAACCGTCCGCCACGTGATGGGTGACGTTGCGATGATTCTAATGCACAGATTGATCAGTTTTAAAATAAACATCAGAAAATTGGTTGTAGAATATCATGAAATCGACTGGTGTAGAGAATTTAAGCCATAAGATGCAACCAAAAATACCAAATTAGACAAATAATGCTTGGCTGTTGAGGTGTGCCCCTCAGAAGAACGTGATGTTAACCTTTAATGAAGTTAGGTTTCACCAAACGGGTTTTGGAAAATTTTAATGATATATAATGATAAACAATAGAGAGCCTTAACCCACGAGTAACCCATTTATTGGAAAAATTAGGCAAGAAAACCCCATGATTCACGAAGATAAAAGGGGTGAGCCAATGTTGAGAAGAGTACGTGATACCTGCATATTTTTAGGACACTAAGGGGATTACAATGACCCAAAATAATGATAGCTTCGACCACCTATGTAAAATAAGAGAGAGGTAGACACCTTCACCGGAAAATTCAAGTATACGTTCTTACGCATGATACAAAATAATAATAAATTAACCCCAATTATGCAAATATAGTATATTTAATTAAAAAATAAAATCAATATGTACAATATCTATTCTGATGATGCAGTCTGAAAACCTAATCAGGCATGATGCATAGACATAACTTCAAGTAGGCATAAGATGTGGGTATGACCAAATATATATTCAGAGTCATGTATGAACTAATAATTTGGCATACTTGTATCTGGTTTATGACCTATCTCCACCTGTAAGTCGTGCACGTAGTTGCGGTGGTTTGCGGGATAATCTGATGTAGAATAGCTGGGATATACTTGTTCAAGGAGATAACCTAGGTTTTACGTCATGATTCAAAATTATATATAGTATTTATTATGCAAATTTATTCTGAGAAAAATGCTGATTAACTCTACATATGGTGGCTATTTAATTCCTTGTGTGCAAAATGTGCTAATTTAAAATGTTATTTCCTTTGGCAATATGTGGGAAAATGTAAGGGTAAAATAACGGAGATATTTTACTTTACTTTATGGTGAGATATGTTTAAGAATATGTTGTAAAACATCCGCTCAAGCGTTAATTAAGAATTTGATGAGGTCGAAAGAAGGTCGCCTAGATTCATCAATATGTGGTACAATGGAACAATCAAAGTAAGCACGACAGAGTACGATAGTTCGAATATATTAGCGAAATTAATCTAGGACAAACAGGTTTGGATAAACCTTATTCCCTCTATTAATTCGCGGTAACGATTAGAACAAGATGGAGTCTCTCAATTAAAAGGCTCATTTGCTTAATTTTATCTTGAAACCCTTATCAATAGTGCAAGATATATCGGCAGTTTTGTGTAGCAACAAACGATGCTTGCTTCAAAATAAAAATGTTAACGCCATTATTATCCCAAAAATGATATGCTCGGAGGTTTCCCATGTTATTAAGTTATTATAGCAGAAACTTCATCATATGTCGCAAGTGAAATAAATTAGAAAAATTATCCCCAGCAATGGAAGTGCAGCTATATAATCATTTACTTCCACTTATTCCATTTTATACCGCTCTCTGTTGCTATTTCCTATACCCCCAGCAAATTTCGGGATTCTCATTGAGTTGCAGCCATGCAATTGGATCCAAGAGAATCTCTCTCATAATTGTCTGTAAATCCAATTTCATTGCCAGGTACTTCGATAATGGTAAGACATAACTGTCAGTATTTCACGGTAATTAAATTCATGATCTTTTCCCATTTCTTGATTTTCCTTTTGCGATATTTTTGGCTCGTGCCAGCAAATTTCAGCGATTTATTGTGACAAATTAATTTCCCCTTGGTAAATTGATGGAAGATTTGATTTGCCACCACAGAAATTTGTTTCACCTCGATACATTTATACCTTGGATGGTTAAGGGGGGGGGGGTGCTTCAAGATTTTATAAAATTCTCCAAGCTTCCCACGAGTTGCGCTCAGGCGGATAAAAGGGGCCGACAACGGAAAAAGGTCCTGCCGTCTTAACGACGGTGGGAGTTGTTTGGAAAGGCGGGTTTGAATGGAAGAGGAGGACCCCGACTAATAAAGTGGAGGATGATTTGAAAACCATTAAGAGGAAGAAATTCGCAGAGATAACCGAAGAGATGCCGAAGTATGCAGTAATTAAGGGAAGAGCCAGGGGGATAATGGACGGAAGGGGGGCGATTAGCTTCGAAGAACTTAAGGGGGCGGCCTTTGGTTGTGGTGGGACCAAAGGGAATGGGGAAGGAGAGATGGGGACGTGGAAGAAGGCTGATGGAGTGTTTAATTGCAAAGAGTTATGGTGATTGGTGCGAAAATAGCGATGGAAATGGCGAGAAAGGAACTCGAGGAAAGAGAGGACTCGAGGCGTGAGAATAAGCAGGGAGATAAGACAAAAGTGAGAATAAGCAGCAAGGATGACATCTCAATTTTCAATTAGCACAGCAAAACAATAGCAAGACGGTGACCAATGGAATCCCATAAGTTAGAGGTACTACAGGGTACGTACGACTGAAAGAAATATTTATTAATTGATTTCAAAAATCTAATTTTCCTAGTGTACCATGGATCGTAAATATTTTTTAAAAATTCAAAGATATTATGTAAATGTTGGCATCAGTTTCATGATAAATATTTTAAAACTTTTTACTGATCTAAAATGATTCCCATGCAATAAAAGTTACGGACTCCTTACGCTAAAAATAATTAATAATGGATATGATAATTTTTATGAAAATAATCTTCTTTAATATTCTGACTTTAACTCCTAAATAAAATTCAAATTCCACTTTTATATGTTCCATTTAAGGAAGATTCGAAATTTATTTTTATAGCAGAAAAGGTCTACGGATTTGAAGAGCCTAGTTAGTATATATACCCATTATCAATAAAAAAATCGAACCTTAATAAGTGGGAGTTAGCATGTTCATCCATGCTCAAAATTGTACCAAATTTGATAACGACTACAAAATAGATCATGCAGGAACGAAGTTAAGAATTAGCAGTTGAGATATATCTATGTGAGACAGAAGGTACAAATATTAATAGGATATCTTATATAATAAAATAAGATTTAAGATTCTCTGAGAAATCAAAATTTTCTCATGCATACTCATCGGGGAATTTATCAACGTGGTCATTTCATTTCAATGAAAGTAAAAAATAATTTGGAATCTGATAGGGGTCATGAGTGTTAAAAACTTGACGAAGTTAAAGTACGTGTAAAAGTAGAATCGATGAATATCCCTATATTTGAGGAAGTATCGCGATTGGAGATTATTATAGAGGATTCAGATAATACGAATTTCCTGGATAAACTGGAATAAATAAATTCATATAAAATTATATTTGGAAATGTATCATTTTTGGCCTTCTGTAGTTTCCTCGGAATATTTCAACTTGAATATCTAGATTGTAGCATATTAATCTTAAAGTTTGAATTTGACCGAGAAAAATAATGGCTAGATAGAGGATTGTGAGATAACTAGTATGTCTAAATAGTTCCTCACTACCTCTCACAGAAGAATCATACGGTCGAAACAGGCAAAAAATGTATAGAATATTAGGGTTTATTAAATGTAAGGAGAAGGTGAAAGAGTAATTTGAGTGAAGCGTCACTTCATCCTAAAAACTTGATGCTACCAGTAAGTGGGATCAATTCGGGGTCAGTTCATCTACATTTGCATGGTACACCACAAACCGCCGTAAGGGCGTGTGGCAGGGGATATTAGATCACCACCCGCATAAGAGAACAGAAATACATGCAAACTCAACATATTTAAGAAAAACCTTCAACCATAGCGACCTATACCTTAATGTAAAAATCTTTTCAACTTACACGCATGCAAATAAATGTGCTATGAAGTAACATACACATACACCTTAGAATGTAGTGAAATGTATCCAATAACAAGCGAACTAGAATTGAAAAGTATGAAGGACAAATTACACGACCACATGGATATGAAACATACAATAGTCTCCACTCCCAAGGATACAGGTAGGGAATGTGACACAACGCTGTAGGAAGAGAAAGGTACGCAGCTCACACAGAGATACTATCCGGGGGGATAGAAAAGAAGTTTGAAAATAAACAAAGCAAGGCGAGAAATTTTGTTACACTCGATATTATTCTTTAATGGCAACCCCATACGGTAATGCTGGAAGTGTTTTGACAACAAAACACACGAGGTTAATTAAAGTGCATGCAGTTTGGTCACCAAATTAAATCATTTTCGGCTAAAAGGAGGTACGTTTGTTAAAAGATGTAGTAATTGAAATTTATGTAGTGAATATTTTGTTAAAAGAACTATGTCGTGATTAATTCACAGGCAGAAGATTAATAGATTAGAGTTCTTTGGTGAATTTGAAGGAAGGTGTTTTTTGTTATCTTGTTGTGTGTGTATTACTAGCCCCATCGGTAGGACAATATTTTTTCTTCTCTGTTGCTCAACTATATATTTGATAATATATAGCTTTTTGATAGTTATTCTATTTTCTTTTCATTATTCTCTCTACGAGTACCTTGCCTGACATGCACATATTAGTTGTTGCTACGTATCTAGTTCAATAGCCGTATTCTTTGATCTTGCCTAGTTCTAGTGTAGAATATTCCCCTTCCACCAGAAATCCTAGTTTGCAAGAGCAATACATACAGGTACTGTATGTGCAAATTTAGATGTAGTCGTTTCCATGACTCGATTTCCGATATTGGTAGGGATGGGAGAAAGAATTAACCATTTGTACCCTGAATTAAAAACATTGGATTAATACGGAAGATTTTCCACTTCCATACTCCTGCTAATAAAAAACTGCCTTGGAACAGTTGAATTCACCCAAAGTTTTGAACAGAATTTTCTAGTCACAATCGTTTATAATTGAAGTTTTTTTCAAGGTAGTGCATTTGCCTCTTAAAAAATTTTGTACGAATGAAATTAATAATAAAAAATAAGGCAAAGGAGAATAACTCCGTGGCCGTAGAAAAGATTTCACATAAACTGAGTTCCAACACTCACCAAAGAAAACTTCCTGTGATTGCTAACAGGAAATTCAGTTTTTTGCTATGAAAAGTCATTGGGGCTCGGCAACTAACTAATGATCTTTTCTTGGATTGGACACTCCGTTCAGGAAAAGACACTGCAAAGTCACACAGGTACAGAAAGGTTTTCAAGGAACATAATTCTCTGCCAGAAACCAGATCACCAGAATCATACAACAATTCACTCGGAGTGTTTTATGAGGAGGTGTTTGCAACGCCAGATAAACAGACACATAATTCACACAAAACCTCACACGAACATTCCATCACTGTGAATATCAACAAGCATTTGCCTGTTGATAATGCGATTTTACGACTAAAGGTATTTGTCTGTTGATACAACTAGTGATTGAGAGTGTGTGTTTGAGTTACTCTAACGCGCTCCCTGACGTTTGGAACAACTCATAAAACACTTCGGGAAACATTCTGTGATATTTAGTTCACATAGCCTGCTTGGCCGGTCCATCATATGTACGAACCTCTTCTTTAGAGTGTGACCAGACTTACTTTCAGGGACGAAACCCTATCCATGTCAGTAAGCTCTAAAACGAAGTGCGTCTGAGTCCCTATGGTTAAAAATATCAAGGCAATGATTTGCCCCTAAACGCCATCGGACTTGCGCTTGGGTATGCGTGCTTTGTTTGGGGTGAATCCTTTACTACAGTCGTGCAGCTTCCCGTTTTTGCCCCAATATTTATTAATACGGCCGTAAAAATTTTCGGTTATATATTCTATATAACCGAAAATTCTATTCTATTTCGGTTATAGATATTATACTATATATCACATAAAATCTACGGATAGTTTCTACACTGTAGGATTACTTAGTACATTTAACAATTATAAGTAGTTTTTCCGAGGCGGGTCATTGAGAGCATGTCAAGATGTTATGGAATACGATTAAGAATTAGGAGTTCTTCAAAAGGAAAAGGTTTATCATGGAACATAATGAAAACAAATAAGTATTGCTCGAGCTGAATCACCTGATTTCTTCGGTTTAGCTCTAAATAAATAACATGTAGGTTATGGCCGACATATTTTTCTAATGCAAAGTTCACGCCTTCAACAACTATTAATTTGATGAAGGTAAAAAAATAAACTTTGCACTTCCACATAAATAATTAATATTTCACGACCATGGTTTCGATGCTGCGCATCATCATCAGGTGACATACGTAAAAATTTTTCAACTTCTATGGCATGGCTCCAAAAGGGGAGGAAAGTAGGGGGGGTAAGAAAAAGGGGGTAGGTTGAGCGCAGGTGCAGCAACCTATTAGTGGGCTAGGGGAGAGTATGTATTGGAAGGTTTCTGGCTCAAATTTGTGGAAGTTTATATTAGTTAAATGATTATTAAATGAAGAACACAAAGTAACACTCCACCGTTCTTAGAAATAGCAGCGGGAAAAAACACATTGTGTTCCACATTTAATTAGGGGGGTGTTTGTCTGGAATAGTTTGACCTTCATTATGGGACGGTCGATGGTCATCACTGCCTTGGTGGGGGTGGGGTTGGTGCCGAGAGATATTGGTGTCTTTTAGAAATTTTAGGAGGGGGGAACGGGAGAGGTATATTGTTTCGTTGACCACCGCAAATCTGTCAGACTGAAGGGATTGTCAAATTTCCAACTCCTCCAAAGCATTCGACCTGCGACCTTTCATTTCTGTGGGAAGAATGTCAGCTGTGAAGTTGATTTCTTTCTCATTGATATGATTCTTTTCAAAAGGTGTTCGGAGAATTAGGACATGTTGTCTTTCTTTGTAATAACGATCAGCTATAATACTATATTTTAATATTATTTCCGATTATTCCTTTAAAAAAATAACTTTCACAATTATGGTTCCAGATACTGTTCTGGTATAAGACTGATATAAGTGCGCGGGTTCAAGGGAGTTCTATATAGTGCCCCCCTAAATTTGCCAATAGTCATCCTACAACTCCAATCAACTCTTCATTCTTCTCCCCTCAAAGAATATCGGGCTGCAATCAATAAAACATTGTCCAATTAAAAAAATTGAGCTTTTCTTATGATAGCACGAAGTCACTCAGTCCACTTATGCCCCTAAACATTGCTTCGTGAATTTCATCGATGTGAACAGATTCTTCGAGCTCTTATGGGCGCGGGATATTGATTAAACCAAATTTTCGGGACGAATTTATGGTGCATTTTAGACGTGCACCTTGACTTGGATGTCTGGATGCAACGAAATGTAAAGAAGAGTGGTTTATGGGGATGGACAGAGGTAGTCGTGCTCTTGGGAGGGAATGGATTTGGGAACGAGGAAGAAAACGAAACCAGGAATAGGGTTTTGTTCTCGCCAAGACAAACTAATTTGGAGCTCCTGCCGAACCACGATTGAGTCCAAGAAACCGGGAAGAGCGTGAAATTGGAAGGGGTGTCGGAGTGGGGAGGGGGACAGGGGTCTGCCGAGTCGGGAAAGAGGGGTGGGAGGACAGGCGTCAAGGAGAGGCAGGTCGGGCGAGGGACGAAAGAAGAAGGTGGGGTACAAGGGAGTCGGTTGTGTGGGGCGGGATGTGAGATGGTGGGGGGCGGAGGAAGGAGACTGGGCGAGTTCCCCCTCTGAAAAAACAATGAGAGAAGACGATATAGTGTAGCCCGATGTTGTGGGAGAAGGAAAGACGAGTGTTGGAGGTAACGGTGTAGTAAGGAGGAAAGAGAGGAGCCGTATATCTGGGGGTAGGGGAATTTGGTGGAACTGGGAACTACATTTATATTCGACTTTGATAATAATTATCCCGGACTATAGGTTCTGTTAGTGAAATTACCAAAACACAGGGCTATTGTAAAACGGAGAGCCAAGGAAGAAGACCATTCTTCTCTTGATATAAAATTAAGTGAATAACATTAATGCATCATCATGACGAGTAAAAAAATCCCTGAATTGTTTTATGGAAGTTTTTATTTCTATTATTATTTTTGGGTCTCTTCATTTTACGGAAGCTTTTTCATATATATAGCTCATCACCTTTTTTTAGCCCCCCCTTTACCCTTCTCCCTGTTTTTTCGTTGCATTTGTTATAATGGGTCTTTTCCTAAAAATATGACATTCACCTTTATTTACCATTAGAGGTTTTATATAAAATCCTATTCTACTATTTGAAGAATACGAGCTTTATCACATAACCGGTTAGTGTGCATATTGTGTACTTGATATTTATTTTTATCTATTCATTGGTCAAAGGAGAGAGATTTTCTTATCCATTTTTTTGGTAGCTAATTTTTAATTTTTTTGTCGACCCTAGTTCTCTGATTTTTGCGGCATCAGATCTTTCCGGAAAACCATAGCCGGGAAAGGATCAGGCTCCCCTACCCTGATGTGTGAATTTCGCACGCCATCGAGCTTAGTACTGGGTGAACTCTACTATAACCTACACTATCGACCTTCGGGTTGGTTACTGTGTTTTTTTTTAAAGATGGAGATAAGCTTCATTGCGGTAGCACACAATTTGATTGGAAACTTTATTAAAGATAAATTATGTACAAACTCCGATGGTAACTTTAAGTATCACAAAATTTTGAGTCTACAATATAAACAATTAAACACTCAAATATTTAGGTTTGATGAACGCTTCATTAAATAATTCTCGTAAAATTTGTCATATGAAACAAATCGTGAAATAAATCTACTCAATACCCCGCAATCCGCCACAATAGCGTGTGGCGGGGGGTATTAAGGCACCACCCGAATAAGAAAAAAATCGTATGCAAAAGTAAAATATTTTTACAATCCATAAATAAAACATAGTACACATTCATGCAAAAACCCTTACAACATACACACAGGAAAACACACAATCTACCAACTAACATACATATGCACCTACAAGTATGCCTGATATCTTTGCAGTGTTTAATTTTTTCCGGCTCGTAAGTTAAATTTTTTTTAATCTTTCAAAAGTAACCTCGGTTTCCTACCACTAAGATTTATGATTGTTCGGGGAAAGAATGAGTACGAAGGTACTGGACACGTATTTTTATCTGTCTCCCTTATTTTATCTTTGTGGTTCTACCTACCTGAGTAGTGTGGGGCCATTATAATTCCTTTAGTATCATCGTTAAACTCATTTGTTCTGAATCTTTCTTTAAATCTAAGTCTTGCTCTTTCTCTTCGTATCCCAAGTGGCTCCCAGCCAAAATTCCTTAAGTTACCTGTCACACTTTTGTTCTTATTTTAACAATTTTTAATGAATATGGCGGATTTTCTCTGGACTCTATCTTATTCTTTTTGCCAAATATTCTCCCAAGGATCCCAAATAATTACGGCATATTCTAAATGAGGTATAAGTAGAGCAAAATAAAACTTCTCTGTTAAGTACTCTGAAGTAGATTGAAAAATTCTGCAGTTTTTATTATACCAACCTTAGAATATATATGTCATATTTGAAGCAATGTTTTTATGCATTAAGAACTAGCTGTATATCACAGTAGAAGGAATAAATAAGTGAATATGTGAGTTTTTTAATTTAAATTAGTTTTCAATCGATACGAGATTATGTCAATCAACATTTTTATTGGTCACAAAATCTATCTTTTATACAACAAATTATGCACTCTGCTTCCTTTCAGGCAACGGAACAATATTCCCAAAATTAAATCTAAGTCTTAAATTTTTGAAGTTTTTTCAAGCCTCAAAGAATACTTCTCTTAAGAAAATTACGGTTTGGGCACCCAATTCAGAAGAATCAAGGAATACATATGTAAAAAATAAAGTGGAAGAGGACTGATTCGGAGCAGAGCTCTTTTCTTGGGAGATAGCGAGAGCTTGTCGAGACTAATCTTGTGACAATAGAGTGGTAAGAAAGGATAATGGTGAGAGTGATAAGACAGAAGACGTGGAGGTTTTTAAGATAGGGGAGATAGGAATGAGGTGTAATAAAGGGGAGCAAGTGAAATTAATGTTTTATTTATGATAAGAATTGAGCCTGCGAAAGGATTCTTGAAGAAAAATGAAATTTATAGCCGTCTTTGTTAAATTAGAGGAAGGAAATATGTACGAGAATCATTTAGAGGTTGTTAAAGAACACTCATTTCACATAAATTATTTATTATTATATTATTATTAATAATATATTTACCGTTTGACTTCCTACTTCCATGAAAAATTTACGCTATTAGATTATTAGCTTCCAAAAATATATACAAGATTTCTGCGTAATACGAAGGATAGAAATTTGGTTTTAATGGTTTATGGGTGAATAGCGACATGCTATGGAGATACTTCCTAATTTGAAGGATATGGCTTCTCATATAAATGAGATTTATATTTATACTATATTAACCCCCTGACGAGTTATGTGATTACTTAATAGTGAATTGGTAGTAAAACGATTCATAAATATGTATTTTACATAGAAAACAAAGCTAAGTCCAGCTTTAACACCTGGCATAACAATGTAATAGAACTGCTTAGACTATTTACTAGGCACAATTGCCATAAAAGCATTATAGCTAATCTGAACATACTCAATTTTTTGCATCCACCCAATATTTTATCAATTTCCAAACCGGCCAGGGTGAATGATTTTTACTCTTTGAATTTAATGCATTTTAATGCTCATTAGTGGATGATTTCATTAAAGTTACTGTCACGGTATCTCACGAAGTTCTGTGAGCTCTCATGAACTGTCAAAGCATCCATTTCTCTGTTGTCTACAGCATTGTGTATTTTTGCGCCAAAGGAATTATGTTAGGAATGGAACATACTAGGTTCGTGTAGCCTCGAAGGTGGAGTAAGTGAATGAATGCTGACTGTAGGCCAGTTGGAAGGAGAGGAGAGCATGGGGAATGGAGGAAGAGGAAATGGGGGGAGTTTCAAGGGTGGAGAGGGTGTGGAGGTGGCCGACCGGTAGGGGGTGTGAGAAAGGAAAGGATACAGGAGCAACAATCCCTTCGCATCAATTCCAAGGCCGTCCCCATCGCACAGAGTGCTCGTCACTTTTTCTTCCACGGAAGTCTTCTACCTCTGTCCCCGCGCCTGGGGTGGAGCGGTGGGTGAGCCTGGGACGAGATAGACGTATTTGCTTTTGTCGTCCATTTTTTATTCCCTCCTCGGGTATTGATCCGATCCCAAAAGAACACTTTAAATTTACCTCGCGTAATACCGACACGGTTGCTCTATTATTCTTATGTTTCTTTAACCGTCTATTCTCTTCGCATAAAACCTCGTCGAGGGAGCGAAGATTAAATTACTTTGTGTTATGAAGCGTTAATTTTTGAGACACTTTCCGTAGAGACGCCGGGGCATATCTGGCATGACGTTTTTCTATTCAATAAGCCTGAAGGGGAGGAAGCAAATGAGAGAAATGGATTGATAATGGCGGTTGAATTACAATCATGCGTGCATGATGAAAGTTGGCGTCTGGTACAAAGCTATCCTTAAATAGGTCGTTTATGACCGCTTCTGGTAGCAACATTTTGCTTGTGATGTTTGAATAAATACAATTCCCGGCGCCCTTTTTTTTACTCCTCCACATGCCATCATACCAAAAGGAATATTATGTATGAAAAAATCTACACGAGGCGAAAGCGGGAGTCTACGATTGCGTTACTGTCACGAGGATATCTGTTGTTTGCGTGCATGAATACGATGGGAATCGTAAACCATAATTTATTACTAACAATTAATCGAAAAAGAAACTTCTAGATGGAAGACTTCTCTACTCAGTCATCATTTAGTAGTATACATTTCTCTCAGCGTTTCTTGAGGTTTCGGAGGCCATCATTTTAGAACTCAGCAGAATCCGTCAAAAACTATTTTTTCACATTCTTGAATGGCGTTATTTGTTTTGTCAAATCTCTGACAACGATATGGTTTTTGATTTCTGGGAAAAGAAAAAGTTTCTTGTGGTGACTTTGGGCGGTGCCACCTATGCCAAAATTTTGAGCCACATTTATTGGGTTTCTTATTGCGCTGCTTGCTTTTGATAAGGCGTCGGTAGCTGTGCAACCCTGCGTGCGGACACCTTTAACTTCTTCCTAATGAATGTTTCACACAGTGATTTAGCTACGATCAGTCTCATTATTTTCATTTGGATGGTTGCTCTTCGGTCAAATACGATGATTTCCCCAGCTTTCATCAATCTAGCATTATTGTCCGTGACCAATGGCCTTCTACTACATGGATCGTCTATGAGGGACAAGTAGCCAGTTTGAAAATCTCTCTTCCGGCTCAAAAACTGTGTCATATGATGTGCTTTTCTAACACTTAGGTCGTGTGTTTTGTTTAAATTATTGCGTTGTGCATATTGAAAGAAATGTCGAATGCATGTGCACCGAAATGCAAACATGTCATGTTAGTCTAATGAAGTTAGGTTATTTTTACGTTTATCTCGTTTTTTTTGGTGAATCTATTCATTTTGTTACTGCGCTTATTACAGGGTTCGTCCAGAAAATAAGTTTATGATGCTCATTGTCTTTTTTCACAAAAGGGGAGTCGTCCACTACGAATTTGTTCCTGAACGGCAAACTGTAAATTCTGCATTGTACGTCCAAGTGCTCGACAGGCTTCGAAAACGAGTCGCCCGCGTCCGGCCAACGATCAACCGTATGACTGACAACCTGAGCGACAATGCACCGTCTCACACCGCGCTTGTCGTGTCGGACTTCTTGGCCAAGCACGGCGTGGCAACGCTGACGCACCCGCCCTACAGCCCGGACATGGCACCACCGGACTTCTTTCTGTTCCCGAAGATAAAGAGGAGTTTGAAAGGAACGCGATACGGGACTTAGGACGCCGTCAAAGAGGCCGTGACGACGTGTCTTCGAGAGGTTCCCGATGATGCCTTCGCGGGAGCGTACTAGGAATGGGAACGCCGCTGGAACAAGTGTATCGACTCACAAGGGTCCTATTTTGAGGAATATTAGCTTAAGATATGTAAAAGTGTAATAATTTTTTTTCCTTAGCTCAGTACACTTATTTTCCGGACGAACCCTATATTCTACTAATATATGATGAATTCTTTATTGGTCAGTAGAAGAAATAATTCAGTTTGAAATAGTGACGAGTATTAAGATCATGGTAAATTATTTTATGCTTTTTTAATTGACTGCATTAAAAGTGAAATAAATCAATTTTAGACGATGTGAAACTCTCCTGCACAATCAGGAATTAGTGAACTTATTAGGAATATGAGATGAACTTATTTGACCATATATTTCTATAAAATTATTTGTAGTTCATTATGCAGAAGATTACATGTTTTATGAACTATGTCTTCTATTAATATTTGTAACAACGTAGCTGAGTCGGGAGTTTTCTATTTAATTTTTTGTACTATAATTTTTATGATTTGACAGCCTTTAAAACCGCAATCATTATTTCCATTTTCAAAAATGGAATTTTATAATGTAATGATGGAAAATTTCAACCTGCGTAATGAAGAAACTTTTTTAGAAACTGTGATTACACGGATCATTACTTGTTTAATTTCAGCTATTTTCCCGTACAACCAAACATTAGTTCGTATTTTCCTGACCCTCTGAAAGGAGCCAATCCTGAGACTGACTCTTAAAACATCCTGCTACAATTTTATTAATGAAACATTCTATGTAAATAAAAGTGAGCGCCTTTTGATTAGTTAATTATTTTGCCATACCAGTTATAAAACTTAAGATATATTTCATGAAAATGGAAATAATTATAGTTACTTGCAAAGTTTCAAATCATTTATTGACATGCTGCTATGTGCCTAACATGATGAACTTTAAAGCTATCATTTTATTTGTGGATATAGGATTGTATTCTTGACCTATTTCTGAAATAAATCTATTGCGTAAGTATGACGCGATCTGAAATACATAGGAAAATGATTTTATGCTACCAAAATGACGAGAAAAACTTCAATAAAATTTTAATGTAATTTTTTTGTTCAAGTACTCCAAGTTCATACTCAATTAAGAAATTAGTGGTCGCTGTAATTACTGCCTCTCCTATAGAGTATTCCAGACTTAATGTAGTCTTTAATCAGTTCTAACCAACCGATATCTTTTCACTGCCGGGAGAACTAATGGCGGAGTAATTGGAATGCTGGGAGTTTCTCAAGTAGACATTCCAGTCGACGAGCGTCTGGTGATCTATTTAAAAGTGTGTTCCGCCAGATGTGCGAAAAAGTGAGCGTGGATATCCTACTAGAGTTGAAAAATAAGATGATCTATGCATTTTCTTACTCCTTTCACCGTTACTGAATTTTGCAGTACCAAATATTCCGACGACCTTTACCCACAACCGAAAGGGATTTTTTCCTCCTAATACTTCCTTTCGGACTTTTACAGGGCTTTATATCTCTTTCTAATATTTACGTCAACCGTACCAAAGTTAACGCTTCCATCCATTTTTAAGTTACGCTACTCTCTGGAATCTTAAGCTTTATCACTTTTAAATCCATTAAAGTAAATTGTGAAAAAATCTTATTGAACTCTTCCTTTATCTCACTTATTTAGCTGCACTGCATCCCACGCCTTCACAACTCAAAGGATAGGTTATCTCAAAAGAAATCTGTTTTGATTGAATAAACTTGTTCATAATAATATTCCGTAAAAGATTAATTAGAAAGGATACTCTCAAACGGATACAGTTAGGTAATCTCATACTATCAATGTGGAGGATTTATAAATGCTAATAAATCAAGGGAAAAAAGATTTCACTCATTTCAATTTATATCGGATAAGAATCCAAGTATATTATGTTGATTTTTAGTGACGATATAAATATGTTCCTTCTTTAAACCTTAATTATTTTTTAAAAACTATTTCCTTACTTAGAGGTAACATAACGTGAATCATAATAAGCTAGACAGATGCATTAAGTACAACCATTTCAACGAAGTTGTATTATATCGATCATTTCCCTGCAGCTATTTGCAAGATACATGATATATAGTAATTCTTAATTGAATCTGTTATTCCTGTAATTCCTATTGGAATAATAATTAATAATAATATAACTAATAATCTGTAATTTTTAATGGAATCCCTAAGTTTTACAACTTTCGATTTCAGAATGCTTGCTCCAAGTGTAAAGGTGCTTCAAACAAAATATTGCTGCACAAATTTGACTAAACATGATTTTAAAATGTCGCAACCGTATAATTTACCCTCCCGTCGTTTTCCCATAAAATTATGCACTCACAGATTCGGGACAATCCACAGTCATAACACCCAGAAGGAGTAATTGAATGACCCCGATGAGGAGGAAATAAAAACCTGCTTTAGCGAAACATTGCAGCGGTTCCTGGCCGTCGAAAAAGATGAAAATAGTGCCATATCTGGAGCAAAAAGTGTTTTTAAGCCATAGTGAATTAAAATTAACGGCAGGAGGTCTTCGTGAGAGCTGCAATATTCCGCACCCGTGAGGGAGCGAGTCAGGAAGGTGGGTTTCGCCAGGTAATCAAAAACCTCGTGAGTTATTCACTGCGTATCGAGCTGCACGTGATCAAATACTCCACTCTCCTACCCTCTTTCCCTCTCCGCATCCCCACTCTTCCCCTCTAAAGTTGCAATGAAATTTCAAGCCACCTGGTGTTGCAACGTCATGGACGGCACCTGTAAAAAAATATTATCCTGAATGGCCAAGGCCCTCAATGAATCTAGATTAAGTTCCAACTGCGGTAGTTCATCAGTGGCTAAGGGAAAAAGGAGGTAGAAGAGGATTTGGAGCTCTATATCTTTTAGTAAAGCGTCGCAATGACGTATGTATTTACGAATGTGAGCACGGTGACGATGAATCCACAATAACGTTGCTTTGCTAATGTTTTTCACAAGGCGAAATGTACAGGCATGCGGATACGGTCAGTATAATTGTATCATGCGGTTTGCGTGCTTATTTCGCCTCACACATTTTGGTTACGTTTGTGGTGTTGTTGATGCTTTTCGAGTTAATTTGATTATAATATCACGTGTCTCCAAGTACAAAAGCAGTTGATAGAATTTATTCATCTCCAGTGGCCTAAGCTTCATAATTTCGATTAATCAAGTATAATTTTAAGCAAATAATTACATTGTAAATATGAGGTACTCAATGTTGCCATTTCCATAAGCCATAGTTACAAAATAGCCATCCCCCTGAGACTTGCAAGCAGTAAGAAAGCTGAAATGAAATATTTTTGTTCTCACCATCCAAGTGCGGGCAGAGTATTGAAACATTTACAAAATAGAATTCGGGTTTTTAACAAAAAGGCATGTTTTGAGATCTGATGAGATTTTGCGGTTATTATCCTCCCATTTTGTTCTTTTGGGCACCCTCTTGCCCATGTGTGTCTGTCTCAGTACGTCAATGTGTCTGTGGAAGCTTTGTCGCAGGATTGATTACGCAAAAACTATTCACCATGGCTGCCTTACATTTAAAATGTTTGTCAAAATAGATGAACTACACGAGTTTTACCCTAATTGTTCGAAAGATAAACATCTATTGGACCTATTGGAGACCTATTGGAAATGACCTTTTGTGAAAGGAAAGTATAAAGGAATTTCAACAGAGCTGGAAAAATAAAACCTGTGAAACTTAAAACCTGACATAAAATTTAATGAAGCACTACGTTAATATAATTAAAAATATGAAATAAATGTGTTATCGGGGTCGATTTGAACGAATATAAAATTAAAATATTTAATTTTATTCAAAAGAAATGGTGTACAGACTATTATGTCATTTCAACTTGGAGATACACAAAGAAAAACTATTACGGTCAGAGTGATTCGGAGTGACACAGTCAATTTTCTATTTTATTCTTATTTTTTATCATTGAAAGGAGCATTTTATGATCAAAGTAATGCGTTGATCAGGCCAAATGTTTTGCATAGGTGTAGGTAGATTCAAAATCATAGATTCCTTTATAATTTACCGCATTGATTTGTTAATTCAAAACGACACCAATTCTTTAAAAGGCGTCATTCTGATTTGATTGAAACAATCTGAAAACACGTTAATGGAAATTTTAGTTGCCATCAAGCTTTAATGAACGATGGTTTACATCTGAACGAGGCAAAAAGGCCCAATGAAGTTAATCCGTTTGTGGTCATATGCAGTCTCTTGATCGTGGATGGGAAACCTTTGTGCATAATTAATTTGTGAACACCTTTCTAAGATATTGCTCCTGTTGTCATGCTCTGGTTTGAATGTATATCATTCAGAATATTATATCATTATTATATCATCAAAACAGAACGTTAAATTTCCATGATTAATAAGAATATGTAAATCATCGTGCCATAATCAAGTAACGCTTTTGAAGACCATTCGCAGGTGAGGATGAATTGAGGATAACATGAAATTTTAGAAATAGTACAGCTAGTATTGTCCCTTCGTTATTGCCAAGTTCCCAGGTGCATTCGTGCGATACTTTTTAATTTAAACTCTTATAGATGCCACGCAAAACTACAGATGCTTCGCGGTTTTCAATTTACATTTCCAAATGCAAGTTGTTTGCAATTAAATCATGCGTCGACGTGCGCTTGTCGGAGTTGCTGCCGTTATATCCGAAAGGCGACTTCCCTCATGCTCCGTCCCTGCGGGCAATTCGTCTTCCTCCTCTCCGTGCAGCAATAGGTCAAACAGGTCTTGCCCGTCGTCGTTGACCAGTCCCATTCTCCGTGGAGACACTCAAATGGTCACCGGTGGGCAATTAAAGCGGCCACTATTGTGACCGATGGACTTGTGGTGGCTAATCCTTTCCATGCTTCTCACAATGTAATGAGTGCTTAACTCGCGGAACGATTGGAGATTTATAAAATGATTGTAAAAGCTTTAGATTATCAGGGTACGAATGCACTTAGAGAGTCCATGTTATTGTGGTAAGACACAGCCAAAAATTAAGACATTAAATTTGGGAAATACATGTTTTCTTGAAGATTTCTAATGTAAGTCAGTGGCATTTTTGTAAATTGGAGACAAGTTTGCATTAATGTACACACCTGGTTGCCATTTGGTATGATTTTTGTTATTATTTCGCTGCGGTGCTTTCAATTGGAAATTGAGGATAGCAGCAATTAAGTTACGAATAACTGTTTGAATATGGCATTAAAATATATGCTTAGAATAGTTCATTAACTAGGAAAAAGATATGACACATCTGTAAAGTAATAGTTAAATAATATATAATTCTATTCCACCTCATGGAAATAAAGAGGAAAAGACGTTTGCAATGCCTTATGGGACACCTCATCAAATGCATCTAACACTACAGACTAATACGTAAATCGAATCATGATTAGTAGACAATAAAATGGAAAGATTACGAGAATATGTAGTAGTGAGAGTTTTGTAATTTATATAAGAATATATGTGGTGTTCAAGACTTACAATAAAAATAATTGTTTAATTAAATGCATTACGGAAAACAGTTTTCAAGAATCACAACTGGGTCAAATTTAATGATTGACAACAAGTGAATGGAAACGGCAAAAGAAAGTATATCGTTGAAGTTTAAATCAAATTCCACATTAGGCCATGCACTATAGCGTAGAAAATAAAGAGATAAACACGAAAAATATGATTGAAAAATCCTAATATGATGCCTAAGAAATATTAAATTTAAAACGTACCTGAAGTTAACATGGTATGATTCTCAACTATGAAGAAAAAATTAATTTCTGATAACATTAAGTATATTTGTAATTTTAATTTCTTTCCTTGTAGTTAACAGCTCAATCATTATGGCAGTAACATGCGTTCATAATCTGCTGGTTAAATGTAAGTTTTAGTAATTTCTTTGGTGAGAATACGGCTATTTTTAGGAGAAATGTCTGGATGTTTTCATAAAACATGCACTCACATCCATTACATGATAGAACAGAGTCCTTAAAGCGATGGGGATCTCTTCCTAATGGGTCTCCACTTGCCTTGCTTCCCCTTCGACAGATGAACGAATGGGCAACGTAAATACCGGAACGCGCTCAGGAAAACTCACCCGAGGACCTGCTTTCAATTAAAGCCAAGAGTAGCACTAGATGCCACTAACTAACTCGTCGATTTGAGGGCGGTAGGGCGCCTCCATAAGTGGAATCGGAGGACTCGCTCGAGCAGAAAATCACGGGAACGGCAGCTATCATATTTCCCTACCTCTTCGGTGTCTTTGGAAGTCCACAGGACGATGTCGCACGTAGGTCGGAAACCAGATTACGAAGGATCAAAGAGATTCTTTTGAGCAGGTGATAGTGCGGCTGCCACCGTGGGAGCGGCCGCGTTGCAAGTGAGTTATCGACCCGGTGCGCGGAGATAAATGCCGGAGCGAGCGGGGCGTGAGTGGAGGGAGGAACGGCGGGTGGTGGTTGGGTTGGGGGGAGAGGGTAGCCTGAGTGGCGGCGTGCTGAATTATCCATCACCGTCGGTCGCTTTGGCGAATTACAATTTTGGAAAACCAAACAAGTGGCTTTTGTTTCTTCGCCGTTTGGAATGCACCCACTTCTGACTTAATCCGGATTAATCCACCTCAAAATCCAGCATGTTAATTTGTTGGATTGATCACAATCATTCTCTTTAATTCTCAGTCAGATAGGTATGTGACTTGGTTCATGAAGTCATTAAATATTAACAGATGCGCTGACATTGTCCACATTCATATTTCAAACCTTAGCAAAGAAAAAAATAAAAAGATACCCGGAGTTTGTTAAAAAGGCAAAGCTTATCTTTCAGTTTGGTTGGATGTTTATTAATATGCTTGTAATGCATGAAATCGTATTAGCAATGTATTCATCATTTATTCCAATGCTGGTCGTAATGAATTTCGTCGGGAAAGTACAACATCTGTACCTTCCAAAGGCTTTGTCAACGGCATTGGTACTTGAATTCATTACATTACATTCAAACAAATTTTAATGATAAATATTATTTAGATAACCGCATTGAATAATGAAAAAGATACTCTTTTCATTTTCATATTGTGTTTTCAGTGGAATCAACAGAAAAACCAAAATTGAGTTGCCAGGAATATTTTTCGGATTGACATTGAATCATAGGTTTTAAGAAAAACAAAGAAAACTACTCATTTCCACTCAATTTATATTAAAAAGTTTAGAGAAAATGAGTAGAAAATCAATGTGTGAAAAAGATAAGGAAAATGAAAATAGTAAGTATAAACACTTTAAGAGGAAGAAATGAAGGTCGTGGTTGTTTTTAAGGTAAATAGAACATGCAGATTTGATAATAGTTCATAGTATAGACTATACGAATCGTATTTCTAATAGTAGATCGTCCAGATTCAGTATGGGAGAGAAAAATTCATTTTTCCTACACTTTTAAGTATAATGTATCCAGATAAACTAAATCTTTATCAATTTGGGATAACATGCCTAAATTATTCAGTTGATGAGATAAATGTTGCACAGATATAGATGCTTATATCCTTACGCAAAAATATGGACGGGTAGGCTGGGAATTGACATCCTGGGATTGAGCAAAAATAAGTGAACGGAGGCAAACGACTTCTAGAGCAACGGCTACTTAGTTATATTCTCGGGATACGACCAGAAAATTACAGGAGTAGTCATCATACTCACGAAGAAATGAGCGTGGAAAATAATATCGTCCTTGCAATATAATGAAAGGATATTGATGATAAAGTTAGATGCAGAACCTACGGATGCAGGAATAGTACAGGGGTATATGCCGATGTCCAGCCAACCAGATGAGGAAATAAAAAAGTATACGAATAACTGGAAGAGGTTCTAAGAACAGTAAAAGGGGAGGAACATCTCATAGTAATGGGAGATTGGAACACTTTGGTAGGCGAGGGGCGAGAGGGAAGTAGGGTGGAATACTTAGGATTGGGAAAACCAAACGCCGCGGGAGAGAGAATTATAGAATTCTTCAACGAGAAAAACATGTTAGTGATGAATACCATTTTCGATCAACATCCGAGGATAAGATAAACATGGGATATGCCTGGAGACAAAGCACGATACCAAATTGACTTCATCCTTGTCAGGAAGAGATTCAAGAATCAAATTAATAAGTGTAAGATCTATC
Source organism: Hetaerina titia (assembly GCA_037158775.1). Classification (NCBI taxonomy): domain Eukaryota; kingdom Metazoa; phylum Arthropoda; class Insecta; order Odonata; family Calopterygidae; genus Hetaerina; species Hetaerina titia. The sequence continues at coordinate 90,599,393 of CM073773.1, read as the reverse complement.
CTGGCGCAGATATAAATAGCGATCACAACCTGGTGATCATGGACACTAGACTGGGATACAAGAACATGAAGAAAATGCCCCAACAACTCAGATGGAACAAAAAGATACTCTAAGAAAGAGCGTTAGATAAAAGTTCGCCTCGCCCGTCGAAAGGGAAATAGAAGAAAATAATGAGAATCCCATCACTGACGGTCAATGGAAAGAAATGAAGAATATAGTTCCCAATCTGCAAATGAGCTTCTTGTGAGTAAAGCGGAAATATATAAGAAACCATGAATAACAGCTCAATTAAGAGGTCTCATAGACAAAAGAAGAAAATACAAGAATCCAATAAATTGGAGTGAAGAAAGCCTCTATAAACAGTTGCGGAAACAGGTCATACGAGAGTGCAAGAAGGCAAATGAAGAATGGATAGAAAGCTGTTGCGAGGAAATTGATAACAAAATGAAAAAGGGAAACAGCGAGATGGCTTAAAAACTAGAGAAGAAGCGATTCAGGGTAAGAAAAAAATCGGAAAACATCTGAGCCGCTAATGGAAAAATATTAATAGATCATGGCGACATTGGGAATAGATGGAAAGAATATATTGAAGTACTCTATTAAGCTCCCAAAACACTAGCAGATGGCTTAATTAAAGATGAAAGCATGATAGGTAAAGACAATCGGGGTGCGTAGATATTAAGAAGCGAATTCAAGAGACCCGTGGCAGACCTGAGCAACAACAAGGCATCAGGAGTTGACCAAATAAACGGAGAAATAATCAAGGTACTTGGGGTCAAAGCGAAGGATCCTCTCCATGGAATAATCAAATAAAGCTACGACAGAAGTAAGATACCCGAAGACTTCGAGTGAAGAATAATCATTGCAATGCCGAAGAAACCGAAAATAGATAAATGCGAAGAACAAAGAACATTGGTCCTGATGACTCAAGCATCAAAAACCCTTACTCGGATAATTAGTTCATGAATAGGAGGGATAGTAGGAAATATCTCAAAAAACAATTTTGATTCAGGAAAGATTATGAAACAAGAGGGGCAATTCTCAGCTTGAGAGTTCTGGCCGAAAAAATGAGACACGTTAATAAGCCATTATATGTGGCATTCAATAATAATTAATGCCTAACACTCAAGGAGTTGATATTTTCTTGCGTTTGGATTTAGTTTTTTAAGCATTAAAAAGTCTTGACAGGTTTAGCCCTTCTTTAAAAATTCTCATGAGTTTGATGTTGCCAACTAGATACATGTTTTACGTTGTAATACCGTGAAGGATGGAAAAATATATTATTGTTTCAAACAGCACTTGCATTTAAAATCCGATGTGAAGACACGTTCTATCAGAGAAAGAGAGCGAGAAATTCAAATAAAGCGACAAACCCTCGCTTTATTTAAAGAATATATTGTTCTATCTTTGAAACTTTAGGTATTATGCTTTGATTTGTTTGCCATGAGCCCTTTAGGGTTATTGGTACAAGAAATCCCTAATTTCCGCATTTACCCTAAATATCTTACAATTATCAGAAAAAATGTTGTAATTGAAGTTAAAAATTGTAACAATAGTGCATATCAATCTGAGGGAAAGAGGTGTTTTCAATTAACATTTCAAAAATAGGATTACCTGAATATGCTGATAAAAGACAAATTAGTATATTCACAAAGTTCATATTCATTCCGCGTCCGTGTCTTTAAGAAGCGGAATCACTGCCGGTTTTGGATGAACTGGATACATTTTCCTCGGAAGATCCCAGTAGGGCTGAGAAGGAAGCGGTTTATCTCGAATAAAATAAAAGCCAACTGTCGCCTGCCGTCGATTTTGTGGAACGAGTACAGGTCCAAAAATACGTTGGCTCAGGGAGTCCAATCGGAGAAAGGGCGGTGGAGCTCACGCACGCCTACTCCTCTATCCTCTCGGCAACCTATCGATCTAACTACTATCTGTCTCCATCTACACGTGCCAGGATTGTCTCTCCTTTAGATCCAGCAGCGTCTGAGGTCGGACCTCCTTTCTCATTCCATTTTCTCCGGCTTGGCGCCTCGCTTACGCAATCCTCTTCCTGCGCATACGACTTCTCACGTCACTCCCTCATCCCTCCCGGATTCCCATTTCCCCAAAAAACGAAAACACGCGTTACCGTCATTTCTGTTTGGCAAAAATACTCTTCGGGGTTTTGCGAAAATTTCGGAAATAACAAATGAATCTTTCTCAGGGGCCCACTATTGAGATATGGAAGATTTAGATAAAGGCATATTTCGGGCATAGTGGGCTTGAGGAGAATTGTTTAATTATGGTGATAGAGATAATTGATTCATTCGGCAATTAAATAACATTTATCTGTGCCATGAATACTTATTGTACATGTGTGTTTCCTTTGTATGAGTATCTGGAGCAGATTCAGCAAATTTGCAGTCAGTTGGCTGGTCAAGGATATCATTTCGTATGTCGTCGTTAAATTCGTGTATATTATAACATTTGCATTTCAATGGTGCACTATTGCCGTCAAATTATTTAATAAGATAATTAATTGTACTGTTTTAATTTTTACGTTATTTAATTTGTTTTGGCATTTTGGTATTCAATGTTATTCACGTTTTTTTATTTACTGTAAGAAATGGAAACAAGTTAAACAGAGAATCACAAGTATCTAGAATTACCCGCTGTAGCTAAAGACGCAAGTTAAAGACGTAAGCCATTGTGTGATGTATATAAATAGTATAAAAATAAAACAGCTGGAACTTCACCAAAGAACTTCCTTTAATTGTAGAATCGCTGTTTAATAAATGGCCCTTTTAAGCTACTTATAGTTAGTTGATCAAATATATCGTAAAATTTTGTCCACGCTCGGATATGAAGAAGGTAGGGTTAAAACAAAACGGAATTTCAATATACGTAACGCTATAAATTATTGTTCGTCTCTAAATTAGTTGGTTTATGAGTTGTAATGCATTTTACCATCTTAATTTTTCATAATTGAGAGCCGTCAAAAATGGTGGAAATAGTCCCGTAGACTTCTGCTTCGACTTTATATTATGCATTTTCAGGTTATACGAAAATTGTGGGCGTGATAGCCCAGTGGGTAGAGCTGAGGATCCCTGTGCGATCCATAGTGATGCCCTTGGATAACCTCAGCTTTACATAAGCTGGGTGATTTTTTGGGTATTATCTCTTTATTGGAAATCACAGGGCGGACAGAGAAATCAACAGAAGTCTCCCAAGCCTTGATGGTTAAATTTCAAATGCCGTTGGCTTGGTATTAGGTCTTGATCTATCAAACAAATTTTCGTCTTCATTTTTAGTGAGGTGGGGTGGATATACCAAATAAAGTTTAAACATTTAGAATTTGTCAAATTTATTGACTAATCGAAATCAATTTTTAGAAAGCCTTGGTTGTCACATTCAAAATGGGCACACTTGGCTACAGAAGATTTACTTTGTTGATAAATATTAATATAAAATAAAAGTAAAAGATATACATTTTCAGTTTAATCTTATTAAAAGTCTGACTTTCCAGAATATTTTAAGTTAAAAGGGACGAGAAAACTTTAGAATAACGTAGGCAATTAAATGAGGTTCAAAAGGGCAAAAAATACTACGCAATGAACATGCTTCAGTTCTCATACTTCTATGGTTTCCAGTGATTTCGCATGTCTTGCCGTACTCCACGGTGTCCATATGGCCACTCACTACAGCCGCAAACTCTTCCACCTCCTACATCTGGGGCTGCCCTTGTAAAGGTCGCAGTGTTTCTACTCCACACTCCCTGGAGGACTGTGCTTCTCCATTGTTCCTTCCAACCCTCCTCGCCATCCTTCGTTCCCCGAACCAACCCCCTTCGTAGTCCTCAAGGCTTCCCACACCGCCATCCATAGGCGCTGTTGTCTCCCTCACCCTTCCCCCATCCCTCCTGCCTCTCCTCCCGACCCCCTCTCCAACTCTCCCGTGTCACTGTTCTCGAGCTGCGAATCCCGTCTTACTCTCCTTGTCGAAAAGTCGAAACGTCCTTTTATTTCTTCTTCTTCACTCCGAAATCTCAAGTCTTCTTACGCCCTTGTTCTCTCCTCGGCCCACGCGCGCCCCTCCTCCATATTCCCTCCCCTATAACCCCCGTCCCCCTCCATTCCGCCCCTCCTACTCAACGTACCCACTTAATCCTTGCTTATAATCTTCCCACTCACCACTACCTCTCGTTTCAAACTCTCATTGTTTCACAAGCCTTTCATTGTTCTTTTATTTGCGCGCTCGTCGTTCATTGCGGTTTTGCTCGCTGCTCGCCTGTTCATTAGGCCTAATGCGTTTGCGTTATCGAATCACCTTGTCTTCAATTTGACCGATCGAATTGACATTTCTGATTTATTTAAAATATTTTGTATTCCTATGCTGAAATTTTCTTTAGAAATTTCCAATTTGCAGAGAGTCAAATTAAGAGGTCTGTCATTCGTCATTATTGTAATATAGCCTTGTCATGTGACTCTTTTTACTCATTTAGTTCTAAGAGTTAGATCATGATGCAATTTTGCATACATTTTCCTGCGGTTGAAGTCATCAGGGCTACTTATTTTGGTAATCGCTTGGGTCATTGTTGCGTGAAAGGCTACATAAGACATATTTGGATATTCGTAATACCTAGAGAATCAAATTTTTCCTGCTTAATTTATTTATTTCCAACTTTTTCAATGTTTGCATAATATTGCTTTGTTTTCTTGAACTAACCAGCATCATTTTAAATTTAAAGTTCATTTTTTTGTTAAAATTATTATCCATTGGAGTTTTTTTCATACTAATGATTTTAGAGCTAAGAACTTTAATATAATAATATTGTTTTCATATACTCACCCCAGTATTTACTGAGGCTCGGATATTGACTTCACACCGGTATTTATCGTAGCTTTTTTAAGAGCATTCTATTTGCATTTTATTCACTTTATTAAGGCAACATATGCCTCAAATTTTCCATTCAAATTAATAAAATTCAAAGTGGAAAAGTTTATTTGGTCAATGGCTTTAAAAGATACAATAAAAACTTTAAAATTTTTCAGTTAATTTTTATATAGCTCTCTCTAGGGTGGGGTTATTTGCTTTCATTAGAACATGAAATACCTAGCTATTTTTTTATCTCGTTAATCCGAAAACAGCACTTTGGTCTTCATATCGAACTTTTAATAATGATACACGTATAACAATTACAAACACCGAACATCAATCCTAGCCGTATATCGTTTATATTTAAATTTTCAGCTACAAGGAAAAGATTTTTGTAGACGGACACAACTGCGTTAGATTTCTTTACGGTTGTGTAGAAATCAAGATGGGACCAGTGATTCTGACTTATGATGTCTTCGACCACAGTTGTGAAATCCTCTCTCGTTTGCCGTTTTTTTATTTCCAGCCATTGATTCCACCACTTTATGTTCAAATAATTAGCACTTCGTTGGATCTCTTGGTCTCGCGTTAACCCGCACATCCAATGCCCTTCTTCGCTACTCTCCTGATGCTTTAATTGGAATTCAACCATTATTTTATTTTAATTAAGCACGAAATAAAAGTGTCTTCTTCAAATGTGGAATACACGATCCCCAGTTCCTTTCCCATGCTATTATTATAACAATGGAGATTCTTTCTTTTTTTCCTTTTTTCTAAGGTCAATGAAATTAATGGTCTCTTTTTTCTTCTTTTTATTGGTTTGAGAATTTTCCCGTAGGCCTGCGGTCTCTACGCGCACGCCTGTGTGAACGCGGCTAGGGGATATTTGTTTTGCTCGGCGCTTCGGAACGTGATGTACCACCGTCTGATCAGTTCCTAGATTATTTTTTGGCTAAAGGCATTGTCTTTCACTCAGGTCGATCGTATATATTTTGTGAATGCCCCTGTAGCCCGTGAAATAGAAATTGCAGTCTACTTTAGTGTGTGATTGGTTTTGTCACCTCCAGAACTTGTCAGTGGGTCTATGCATTTAAATATTCCTATCAAAACTGGCATGACATGATGATATATAGCAAGGGGCATTTGAATTGTAAAACAGTATGAGTATTAACGTAGAAAATAATATATACATACAAACACATTTATATATATATATATATATATATATATATATATATATTTTAAAGTTTATTGCATGTATAATGCATATTTAGACTATAAAGACAAAAGCCATAAAAATTGATGCAGTATATTGACGCATGTATACCAAGGTTTATGTTAATTCATTGATAAAACTTATTTTCTACGAGTTCGTTTTATGCTAAAGATTTTATTTTAGTTATTTTTTAATCGAATATTGTTATTACTGATAAAATATCTGTTTTAAATTAATAAGAAAACTTCACGGAAACACTACAATTAGCCAAAGGAAGAGTTTACCTGAACGGAAAACAATAGGTTCGCTTTCCACGCCACCATAAGCCCTTTTTCCTTCTTTGTTGTTGTTATGCTGTTAGTTTCAAATTTACATTTTAATAGCACGTATTCAATGATATCCTCGGGCAGTTGTATGGGGAACAATTACACTTGTGAAAATAAGTTGAAACACGTCTAAAAGCGACTGAATCTTTTCTAGACAGCGCGTAAATTGTTAGGGTACTCAGCCGAGTTCCCTGGATATAAAGATCACTTTGTACATTTTAATGTCGGTCTTAGCATTATTGAACTCGTTTATCACATGTTTCTGCTATAGGAGTAAATTTTGTAATTTTCCCAGGGGAAATGAGGTTTAATTAACTACTCTGATGGCCTGTTCCTGTTGCTTGAAAAGAATCTGTCCATAAAAACTTTAGGGTAGGGTTGTACCGAAAGGAAGCGAAGTCCACTTCATTCGCTGTGAGATACCTAAACCTACAATTAATTTCAGCAAGTAGGTAGTCCTGTCCGGGGGAAACCTTCGTTACGCCGCCGCAATCCAGCCGGAGCGAGAGGGGGCTTTCAATGACGTGGTGGTCAAACCTCGTCTGAAATCGACTTGGTCTCTCTCCCCTGATGGGAAAGAGTGCCTGATCGAAATTGCCCCGGGTCTAAATAGAGAGGCCTTCAGGGCTAATAATCCCTGGGATTATAAAGGGAAGCAATGACGCTTCATACGGAGATAAGTGAATCATCTCTCCACTGTATCCCCCTTGCATGTAGCGGAGGGAGCGTAAAGCGCAGCTAGTAAATGCTGGTAAACTTTGTGGAAAGCTTCTCGTTTTCGGTATTTGTAAGCACAACAGTAGGTATAGTATGCGCTTGGGCAAAGCAGAAAATATTAAACTGCTGCTTTAACTATTTGGTTTGTTTTTTTTATATCTCTGTGTTGGAATTAATTTAACTTTTTAACAAATATCTAGCGGTTACTGAAATCCTTGTAATATTCTGCATCCTCAGTTTTTGCAACATTTTACCTCCAAGAAAATATTAGTTTCATTTCTAAGTAGACTACTGCAATAACAGGTTTATAATTTTATTTACATTTTATGCTTGAGCATATTTGAAATTTATGGATATTTATGCATAGTTAAAACTAAATAATTAGATTGTCAGAATGCTTACTTCCTAAAAGTTGAATGCCTAATAACCTAAAAAACATTCGGCAAAGTACTGAAATAAAGACGATACATGAATCTGTTGCACGGAGTTTTGAGAGAGGACGATGCATGAGGAGTTTCTTTCTGAATTTGGTAAAAAAGGAAGGCAGCCTGTGAAAAAAAATTAATTGATATTCTTTGTAACCTTATTAAAATATTTCGATCAATGAACAACGGCTCCTTTAATAAATTTTCCGCATCGATTGCACTTCTTTTGGATCATCTGCGATTTTGTTGAATATAAACTTATCTTTTGTACAATTCACAAATTTCAAAATCTGTATATTCCTTCATGTGTGCTGCAAAAGAAACACTACATTTTGAATTCAATTATTTGCTTTCATTTATTTTAACCATTTGGAACGCTAACATCTCCAATCAAACAAACCATCGTACGAGTACTATACTATTTGTGAGTATGAGTATACAAGAGTGGTCCTTTCTGCAGTGTGAGTACCTTTGGCAAAACATAAGATAACCTAATATGATTGATTCGAAATAAAATTATAATGCACTGTTTCACTGGTTCTCCGAGTGACTCCTAAATCGTAGGCAAACACCATTCCATTTGTTATAGCACTAAATGAATTTTTTTAAAGTGAGAATTGTAAGATGGAAAGAGATTTCTTAAAATTAAAAATGTTTAACAATGAAACAAAATGTTTGAAACAGAGCTGCGTTGGATGCTGAAATTAAAATTCATTGTAAAACAAAATTCATTGAAACGAGAAATTAGCATTCCTCAACGTCAATTTAAAGTACGGTGATATTAATGTATTTGGGTTCAATCTTCCAAATATTTTGCAAAACTGAATTTGAAAAACTTACAATTGATAACTTTCAGAAAAAAAATCATATGAACAGAAAGCACAGTATATTTATTTATATTTAAAAGTAATAATATGAGGAACATTTACCAATAATAGTGAAGTTTTTTCTGCCAATTCATACTTAATACATACATAGCTAGAAATGCAGTAATTATAGAGGAAAGCAGATTATAAAAGTCATGGCAAAAAACATCGGAATATTATCAAGGATAGCAAACTAAAGAACGTATGTAGCAAAAAAATTCGTCGTTATATACCTGGAATTTAAAATCATTGCATATTGCAAACCTCTCTCTCTCTCGCTTATCATTCAATTAAATGTTTCCAATTATTGAAACAATCAATGTATACTTTTTCTTAGTTTAATGATTATGTTCTAAATGCTGAATTTCAACCCAATATATACGATTGATAAACCTTAATTTATTCCTATTTATATTCTCTTCAAAAACTCTATATTCAAACATTTTCACATATATCTAGAATAATTCATTTTTAGATTACTCAGTTTTGTATCCATTCTTAATTTTATGGGAAAGCAATTAAATTTGTTGTTTACAAGAATGTTTTTACAGCATTAAACACTTGCAGTCAAAAATGACTTGCGAGGTAATGAGGGTGGGAAAGCAACGTAACTATTCCAATTACAGTGGAATAACATGAAGGTGTTACTAAACAACTTCTCAAATTTCCTGAAACACATATTAAAATTTTAATGAGTTCTTTCACTCCTTTTTTGTAATTGAAATAAATTATATTTGTCACGCGAGTAACCTGAGAAAGTTTACTTTCAAAATAGATCTGAAGGAACGCGAACATCAGAAATATTTACTTCAGCCACCGCACCCATGTAAATATCCTCGAAGTGCTGAGGCATTCAATAAGTGTGAGAACTTTTACCAGCTAAAATGACAAGCAGGAGTATGTATGTGCGAGAGAGAGGTAGAGAAAGAGAGGCAGAGGAGGTTCCATCTTGATATTTTTCCTTCAGCGATGAAACGCACTGCGATTTGTGCCAACGTTCCCCGCCTCCGTGATTTGGGATCCACCCCTACAGTCCCATATAGAGGTAGGCATACCGATTCCACCTTAGCTGGGCGATGCCAAACGGTACCAACGGCATGAGACGTACGAGGGTTAAAGAAGAGAAGACTGAGCAAAAGGATGCACGTTTGGAAAAGGAAATAGAGAGATGTACGGAGGACAAATTTCTGTGAACGCATGAGAGTGGGAACAGAGAGAGAGGAGAAAAAGAATGATTTCCCGTGAGGAATTTTATAGCGCCATTCGCTCTCGTAAAGGGAAAGACCTTAGGAATCATATGTCAACCTTTTCTCGGATCACTAAAGGAGATCTCACTCCGCAAGCCCGCTTCCACCACTGCCGCAAACCCCCCTCCCCCATCCAATACCCTCTCTTTTCCCCTTCACACCACCCACAACAGATTCTCGTTCTCTACCGCAACCCACAATCTCTTACAGCTCTTTTCCTTCTGCTTCTCCTCCCATGCGTTCCCCAATCCACGCTCTCCCTCCTCTTCTCACGAGGGAGGATCCCACGCCACCCCTACCCGTCCCACAATCCTCTTTGCCTCCCCAGGCCAACCGAAAACCAATTTTACAGTCTTCGCACGTGGAAGTTAGCGCTCCGCAATCCTTCACTGAGGCCGCCACCTCTACGCGCCTCTCCTGACCTATGCACCCCCCACGCCCCCATCCACTCCCTCGCCCGCTCCAAAAACCCTGCCTTTTCCCAGAATCCTCTCCCCCTGATCCCATTCCCTCCACCCCCACCGTCGCCCCAGCACGCATCCCCCTTAGCCCCCACGTCCCTATCCCATATCTCCGCACGGGATCTGTCCTCCTCGCTCTCTCCTCCTCAAGATGCCCTCCTTAAGATCCTCGCCAGCCCTCTATCTCCTTCTCCTCCTCATTCCGCCTCCATCCCATCTTCTTCCCTTCCAGCCTCGACTGCTTCTTCTACCCTCTTGCCTCCTTTCAATTCCTCAAGGTCTCACCGGGAGTCTTCCCTCTTTCCATATTATTCTCCCCCACTTCGCTTAGACTCAAGCCACTACGCACGCATCTTAGCCCGAAAAAAACCCTATCCTCTCTCTCTTCCCTTTCTTGGACCGCCCCTACCAGTTTGCCTCCCTTTACTCCGCTCTGTCCCAACTTCCTTTTCCCTTCTTGACTTTTTCTTACCCTCTCCTCTTTTCCTTCTCTCCCTTAACTTCCTTCCTTCCTCCCAATCTCGAACCCCTTTCCGTTCCACCTCCTTCCCACCAAGGTTCGACTCCCTTCATCCCTTGCTCTCTCCCTTCCCCAATCCCACGCTCTTTTCTTACGGCGCGCCCTCCCTCCTCTCCTGTTTTCCTGTCACGGCGACACGCCACTCAAAGGCCTCAAACACTCTGACTCGCTGTCTTCAGCGTCAAGTGAGGAGTGAAAACTGCGTCGACCCCCCCCGCCCCCATCCTCTTCCTTTCCTGCTTACCCTCTTCCCCATTCCCTTTCCCAAACTCTCCCCAACGCGTCTGGGTCGATATAAGAAATTCGGAGGCGGAGATTTTATTTTTTAAACTCGTCTATTTTTTTCCTTCACATTTTTATATTATTTTTTAATCTCCTCCTCTCTCTGACGTTCTGTTCGGCACCATTTGTGTCCGCGTTTAGGACGATTTCTGCCCCATTGCGTTATGTATCGCGGGCTGGATTCCACGTCTTGTCGTCTCTTCTTCCCACTCCTCCCTCGCACGCACACCCCTCGATTTTCCTTTTCTTCGCCCCTTCTAATCTCGCGTCGATTTATTCGAACATCTCGGATATGTCAGGAGGCGGGCACGCGTGGCTTCCGGGCTCCCCTTTCCCCCGCCTCTCCTCCCGACCAACCCCACACAGCTCTAGCTCTTCCCCCTCTCCGCGCTTCCGTGCGTTCATCATCGCCGACTTTTTAAGCGAATTTCTTCGGAGAAGGAGGGGGAGCGGAGTATTCTCAAGACGATGTGAACGAGAGATCTTGGTTCCAACATCTTTTCATAGCGACGCCCGACACGTCTTCGTACACAATGGGGGCCAAAGATACGAGTTTTCTTTCATTTGAATCTATTTTAAAGTAACCAATACCGTGTGGCATTTCCAATTTCACGTATCCTCGTCACTTCCATCGCATTATAGGATTAAATACAAGCAGGTGGCATGTATTTAATCGATGCGACTCTTTTTTCCGTGGATTTTTCTCTACTCTGCATCCAGGTAACGAAAATTTAAAAAAAAAACTTCAGAGCAGATGGCATTTTGGCATGAGAGCGATCCGTTCCTGAGATTTTAGTAGGATTTCTCCGGAATCGTGCCAAAATGAAGAAAGGAGGTCAAAATTTGGATGCATATTATTTTAAAAAAGAAATATTTCACTAAAGTTACGACATCTAATTTCCAATTTAACCGTTTATAACGTGCACATATGCTATCAATGTCAACTATTATGGAGTAAAAAGTTCTTAGGATATTTAGGTTATTACAGCTAAGGAACTTTGTCCTAAATCTTCGATTCGATTACAAATGCCTTACACTTATCACCGAAAACTTAACACTCGCCTCAAGCTCATAAAGACCATGTAGTCGCTTGTGATATTAATCCCCCGGTATTATTAGTAATCAATTGGTTTGATGAAGAGCATTAATGCTCAGGGAATGCGCTTTCTACAGTGACATCCCTCTGACGTTCCTTTTTGCATAGGTACAGTAGAGAAGCAATTTAGAATAACTAGCTGAATTAATAGCTATCTAGACTTAGGACAGCCGCACACTCGATGCACGCATTCACAGCAATTCTGCCTGGTGCATTCATAAAAATGAAAACAGGTAAAAGTATCAGCGCCAATGAAGCTATTTACAGAATTAAAAATGTATTTATTCTTAAATGAACTTTATATTTTACGACCATTCAGTAATTGGAAGTGTTATGGGCTTTAGCGATATAGTTAAGGAAAGTATGGGATAATTTGTTACAACAAAGTCACAACGCTATCATTGAGTAGACCCAAAAAGTTTTCTCAATGTCATGCGTCAAAGGACTGAAAAGAAATTCACTTAACCTAAAAGTGAGGCTAGTGAACCGAGGTGGTACAGTGGAATTGTCAGAACGGGTGTCAGTGGACAAAGAATATTATGCTCAAAGTATGAAAAAGTTTAAAAGATAAGGATGGAAACATAAAGATGACTTCAAAGGAGGCACTCAACCGAAGGTCAAAAAACAAAAAAAGATAATGCGGAAAAACCTGCGTATTTTCAGGAGAAAAACGCACCGCAACTTAGAGGAACATCTAAATTCATCCTGGTCATATGTTAGAGTAATACAAGGGTATTGGGTAAATGTTGTTTCTTTGAAGGAAGTAAGCGCCGAAATTATTACCAGCAGCACAAATAAGGCCAACATCCTATGGGCGTTTTTTCAGAGCATATATTCTAAAAATACAAGCAGATTAAACGAATACCCCTTAAAACCCGGATGATTGAAGGAGCGTCGTAAAAAATCACTAAATGGAATCCCAAAGCAGCTCCAACATGACAAAACAAATTCGATTCCGTACTTGGAATAGAGCCGCTTACTATCTTTCCAGTTATGTAGCTTTATAAATACCTAGGGAGAAAATTATTAAGAAAACCATGGTATAAAGTCAACACCTTGAGTTTATCCATAAATTGGCTAACACAATCTGATTGCTATTTCTTTGTGCTAACAGTTTCAAACTTTCACTATCCTCTTTCCAATTGAAAAGCTCAAGTCTTCAAAGCTCAACTTCCTTAAGTCCATAGTTTTATGAACTCCATGGAATAAAGAAAATAACATTTTAGGATATTTTTGTGATAAATTGTGTATGTAAACCCAAATTGCCAATCCTCAATTTCTAAGATTTTTAAATTTGCGAAAATGTTAACTTGAGCATGGTAAATAGCTAAAATACCCCGTTGAAGATACTCATTAGAGTGGAAAAATCCTCTCACTCTTTAATGTGACTAGCAAACGTTCAAGAATTAATGTAATTTATTTGTTTTTAATTTTTAAAATATTCCTTTTTATTTCGAGATGCATTAATAAACGAGTACTCTAAATCTACTTCATAATAATAATTAAAATTTTGTGGCCAATAGGATGTATAAAAACCGACTTGCGGGGCAATTGGAGTGGAGTAGGGTCAAATACTATATATCTTACTTCAAGCTGCAGGCTGGCTTTATTTTATGCACATCGCGCTATTGATGTGTGATATTAACGCTGCCCTCTTTGTTATTGCTGTCAGGTGACGCGCAATATATGCTTTCACCTCATTCCTTACCAACGCTATCACCTTTTTTCTATCTAAAGTAGTGACTGGTAAATAAATACAGTGTCTTTGTATTGATTTGGCCATTTATTCTCGTCATTAAGTACACATCAATTTCAACGGATTAGATTGAGGTCTTTGAGGTTTCTTTGAGGTCTTGTGAGGTAGTTTGAGGTTTTAATATATAAATATATATATATATATATATATATATATATATATATATATATATATATATTCGTTAAAAACTTATTATTAGTAATCATTATAGTTTATAGGTATAATCACAAAGATTATTTAGTTTTTAAAACAATGAGTAGGCCTACTAAGTGCTACGATTAGAATGCTTTTTAAAAATTCCTGAAATAGTTTTAAAAATTTTATTACGCTTCACATCGCAGCTGAGATGGATCCCTTCTTAACAGACGGTCAAACTCATTATTTAATGGCATAGCAAAAGAATTAATCGTAGACGTTGACCATATGTCACGCTTTATCATTTTGAAACGTGGAAAATCATGACTTTTATGGAAAACGCCTCTTCGAGTTTGTTTATGGCACGGCAGTTCTATTGAATTAAAATTTAAAAACGCCCCGAACGGATTGCAAGGCTTTCCTATAATACTATATGAGACGATGTTGTAATGATAAATTTATATTCCTACGGCATATTTGGAAAGAAATTAATTATCATGGTGGATGAGAGTTTATTTCGAATATAGATTCAAGTTTTTAATTAATTTTTGGTTTTAAACAGGCTAGAGTTCTTCAGTGCGCAAAAAGGATCGAGCAAGTGAAGCTCAGATTAAAAAGAAAATTTCATATGAATTGGTATTGATAGGAGATGGAGTAATTGGATAGAACGATAAACCGAGAATGTAGAAAGTTGGAAATCTTTTGAATGTAGCTGAGATTTGAAACGTAAACCACCCATTCCAGGGAGCCAACTACGAATGAATGCCAAATAATGTTTGTGAGGGGAGTCGAGGACGGTCCATCGGAACATTTGCTGGGGTCTTTCATACCATTGCATCGCTTATCAGGGCTTCCGGGAATGCCAGGGAAGTTGGCGGGAGGGACTTCAGAACCCCGAAGCCAAGTTACGCGGAATCAATGGAACGCGGGCTTTCGGAATACAATGGGTGACGCCGCCGTGGAATGCATGGGAGATAACGGGTTCTGGGTGGGTGAAGAATAGTAAAGTTCGGGGACTTACCAGCGAAGCACCCAACTCCCCGATTGCAGTTATTCTCCCGACAATGCCTTCCCGTGGGCACTCCCCAATTTTCTCATCAACCCTCCCGCTACTCGCGCCTACCTGTGTGGGTGTCATTTGTCTTGGCGGAGTCGGGCTATCCGAAGACCTTATTGTGCGACCGCCGCGGCAACCCAACTTCCCCACCCGTTAGCGTAAACTCTCGGGATTATAGAGATGGATACGCACGTAAGTATGTTTTTCTTCCTTTGCCTCGTCATTTGACTTTTCATAATGCGACCCCATAATTCAGGAGAAAATTGATCCCGCGGCTCATTAGAAGGAAAGGGTCGTCCATCACTAGACCGCGTCGCATTTCACGAAAAAGCGAGTGCTCACACTTGCCTTCATCTCTAATTGGTCCAATTAATAAAGCTTATCTGCGTCAGCAAGCCGCACTTTGGGGAAGAGCGGGGGACAAGTGGGTGAGGCGACGGGGCAGGCGGTGGAAAGATAAATTTTGATATTTTCAATACGCCAATCTATAGATGTGGTGATGTCACATTGTACAGTCCGAAATAAAAAGGGTGCCCCACCGGCTAGGTGTCACGAGGTCACCTGAGGGTATTTTTTTATTATTTTTAAAGCTCAAAATGCATTTTCATAGGGGAGGAAGATTTCTTCACAGCATAATTTCACTCTAGAAATTTCATTTTTGTTGATTGAGGCTTTTTTAAAAGCTTATAACATTTTGGTTCTATCTTCTGCGCTCTGAAGTGACTTATTAAATGCAAATGTTATCAATGATGTTTTCATGATTTTTTTGTGAAGGCGAAATTATCAAGATATTGTTTCGTAATAAATTGCTATATGTACCAGCAATTAAATGAATATAGTAATTTAGCATGATGCTAACAGTAATAGAAGATCAAATATTTCATTGCAATTAATTAATAAATGAATTAATGAATGTATTTTATAAGCTACTGTGACTAGTAGTGAGGGAACATTATACCTAGGATATTTTGGATTCCCACTTGCTTAGTATTTCTTGGTCTTATGATCATTTCACGTTGCAATTTTGGAATAGGCCCTGCGTAGCTATATACCAAGGTACTGCTTAGCTAATTTTGAATCAGGCAGTAAATAAAAGGTGGCTGCTTATATCTGTGGATAGTTTAGGCAGCGGATTAACCTGAGAAGTCCACAATGACTCAATAACAATCTACACGGTTGACCCCAAAGCAGCAAGATCTTGTAGCAAGGAGTTAGTTGGACTCGACCCATTTGTGTACCAATATTAATTGATATATCATTAATTGTTTGTCTTTAAGTAAATTCATTCTAGTGATTGACTTGATTTGGTTATTGTGTCGTATCGTGTGAGAGAAGAATGAATACTTTGAATCTGTCGTTGTCAGTATCTATCTTATTTTATTTTTGGTGGTCGAATCTACAATGTAATTGGGCGCATTAATAAAAAATCCCTCGGTGTTTTTTTTTGCAAAGGACTGGTTTAAATCATATTTAACTGATAGGTCACAATATATTGAAATGAATTCATCTGTATCAAGTACAACTTCTGTTATTTGTGGAGTTCCGCAGGGCTCCATTCTTGGACCACTACTATTTTTAGTCTTCATAAATGATTTACCTGCAATTTACCACTCTCCAATACAATACTATTTGCTGATGATACTAACTTAATTTTTAATAAACATAATCCCACTCAGTTAATGAACGAGGTAACAGAAACTACACATAATTTGATGAACTGGCTCCCTGACAATAAGCTATCTTTAAATGTTAGTAAAACCCATTATTTAAACTTCAATCTCAAGAAGAAGTTAATAAATTTATATCCAATAATTAACAGTTGTCCCATAAAAGAACTAAAGGTAACAAAGTTTTTAGGTATTTGGATTGACTCTAATCTTTCATGGGAGGAACATATTAATAATTTATCTCAAAAACTGGCACAAATCTGTTATGCATTCCGTGTACTCAAGGAAATCATTTGCATTCAGGCATTGAGGACTATATATTTTGGCTATGTGCAGTCACTTCTCCATTATGGTATTCCCTTTTGGGGCTCCTCTATCTTCCTTCCAAAATTATTTAAAATGCAAAAAAAGATTAATCGCATAATAACTAATTCTAATAATAGAGCTCCCAGTAAACCTATTTTTGAAAAACTAGAAATCTTACCTTTTCCTTGCCTATACATTCTTGAAACAGTGTCTCTTATTAACAAAAATCAGAACATGTTTATTAAAAACTGTGACTTTCATAGTCATAATACGAGAAGCCAAAATGCATTCCATGTAAGTCAGCACAGAGTAAAAAAACGATTAAAGGGATATATCATCAGGGAATACTTATGTACAATAAATTGCCTGCTTATATTAAAAATATCAAAAGTTCCTTTAAATTTAAGTGTGCCGTGAAAAAACTACTTTCATGTAAATTATTTTATAGTGTAGATGATTTTCTAATGCATACCATTTCAAATGTATAACTGAAATGTGTTAATTCCAAAAAGTTGTAAATTGTATGCATTGTATTTGCATATTGTTTTGATTTTGCATAATGTTTTTTTACTGAAATGAAGTGTAAAACATATTTTGACAAAGCCATGCATAATTCTATGCTTATGGTGAATGAATAAATTACAATTACAATTACATTTCTAAAAGTCTGAGTGTTTCTGCTTTCTTTATGGATGAAGAGGTTCCTAACCTAATTTCTTCTAAATTCTCGTCACGCTATTGTTTTCGTAGCTGTTTTTAAAAAATTAGATTTTCTGGTTGCTTCACCCTGAATTTTTTCCAGTACATGAAGTTGCGCTTTTCCCGATGAGCTCACATTTTGAATATATTCCAAATGTCATGTAACTAAAGCGGAGCAACACTTCCATGAGTCGAAATAATTTCCCTCACCCCGTCTGATGAAACGTAGCTTCTTTGAGACTGGCCCGAATACTATACCGTAATACCGTAACTTCAGCTTTGTCTATACATGAATTCTTGTATATAATTCTAGCTCTAATTCCTTATACCACTCCCACATCTGGTCAAAATCGTTACATTGAAGCTAACGATCTGTCAGTATACGTTCTTTGCTGATCTCTCTGACACCTGCAAATAATTTAAAGTTGCTATTAACGCTGGCACTTGGGTCATTAATGTATATCAAGCGCAGTAGAGGCTATATGATACTACCCTGTAAGGCTTAAGTAAAGCCTAAGAATACTATTTCATTGGATTAGGTCCAGTATATTCTATCATCCTAGGAGTAATGGAAATTTTAAATTTGTTGAACGAGAAAATAAACCTCTGATTGTAGCTTTTCACAGCCATCCATCGATTCTGCGGTAGCTTTCGTGCTCTCCCGTTTGCCAAGGTTTTTGCGATCCGACGTTTCTCTCGCGTTACAACGAACGTCTTCGGTAGTAACGTACCTAATTGTTGCGTATCCCTCAGTATCATGTTTCCCTTTCTGTCCTCTCTCTTCTTTGTCCGTCAGAGATCTTTTTTTCTGTTTATGTTTACATGTTCCTCACTGTTTGTTTTCCCTTTTTCACCGTTGTTTTTGGCAGAGTCCGAAATGCCACTCACTTTACGCCCGTGACGAGTATGCAAACATAAACAGCAGCAACGGTCGCCGGAGTGAAGGGTCAGAGGAGAGATAGGGAGAAGTAGTACATAAGAAGGCGGAAAAACCAACAATAATTACGTCGTTATCGAAGACGGTGACTGTGATGCTAGACCAAATCCTCGCACCCGTAAATGGCTTGGCACGCAACAAATTACAGGAGTTGGCTCTGTGTAGAGAATAATTTTAATATAAAAATGGTTTGGAATAATGGTACATTATAAATTCACTATCATCATCAGTATCACAACTAAAAGATTGGTGGCACCGGTCACCTAGCACCACTGCACCGGTCCGCTATTACTATTCAAATGCTAAATCTCCTACATAACCTGATAGCTCTTACGTTCAACTTCCCTCTTTACTTGGCCTAAGTGCTTTTACTTTGGCCTTCGTCTTAGGCAATATAATTAAATTTTCTTTTATGCTATGTTAAAAAATCTCTAACCAATTTGTTAAAATTTGTTGTATTTATGTGTATTATACATGTATTTTATAAATTTATACCTTGTTTTATATGTACATGACAATAGGTTAAATGGAAGAAGGGACCATTAGGTCTCAATTTCACCCAAATAAAGTACTTTATCTATCTATCTACCTATCTATCCATCTTGTCACGGAAATTGCTTAGGTTGGATCACTGGCAAGGAATTTCTTCAAATTTCGTCAGGAAGAAGTAGCTCTTTAAATATTGTGATCACGCGATAAAAATACTTATTCATCAGCAAACGTTATGAAAGTAGATTGTTAAATAGTCCTTAAGTTCTCATTTGATTTACAACTATGCTGCACACATAGTACTCAGAAAATTAATGGTGTATCCAAGGTTCATTAGTTTAAAATTGGCACTAGTTGGTAGGACACGATCAACGAAAGAGCTACGCATGTTTGCACTACGCTGTCATTGATCATGGAGAATCTAAAAGATAACACACACAAAAACATTTTAAGGTTCATAACCTTTCCTTGCAGTGATAAAGTATAACATTAAAGCAGATGGTTGGGATTAAACTATATTTATGATATGCATACCTTCTGTAACATGTTATATAGCTAATTTTATAAATTCCCTTTAGGTGAGTAGTCATATAATTTTCAATTCCTACGTCATTGCAAATTGCCGTAGCCAAGATCCTCATATAATTAATCGGTATTAAATATATTTTTTAAGATCAACGCAGCGTCGTGTTGTTTCCAATCTTGAGTAATATCTTTATTTATTTTAAATGCTAATAATTTTTGTCTACCATTATTCATAGAATGAAATACTTAAAGCTCTCTTTTCTCTCTAGAACGATGACTAGCTCCTGTACAGTTTGTTAAATTGCCAAAGGAATGAGTTTCCAAATAAATTCATACAACGGTTCGTGCGAAACATAAACACTTCATCTGCTAATTCAAAGAACGTGCCCATGTTAAACTAAAGGGAAAAGTGATAATTTTTCAAACGTTTACACATTTAGACACACGCATGTGAGTAATATTTTAAAATCTGCAGTTTTGAGTGGATATAAAACCTAATTTTTTTCATAGAGAATGTTGAAAAGATGAAATTTTTATGCATTTGGATTAAATACATTCACGCATATCCATCCAACGAAAAAATAGAAATTAATTACAAAATTAAACTAAACGAAATTTTTATGCCCCAGGATCAGTACAGTGAACTCACTATATATATGACGTTTCTGGCGAGCAAAATATTTAATATCAATCTTCGACGATGGACTAGAATGTAAAATTTTACACGGTGCGTACCAAGCATTGAATTTTCATAAATAACGGCGGTAAAAGGGGATAGAGGTGGCATGTATAATGCAAGTAATCCTCCGGCGCAGCTTTGGGGAAACGGAGGCGTGCATGGTGTTCTTTTGTCTTCTGGCCATTTTTTTCGTCGGCACCTCGAAAATAAGCGACCTGAGAACACGGCGTTCTGTGAATATTTCATTATTTCTTAAGTAAGCGGTCTTAAGCAACGTGTGTCGCCTTTGAAAAACGGAGAAAGATCCTCGTCCCTCGCGAGACCGTCCCCCACTTGGCCTCTCCATTCCCTCTCCTCCTCCTTCCGACCATTCCCCTCGCACATCCGCCCCCATCATTCGTACCTTACATCGCTGATAGCCGCCCGGGAGTCTTCCACGCCTTCGCGGAGCTTTCTTGTTCTCAATCCATATCTTTCTCCTTGCAAGAGAGAATACCACCGACGAGGGAGTGCTCCCACTCTTCATTTTCCAATTGCCAAATAACCCAATATTTCGTGTGCCGCTAGCCATGGAAATGCATTTATACGGAATGGTCTCCTTACGTGTGTATATTATTTTTATTTCTCCTATTCCTCTCTTCACATCCGTGCAACCATAACTTTGGACATTTTTAGTGGGATCAGTCTTCTAAAAACTCGTTACTTAATCGTCAACACAGCCAAATCACTAAATCCTGCAAGGAGTCCAAGATTGATTTCCTATTACGATGGTCTAAAATATAAATTCCACAAGCCACAGGGGTTAGCTAGATTTAATTTCTATCCTCACCTACATCAAACTGCTTTTACAAATATACAAAGTAGGTGTACCTCTGGAAAATATCTGTATATGTCTAAGTGTCATGTTTCGATTAAATAAATTATAATAATTTTCAAAGATAAAACGGTAGACTAAATGGAATCTCTCTCTTTCCTCATAATTTAATGTATTTCTTAACTGTTAAGGCATATCTAATAATTTTTATGTAAAAGTATCTCGATCAAGTTAACTGATTCACTTTAAGACATTTTTTTTAAATATGACCTTTTGTTGAATTTATCGCAACTTTTACTCTTCTCTTTTATAGTTACCATCTTTCCTCTAATTCGCTTGCCTTTTCCAATATTCAATCGAATATTATTCAATTTATATTTTTAATTATTTTGATCTTCCATGTCAATAGAAAATTTAATAAAATCTTTGTCATGTAAATGAATCCGTGCTAATTATTTCCTGTCCCTGACATATGTATTTCATTCATCATGCGAATCCCCTTCTCGTTTTCTCTCTGTCTCAAATGGCGCTAGAGCACAAATTAAGCCTAACCTTTCTCACCTTCTACCTCTATTTGTTAATCTTTTGCCAATCTCTCAATTCTGCAAGATCAATCTGTACTTCACCTTCCCAGAGCTTCCAAGGTCTCTTACGATATGTTACTCTACATGATGTTTTTTTCAGCAGCCTCTTGTCTTCCATTCTAGTCACATTCTAAGCCCACTGCACATTTTGCTGTCTCATAAAATTTAGATCAGTAAGTTCTTAAAAAAAGACCATTCAATTAGTTGTTGAATCTGACTTTCCAGATATTATTTTCTCTGATAGGACGTAGAAGTTACCTTAAAAATTTTCTCTCAAGGCGATCAGGCAAGCTTTTTGTCTTTTCTGTCATGATACAGGCATCACTTTCGTAAGTTACCCTGCGGACTTATATTCTGTACCGCCACAAACCAGTTATCTACCCTAAGGTCGGTTTAATAGGTAAAGGTATAGCTCACATAGTGCTAAGCCCAACGGTGTGTGGAATCCACGCATTAAGGTAAAGAAGAGCAGTTCATTTTTCTGTGCCGCCTATAGTTTCCCTAGAAACTCGAATACCCGAAAAGTCACGCCACTTGGTCAAAGCTGAGAGTACCCAAAATGACTGCCCGGGAAACGAACATGAGCCCTTTGGTCAGTAGTCCAACGCTATACCAATTAAGCTACCACGATCTTCTGTATTATATGCGTTTAACCCCCTTCCCTACCAGCCTATACATCGATCGATTGAGTCGTCAGGGTCTTCTAATCATTCGGTTCGTCTCTGTTAATTCTTTTCTTCAACCGCATTTCTTTTATTAATGAAATAATTTCGGCACCCAATATTCCCAGCAGGTATTGTTATTTGTCTTATTGTGCCACTTCTGATTTTCGGCTCATAATATTTATATTGGAAGTGTCTGACATCTTCCGTGGAGAAATTCTCTCGAAAACAATCCAAAAGCATAGCTAAGAGGCCGGAGAAAAGTATTGGCGAGCGTTGCGCTATCAAATACAAGATCCGATCACCCCCTTTTCACCCCCCCTCCTTCATGTGCTCCCCCCTTGTCGCACCCGGGGAGACCCCGCTGGAACGAGGCTAGCTATTCACGGCCTCCGCAGCACATATTCTCGGAGAAAGGAGGGTCGGGGTTAGGCGCGCGGACGTGTCCGTAGGGCCCAGCGCGGCATAAAAGCTTCACGTAATGGCCCGCGCGACTCCAGCGGGACAACTCCGTCGGACGGCTCCCGTGGCGGCCACGGCGGCCGCCGGACTGGCTCTCCACTCCCTTTTCTCCCGACTGCACGATACGGGGAGAGAGCAGGACTACAGACCAATATGTGATTCACATCAAGACGGTCAAACAGAGGTTCAAACGGAAGGAATTGAAGATTTATTGGTGCATATAGCAGCAGAAAACCGATCTTCAGGCTGATAACCGTGGATATATAAGTCGTGTACCAGTTAATTGAACGAAGACTGAGGATGGGAACCACTCCAAACTCAACTATTTGTTTTTTGTCTTATATTGCATGCATTGGATATTTAAAATCTAATCATAGTACTGAAGAGTAGACAATTATTTGATTACAGAAATATGTTTTGCGGAACGGATTGACGTAAGACATATTTTTTCCGAAAGCGATATGAGAAAGAAGCAGTTACAACTAACACTAATTAGGGAAAAATAGTATCAATAATTAGTGTGCGTATACTAAAACCCTTACTGTGGTGTCCTGTAGGTTTTTTAACATACGCATTACAAATAATAGTTTTAATAATAATAGTTCCAGTGCTTCGAAGGTTTGGTATCCATATTTATTTTATTTTTTACGTAGATCGTAATGTGTTTATCTTTGGTACACTAGAATTATTTGTATTGAAAGAAATTTACTTTTTTTGTTTTACTGACCTCAAAATTAATGGCTATGGTCTATTCTCCGCAAATTCGTCACATTTTATTTTAATTGTCTCATGTGACAAGTTTTGTGGAACTACCAGTCTTTCATGCATGAAATGTCACCTCAGCACATACTACAATGTGGATTCCTGTTGCAGAAACTACCCCCTGTCATACCTTACCGGTTCCTCATGGGAAAAAATGTAGATATACGTAAAGGTGTGCTAACATAAAGACCGATCGAGCGTTCACACAGTTCTACCTGAGTTGACAGGCGAATCGCTCGTCTAACACAAGATGGCATAAGGAAGATACAGGGGTCATGGACAAGCTATTGGTAGATGGATGATTTGTGTATGATGTATCGATGCCTGAACCTAATCCTCCATGCTGTCCTTATGACGTCCTATGTTAGATGATACATCTATCAACTTGGATGGCCATGAGAGATTTTCGGAAAAGAAAGTTATTTCTTCAAATTAGCTCACCCTTTTATAGCCGATATGTGATTTACTCATCCAAACAAATCAAACTGACTGTTAGTTGATTTGCCTGGTGGAGAAAGAATATTATTATAGTATTCTTTCTCTAGTATAGTATTAAGAATAGTATACCTCAGCTCCGATCCTATGTCTAAGGCTTGTAGTCGTTAACTTCTAACATTTAGTTTAACGGAATGAATCATTATCATCTCTGCCAAATTTCGGTTTCCCACAAAATTATAGTACCCTAGAGGTTTCTTCCACGAAGCCTCGAGGCAGGCGAAGAACGCTCTGCAGAGTACGCTATCACGCCGCGAATCAAGTATACTACATTAAGGATCATTATCCTCGCAAAGATTCATTGGTAATAGAGATCGAGAAACCCAATTGGTGCGCATAAACATATGATACCGATCTATCATTTATTAACAACAATGACCGGCCTGAAGGCTGGTTTTATATGTGAGGGAAGAACTCATCTAGTACCAAGCCGGTGCGTGAAATTTACTCATCAGGGTTGAAGAGCCAGTACCTTGGCCTATGCCGTCTATGGTTTCGTAAGAAAATATGTAACCCGAAAATTCTCACAGCTCGGGGTACTAGAAGTCTTGTCAAGGATCGATCCTGCTATCTGTGGTCAGCAGACCAAAGTTTTATCAACTGGAATACCACACCCCTAAATAAATCATTAAATTGAGAATTTTTACGAAGAAAATTTGTATTACTGGGACGTTATTGTTCTTTTTATAGATGCTTTGACATCTAAGGTCGTTTTAGACCATTGTCATTCAGATTATGAAAATTGATTCCTAATTCATCTTATGAATTACCTATTCCTTTTTGAGAGATATTTTGGGTTTAATTAATATAGAATCCGCAATGAACCTGCAGAAGACCTATTTGGAATTGTGATATTGAAAATCACTTGTCATCACCTTTAGACTTTTTTCCTTACCGAGTTTTCACTAGGGCTTAAAGCAGTGATGTACAAATGGAGGAAGCCCATGTAATAACAATGAGTTAATCCCAATACAATGGTGGCCATTGCTCACCATACTCTCCGCTAACCTATTTTGAAAAGCCGTATCATATAGGTGTTTTTCCATAATGATGACGTACTTTTTATAGCCCCATACGTGAATTTGCGGACGTACTTCATATCCATAGTCAAATTCGTAATATTCAACATTTTATTTTGTAGCTGAAGTGAAGTATCTCTGCCAAATTAAAATTTGAAAAGTAAGTGATTGATTTTATTTTATTTGCGTGTAATGACGAAATGTTTCACCAGTTTCACTCTGCTCGTAAATACTTCCACCGCTTAGAGAAAATTTAGAACACTGGTATGAATGCTAATGTATCTAGCCAGAAGGCTCCAAATTACGTGCGAGAATTTTTGGACGTGGAGTGTATATAAATGAAAGATAATGCCAGCTGATAGAAACACAATGAGATAATTATTCCTGTAAACTACATATTTTATCTATGCATTACCGCCTGACCTCATTTTTCCCACCGTATAGCGCACTCAAGCATGCATAGCATCACGAGTTTTTTTAACATTATGCAACTAATTCATGCTTCACCTTACTAATGTTTTACACTCAAGAAGTGTAGTTTCAACTATAAAATAAAGTTACCTATGGAATGAACTCGGCAAAGAGCATGAGCGTTTCGCTCTTCTAAGTTGAGAACAAATGTAGCTCTAGAGGGAAAAACATCTACCGTCATTACTAGGAGTGCATCCGTAGCCCAAGGCGGGCACCTAAGTTCTTTCAGGCTCGCAAAGGCGAAGAGGGCACGTGGTATTGGTACCGAAAACGATATAAGGGGAATTGAGGGAAACGGAAGGTGGATGAGACGGCGGTAAAGAGGATAGTTGGGAAGGGGTGGGAGAGGTTTGAGCGAAAGATATGGGAAGGGAAGCAGCGATGCTATGCGGGTTCCTGCCTGCTACTGACACGCTCTGTTTTATGCCTTAAATTCTGTCACCCGGCAAGGAACGTCCTTATCGTCGCTCAATGGGAATGAATAAGTAAAATGCTAATTGATAATCAATACTTCGTTCTCCTTGACTTACCTAAACAACGGAATATACACCGCAAATCATCTGTACAAAATGGGCAGAAATTCATCGTAAAAAATAAGGTTTACCTTTATCTGCATGCTCTAACAGGGAGAACTAACGTGTAAAAGTAATTTAATTGATTTAAGTTGAGTTAGATTATAATATTTCAATGGATTGCTTTAGTATTTGTTTGTATGCATTTTGAAGCGTTCATCTTTATCTCATTTTTCATTGAGAATGGAAATTAATCGTAATATATGCGTGGATTAATCCAAAACTTGATAATCTGAAGATAATTCATGCAACATAATTGTTGTTATATGTTCCCTTATGAAGTACCGCACGAAAATAAATTCTATAAGGTTATCATTGTTTCTTGTTGCTGTAAATTCATAAATTCATCTTCAGTTTTCATATCATTAATTGTCAACAACAAATTAATATCCAATTCAATTATATTGCTGCAATATAATTGATTTGTGGAAGCTAAGTAATTATAATTTTTTTAACTTATTGGGAAAAAAGGATACAAATTGAATTTTTGTTGAAATAGAAATATGAAGTAAACAATAATTAATGCAATTTTAAGTAAATTTATACGATAAGGATGCTAGTTTAAGGTGAGGAAAAGTAGAAAATATCGAAGAAAATTCAGTACATAGAGAAAATAAAACTTACACGGCAAGAGGAGAAATGATAGCCCCCGAAAGTTGTAAAAAACGAATACTTGCATTAGATAGTGGAAAATATCGTGAAGTGAAATACTTATCAGAAAAAAAAAGTTTCAACTTTTCTTACGTAAGAAAAGTTTAAAATTGTTATTCAATAAAAATTTGGTTTAGATTTTTCATTTGAGAAAGGAAATTCTCTTGATGATATGGATATTCAAGTAAAGTGGTCTGGTAACAGATAATTTAGAAGTTAAATAGGAAAAACTCTACATTTGTAGTTACACAGTATGTCATTGAGACACGACCCGGATTACGACGTGAAACGTCATTTTACCCGTTGGTGACGTTGAACTTCGAAACCCGGGTCGTTTCAAAAAATACTGTGGAAATACCAAGTTATGTATTTTCATTATTAGATCAGTTGATTGAATAAAGTCACGTTTCAAATAACCATTTATAATATCAAGTAGAGACTATATCCTATTCAATAACAATATGGTCGAGTGAAGAAACATTGATTTTTTACAACTTATGGCGACCGTTGTCTGCAGCTTTACATAGAGTTGAAATTTGGATTACAGGTGAAGCAATATAGAAAAAAATGGAGAACAGTTGAAATGGAGTTTAGGTGAGAAAACTATTTTCTTTCTAGATCAATTAGAGTAAAAAGTGAAGAAATTGGGAGAGTGAAAGAGGAATAGAAAACATCAGATGTGTTTATTCAGAAAAATAAAATAGTTTTGGGCATTTACGACACACGACTATCATTAAGATTATGGAGGTGGCAGCTTAATGAGGGAAGGAAGAGATAATGCCTAAGGAAACAATGAAAGGATGCCATCCTTTATGGCATGTGGTGAAAGAAGACTTGGGTGACAATAAGGGGTTGGATTCGGAATGCTAGAACTGGCCGTAAGAGCTCTCAAATATTCGTTCATGTACGATGTTGTTTCTACGATTTCGTATAATGTTTCTATGGTTCCATTTACATTTAAGCTATAATTCTTTCTAAACTTCCCATTGCACAATATAGTAGAAAGGTGAATAATGCATGAATTTTGTTATAATAATTCTTGGTAATCCATGAAACACCGAAGGCATGAAACAATGTTAAAATATTCCGTGTTTTAGCATTGTTCAAATTCTGAGGAGAGTATTAAGAAGTTCACTGATAAAATATATGGAATTCTAAGAAACAAATTCAATTATTTTATTGCCACATTATATAAAGGTTACTTAATGTGGCAAAAAATTTTATAATATGATGGTAAATTACTTTTTTATTTCAGGTCCCTCATGGGACATCATTAAAAAAGAAGATTCTGGAGTACTTTTATCATTGTACTCACGTCTTTGTTGCGTTTAGGAAATAAGTCACTTTGGAATGTCAAAAACAATCTCGTCGTGACTGCCCAATGTATCTTTTTCCCCAGTCCCTCCCGTTCATGCTTTCAGTGACAAATTCCCTACCCCTGAGCATCATTCCAAAGGACGTGGCTCTCTTCTCATAGGACCCTGGGCGTGTGGCCATAAACTTCGTCCCTCAAGCTGAGCGAAATCCTTCCGTGGGACATCAAAGTGGTCGTCGCCCACATTTTTGAACGGTGTTGCCATCTGCCGATGGTTCGCGCCGCTTATCCGCTCGGAAATCAAGAATTCCGGAAAAGGTCGGCTCATCCTTGTGGATGGTATTCCGAGAGAGGACGACCCCATAGACCGTGGGGGAGGGTGATATCTTGAGATCAACCCGCATTTTGATAAGGAGTACTTTTCTTGAATTTTTGCCCTCAGCCTCGTCTGAACTTCCACCATTCTTCAATGAAGCATGAAATATGATGCCAACATGAACTTGGAGCACTGCTGAGAAAGAAAATGGATAGAGGTAATACTCATGAATATATTGATTAAAAAACACATTTGGAATTTCCTGATCTGGCTTTGGAAATTTCTATTCAGTTTCTTAGAGTATTGGAATTTATTTGCTCTAGTAGCCATGACGTGATGCTACCTTCATGCATACCGTTCTTGTTGCATTTCCACAACTGTTCGTTTTAAAATGTATCAGATTTGATGGCTGTATTATTGTTCGATTTATTATAATGGATTGAATGCTAGATTTATTATAAAAAAGCAATTTTTAACATACAAGTCTTAACTTAAAATTTAATTAAGATGATGATGAACTTACAATGTATCTCTAAAACTATTTTTAAAAAAATCAATAATAAGAATAACATAAATAAGTTGCGTAAAGTGTCCTTGGCACAGTATATTGGCATTTTTTTAAGAGAATAATTAGTTATATCTTCAAAGAGACACTTTTTTGTGTGTCGAAAGATGTGAATTATGGCACTTTCGTGATTGAATCAATATTAATGCAGAAAATGTTGGAGAACCTGGAAATGGTTTTGATAGAATTTTACATAATAAATTGTGTTACTAGATTTATTTAGCAAGTGAGTCGCTCAATAAGTTCTTTGAAGAAAATATGAAATAAATTATTTTGGTTAGATATTTTGAATTCCACAACGTAATCCCCTTTTAGCTCGATACATTTTTCATAGCGTTTCTCCAACTTTTTAAGCCGTCCGAAAAGTATAATTTTGGAAGATCCTCAAAATAGGCAACTATTTTGGCGATAACCTCCTCGCTCGACGTAAGTTGTTTTCCACCGAGCTATATTTTGTAAGTTTGGAAATAAAATAAAGCCACTGGGGATATAACCTGATGAATACGGTGGTTTTTTCAACATGTAATTCGAACTTTATTCCGTAATTCCCGGCATCGAAACTACGCAAGTATGCACCCCTGCATTTTCTTAGTAGAATAGATTTTTTCTTTTCCAAATGAGGAATTATTTATTTCTTCGCTCAACTGGTGCAATGAAAACGCATAGTACTTTCCATTTATCGTTTGACCCTTTTTGCAAGTAATCAATGTAGATGATTTCGCGAGCATCCCAAAAACGGTTTCTATCATCTTGTAGGCTGATTTCAGTCTTACCCTCCTTTAAAGATGAACTGTTTCGACTTCTAATTTGTCTTTAGAGTAAAAGTGTGTTCATGTGCCGTCCAGAGTTGTGTGTCTATGCATAAACGCGTCAGGAATGCGACGGAGGAGGGCCAAACCAGCATCAACTGATGCTGATCAGAATCAACCATACGATTGCCTTTATTCTCCACTGAGATTAAACGTGGCACCCATTTTGCCGAGGTTTTTCTCAAACCAAACTGTTTTGCCAAATTTAAAGGATTGTGCCTTGTTATATGCCTGTGGCTTGAACTACATAGTGAATTTTGATTTGTCGAGCACCTAAAACTATATCGTACATTTTGTCAATTATTTCTAAGGAAGCCATTTCCACCAAAAGTCCCGAACGATATTAATCATTTGTGTACACACGGCCACATATAACTCATCCAATTGTAAAGTTGGAAACAGGGGAGCATACGTGTCATGAACTTCGTCCAACTCGGCTTTGATATATTTCACTTTAAGCCTTTTAAATAAAAGTATTTAATCACCACACAAGGCTCTCTTGAATTTCTAAGGAGTTATTGAACGATCCTCGTATTTAAAAATTATGATTTACTGGGCACCATCAGTTTGTAAGGAGCTTAGATACAGTATCTGATTGCCTGTGAAGCATCAAGGTGATGGAAGTTTATAAAAAGAATACGAGACGAATATGAGATGAGGGGTATATTCGTATTCTGACGAGTTAGTGAAGTAAATTAGGGCAGGAAATAGCCATTTTAACTTTTTTCTTGCGAGTAACCCATTTGAGTCACAGCCTGTACTAAACGTCCATCTATCGCCCTTTAATTTGCACTTATCTCCCGATCATCGATCTCCCATCACATGACCTTCCGGCGCCTCGAGGGATCACTATTCTAGCATTATCTTTTCAATCCTTTCATGCCTAAAAATTTCATTTAATAGTTATTTCACCCAAGTTTCCACAAACCTCAGCTTAAATTGAATGAAACAATTTTGTAAGCCAAAACTTTATATTCCTTGTCTTCATTTAAATTAAACTTCATTGAAAGCATCTTCTAAAGATCAATTTAAGCTAAATTCAAAATGGAATCATTTTTGTTTCGTTTTAGTTATGTGAATATTAAAACCTGGTTGAGAACTAATTTTAGTTTTGTTTAACGTTTTATGAATTAACTGATGCGGGAAAGTAATAGGGGAAAGAAGCATCGTAGAGGGCACAGTACGAGGACTTCGAGAGTATAGAAG
Source organism: Hetaerina titia (assembly GCA_037158775.1). Taxonomy (NCBI): domain Eukaryota; kingdom Metazoa; phylum Arthropoda; class Insecta; order Odonata; family Calopterygidae; genus Hetaerina; species Hetaerina titia. The sequence continues at coordinate 90,568,430 of CM073773.1, read as the reverse complement.
GATGGAACAGAAGGGTTGTACAGAAAGGAAGAACATTTATCAGGAATGAAAAGGAAAAGTCGCGCAAACTATTAGAGTACATAGGGTACATTATTAACTGACCCGGGGAAAGTTCAAGAGAGATCGAAAGAAAATATGGACATATATTTAGAAATATATGATGAGAATATTAGATCAGGAAATAAATAGAAATTACATAGACAATATTAAAGTGCATAAGGAGATAATATAGCATGAATGAGGAAAGATTGGGCCATAAAATGCTTGATTGTGAGATAAAAAAGCATTCAAAGAATTTAAATCCAATAAGCAATTCCTTCTTCCAATAAACTTTTCCATCCGAAAAAGTGAAATTCCGCTCTATAAAAGCAGTACGATGAAGTACACAAGTTTGATTCTATATACAGCTAACATGGCTCTTAATATTATCAATAAAACAATAGTGAGAAAGCAAAGGGCAACTTGAGGGATTATCAGTTTGTATTCAGGAATGTACTCGTGATTTCACTGCAATCATGACATCACGAAAAGAAAAGAACCCAGAAAACGGATGGGAAAAATTTGGTTAGTTAATCAGCCAAATCGTTGTACTAGAAAAGAGTACTAAGGTAAAATCCGGAAGTTATGGAAAGGAGTCTATAATATTGGTTAAACGTTAAAATAGTGGAACAAAAACTAGAGCATGAAAAGAATGGTTTGAGATGTCACTTTGTGGAAGCGATTCATAACGGAAAAATGGACCTGATGACTTTGTAAGTCGAAACCTAGGTCGTGTGTAATAAAATTAGTGTGGAAGAACTAAGTAGTTTCTTTTTCCGTTAGAGGATGAAGAAAAGTTAACCAGCATGGACGTATTTTGGATAAGGATGGGCAAAATAGTAGGGAAATTTCAATGAGTGAATTGAAGTCATGATCGTCGAGTAAAAAGATTAAGAAAACGAAGAGGATGTGAGCTATCGGCTGTGAAATATACGGTCCCATTCCCATATCCAACATTGATTTTTAACAACTTTAATTAGCTGGAGTTGACCTAGAAGTATTTGATACGGTGAAATACCTAGGTGTTACATTCACTAAAGACTAAACATGGGTGAACCACATACGTAAAGTCTGCGGGTAAGCATATAAAAAATTGGGATTTATTAGACGAATTGTCAGTAGAAGTAACTCCAAGGCTCAAGGTACATTGTTACCATACTCTCGTAAAGCCTCCTTTAGAATATGCACGTAGCGTATGGGAACCGAGTGAAAAAGGCCTCATTCGGGAAATTAAGGTCCATCGCCGGGCAGCCCGATTCGTTAAAAAGTCTTACGATAAAACGGAAAGCATCACTGCAATGCTTATGGAGTTAGTGTGTAAATCATTAGAAGAGATACGATGCAATGTTGGTTGAACCTGATATATGAATTTTTAGCACCGATATCTCACAAACTATTCGCAAACCAACATACATTGGTCGCTTGGATAATATATAATTCAGAAAATAGATGTCAGCACTAGCAGACTCCAGGACTCCTTCCCACGGAAAATACGGGATAGCAACTGTAGGGTTACAAATAGCAAAAATTCCACTTGCCACCCTCAGCGTCGAGGGAATAATTAGTTGCAATCAATTGCATGCACTTTCACTAACCTCGTGTGTTTTGTTGTCAAAATCCTTTCTTTCTGCATTACCTCATTAGAATGTCTTTAAATAATGTACTGCTCTTTATAGAATTGCTTGCCCGCCTTTTCTGTTTATTAGTTTCCCCTAAAATCCATCATGTCTCTCCGCTGAGGGACCCTCCTACTACCTACAGCGTTGGATAACGTTTTCTACATGGGGGTCTTTTGGGGAGGAGACCGTTGTATATGTTACATGTACAAGTGGTAGTGGAATTTAGTCTTCTTACTTATCAAATTTTAGCTTGTACGTTATTGAATTAATTTATTACTGCATCCTAAGGCGCAATTATTTGTGATATGATAGTGTATGTATTTACACGAGTGTAAAATGAAGGGATTTTTGCATGAATGTATACGCCACTATGGTTGTAGTTTTGCATGTGGTTTTGTTCCTTTTTAAGGGTGGTGACCTAACACCCCAGCCACACGCCCTTGCGGTGGCTTGCGGGGTATTATGTAGATGTATACCAAAATTTTGGTCAACTAGGTGACCATCAACGGCAGTGACAATTTGACAACGGGGAAGGACACCGTGACGCGGCATTGCCCATGGTCAAGTTGGAGGAGGCGAGGAAGGTACAGTTTCTTGGGGTGGAAACGAGGTAAGAATAGAATTGGGGAAGGGAGGGGAATTCAGTGATATGTTTTATATTGCATTGTGTACCTTCAAACTCAAGAACCAAGTCAAATAAGTAATAAATACCTTTAAAAAATATATCCCTAATTCGGCACACCCAAAATTTAAAACTCGATGCCTCCGAGAGCTTTCACAAACACATTAATCACATGGCCGTAGACTCAACTACAGTTCAAATTTACTTAGTAAATTTGAGGCTGGTTACTTATCTGAGGATGTTAAAGGTATATTACAGGCCCCCACGTACTGCGGTAGATAATATCACGTGCGTAAAATCAGGGAGATTTATTGGGAGGACGGATAGATTTAAAATGTATTTTTTTCTTGAACCATTAGAGATGAAAATATATATGACACCAAACGCATGGAAGATAATTAGAATTGGTAGTGTATATTTTCGTCAATATCCTGCATGTTAATTACTGCTTGTTATTCTTTTTATTTAATATGCACATATTCTTAAAAATTTAACAATTTCAGAGTGTAAAAATCATTCGCTTGACTGGGATGCATATAGTATTAGTGGATGACTCTGGTGAAAATTACTGTTGCAGCATCCTCCGCAGTTTATTGGAATCTTTTTAACAGCACTACAGCATGATTTGAATACACATATCTTGTTATTGAACAGTGCCGCATGTATGTACTTTCTTCCGAGTGACTAATATTTTTCGAGCTCATGATGAAACTAATATATGTCTAGAGGTAACATTATTGCGATTGTGTATGTATGGCTGGTGACCTAACACCTTCGCCACACATTCTTACGGAGGGTTGCAGGTTATTGTGTACACGTAGATGCATAGAGTTTAATCCATCAACAACGATCCGGGAATCATCAACAATCCCTTGTTAAATTTATTCCAGAGTTTAAAAGTAGGCAGACAACTCAACGCAATAGAAGATACATCTCCTTCATATCCCCTACCCACTCCTAATCTTGCCTCTCCCCTGCTCAAATAAACCGGCCCCCGCTTCCCCGCCACCTCTCCCCATCGCCAACACCGTCATTTGACCACGGGTAGTACTTCTATTCTGTTGTCTTTACCAGTGTCAAGTTCTCACTTCACCCGATGGTCAAGTTGCCCGAAATTTACGATATACGTAGAGCGCCCCAAATATGAAAAATGGCTATAGGATTGATACATTGGAAAAACGTTAAGTTATCGCTACTCACTAAAAAAAGATAAGTAAAACCTCCATTTAGAGCGTGGTTTTGAATTGTACGGTAACCTAGTCACTCAAGCAATTTGGTATACGTAAATTGGAGGTTTTTAAGACACGAGTGTTGATAAGGATGGAAAAGATATAATGGACGGAGGTAAAACCAACAAAAAGGTACTTGGTGTGGTGGGAGAAGAGAAAATATTAAGAGAAATTAAAAGAAGATTAGAAAAGTATATGTAGAGTATTTTGAAAGCCAGTGGAATTCTGACTGCTGGCATAAAAGTGAGAACGCTTGGCAAACAAGTAGGAAGGAGAAAAAGGATAGTAAATTAGACGGAAAGAAGAGACATAAAATACTTGCGGAATCGAAGAAAGGTTTTCTGTAATGTGGGGTCTCAAAATAGTCTATTGGACAAGGCTAAAGTTGTTAGGGATATTAAGTTTTTGTCAATTTAGAACCTGCAAAACTGTAGGGCACGAACAAATATTTAGATTTCTACCTGTTTGAACTTTACGATATTCTGTTCTAGTCCCAATCATTTCTTAAGAAATGGCCCGGAATCTCTTGGGTTTGGATAGCACTATCCTTTATATTCTTAAAATGACTTAGTAATATTCTAAAATTCGTCTACCGATTTAGTGTTCAATGAACTTCTAGTTGAATAACGGTAAAAAGAAGTATGATTCATTGTTTCGTTATCGGTGCGAGAAAGTGAGATGGGGTATATTATTTCATCTTTTATCGTGTTTAATTAGCGTTTTTTAATTAAAATCTGAAAGTAAAATCCATAAAATACATACCTTTCTGATTATTTTATGAAAATAATTTTTTAATTTTATGCTATTGCGCAATACTTCTTTTAAAACTTGAGAACACTATCAATGAAATTTTGTTGAGTACCATTTGAATCTCGACGTAATTTCCTTACAATGCAATATATGCATGTGTTGTTTGTTATTCTGAAATTGGAGAAAGAAACCTTTATAAAAACAAAAAAAAGGCTGATATGCTGTGGTAGGGTACACAGATAATATCTTTTACAATTATATCAATTTTTTAAATAAGCCGCCTGATATTTTGAAGATGTTTCTTTTAAATAAGAATAAAGTGAATAATTTCCTATTATTTCCTCACTTTCACAGCAATTGACTTCAAAGATATCCATCCGTATGTAATGAATTGAATTTCCTTGCGAGAATATCAAGAGAAGAAAAATTAACATCTTTTCCTCAACGATAAACCTTCATAACTAGGTTACATACTCGTAAAATAATATTCCTTAATATTTCGCATAATCTCTATTTGACAGAGTTAAGACACCGGTTTACCTTGGACTAATGTTTAACCGACTTATTTAAAATATTAGATGCATTAATCGATCTCAGTCTAATCGTTGAAATCTTCAGTTAACTAAACCATTTTTAATGTCACATTACATTCTTTTCTCATTTAATATCTGTATCATGTGGTTCTAAGTTTTACGCATTCTCCTTTCCTTGGACGTTATTTTCCTATCTCTCTCTCATCCTTATTCACCCCTTTAAACCTAACTCAACCCTTTGCCAGCCTATCCTCTCCCGCTGTGGTATCTTCTTATCCTCCCTCACCATCCTTCAGCCAAGTTCTCAACGCTTATAGTTACCATGGCAGCCGTATATACCACAAGCCTGGTGACTGGAGAAAAAGAACGGCTATTTCTTGTAACAGTAGAGGTTGTTAAGAGAATATTGTGATGCCGGGCAGGGAGGTAGGGTGGTTTTTTTCAGAGTGAGGTTCTGGGAGAATGCTAAGCGGAGGAGGGATGAGAGAGAAGGAGCGCGAGGTTAACGGCTTATAGGGTGGTTGGGAAGGGAGTTTAGTTGGTGTGGAAGGAGGGGAAGATCAGCATAGTGCCCAAGGAGTTAGCGGCAAGGGAATTGGTCCGGTGACGGAGGTTTCAAGACCGAGGGAATTTAGCTGGTTGAAAGGGGTGGTGTATCGCACGGCATTGTGTAGTGCAAACAATGGTGGTACGCGTAAGATTTTGGGGGAAAGGTCCCCAGGTTCCTAAGTGCGTTGGCCAGAGGGGCTCCTTTTTACCCCTCCTGCTGTTTGTTTCCTTCACCTATCCGTCTACGCTACCAATCTCATTCACTTCGGTCCATATGGACCTAACTCTACCCATCATGCGAGCCAGCAACTTAATTATACCCGTAAAAGGCTTTCCGAGTTGTTTTCCGCACAAAATACGATTAACTTAATTAGTTAGGCAAAATAAACGATGACTTCGGGCATTTTTCTTGGATGTTCACTTAGATATGCCTAAATTTTAGGAAAGGAAAGGTAACAATTAAAAAGAAGTCTTGAGATTAGATGTAATTATTTTATCCATAATTTTTGGGGTTTTTAATTAGGCACTGCGCAGATATTTTCCACCTTAGTTTTTGAAACAATATCCCTCTTTAATACAACGGCATACAAAACACCCAACAATAAATCGTTCAATATGTTTTTTCTAGCCATCAACATTCGTGAAAGTTTGGCAAAGAGAAAGAAACATGTTTGTTGAAATAAGGATGGTTAATGAAAATTCGTAGGTGCCTTTAGTGTGAGAAAATCTACGCACTCTATTGAGAAAAATTCATTTTGAAACGAGAAAACCTTCCGCAGTATATTTTAATATTATTCTTCGTTCTTTTTGAGTGTTCTGCATTTCAATTTTTTTTTCTTTATACCTTTGAAATATATGAGACACAAATCATGAAAAATCTTTTGATAAATTTTAAAACATGAAGCCAATATATTTTGCAATCGAGATGATTAGGCAACGTTACTGATTGAAGGGAATCGCTTTCTTCTTATAACTATACGAGTATTTTAACACTTTTGGTTCACTCTTTATATAAAAAGCTAAACTTACCTACCAAATATTTTTTAAGTACAATAACAATTATACATCTCCTTGTGTAATATATTCACGTTTAACTTATTCGACAATAGAAGTGTGTGTTGTTTCTGGTATGTTACGTTCTCTTCAGCGCCATAAACTGAACAGCAAGGCAAAATAAACGTATGATACACTATTGGACATTCTGCTAAATATATTACGAAAATGTTAAAAAAGTATCAAATTATTATCTAAAAAATGGTGGTATTATCGATTATTTATAATCATTAGTAACATAATACTCTGTTTCCGCTAATACCTGTAAGAGTTGTTCGTGTATCATTTTATGCATTTGAATGAAACGTACGCTTTAATTCAGAGGATTGCAATGTCTCTTAATTTTCGTCTTTTAATTCAAGAACTCAGTCACTTAAACCTAAGAATTCAAGTGTGATGGCAAATTCGTGATGCTCAGAGAACACTTTATTATGAGGACCCCTGGTAAAAACTTGCCTTAATATTCAAGCTTAATGTTTCTCAAGCCATCTAGATATTTACCTCCATTCTACGGACAAGGCGTCACGCCAGCACCGACAAAATCACATGATTCCTTTCGGTAACCCTATACTCCCCCCCTCTCCCTACGGGATAGTGGAAACTTGTGAGAGGGCGCGGGGAGTGAACCAGGGAGTGGGAGTAGGACGAGGAGGAAGGTTTGAGTGGGAGTATTAAACATGGCCCAAAGAAGCGCTACGAGCGCGATCCGTGACCGTGGCTTTCAATTCGCAAGGGACCAGACAAGAGAGGAAGAAACATTCAGCAAAAAATAAGGGGTTAGCAGTTGATCGTCTGTCTTCGTAGCTCGCGCCAAGCGAGGAAGTCTATACTCCCCGGATTCTCGTGACCTTTGCATTGCATTCATCTTCAAGCCAATACCTTATCCTCTCTTCTCCGTGTCATATCGCTATATTCTCTTTCATCTCACCTCCCTCTAGTATCTAGTCATCCTAAACTTCTAACCACATTATTTCAATACTCAATCAAGCAATGTTTGCTGTATGATAGAAAATGACAATAATTACCAGCGCCTTATTAACTAGAATCTACAAGGATCTCAGAAAAACTTACTGTGATAATGAATAAAATAGGGTTTAGGATCACTGTCCAAAAGAACAAAATCTAAGAGCATGTGGTAATTCATCGCTCTCGGGTATTCTTCAGGACACTTAGGTCATCCTCTTTCTCTTCATAACTCATTATTTTCTCTTGCCACATTTTGTGCTTTTTTTCTTTATATTAACTGCTCGGCTCTCAAAGTTTGAATGACCAAATGTGAAGTGAAAAAATGTACCACTGATTGGTGGTAATTACGTAGTGGTAATTGTACCACTTTTCAACAGTTGATACAATGGTTTGTTTCAATAGGCTTAGATAGATATGTTATCGTACTAGGTTCTCCCGCGGATAGAATCACACATCCAAGAAAGAAAATCCTTTTCCAGTTTTTAAAGTAGTTTATAGCAGCAATGGTTATTTATTTTTAGTTGGACAGGTGTTGTTTTTTGTAATATTTTACCGCAAAATTAGTCAAATTACTCCCGTCTTTGCCTCATTCTTCCAGCTTAGTCCTCTCTCATTGTCTTCCTCTCCGTTGATTTTAAGCAGCTCAGTAGATTTCTGCATACACATATGATAATGCAAATTAACTCAATGATATATTTTTATCGGCAATACAGAGCTTGTTTTATTCTTTTTTTTAGCTTTAAATACCCAAAAATGGGAAAATTTCTAGTTTGTGAACCTCTTACGTTGTTAGATTACGCATACTATCTTTTTATTGGCACTTCTTTTTCAATATTAATAAATAATTTAAACTCATTGTATCGCTAAAGTGATTATTTTGTTTTAATTTCTTTAACAAGCATCCTGCTATTGTTTTATTCAATCCATTGTATCTCATATTATGATGTAATTGATTGAAAGACGTATGTGATAAATGCTGGTGCTAAAGTGATACAGAAAGTGAAAAGTAGAAAGCGATTGTACAATGAATGGATAAAAATGTTTAGCAGTTAAACAACATTAACACTGAGGGGTAGTTCTGCAAAGTGTAGAAAAGGAAGAAAAGGTGAGGAATTACGATTTTAGATCCCAATGGGGAATAATTTACATGTCCAGAGGAAATGGAAATCTTCAATTCTCTAATATTAAATTGAGATGAAATTATGCAAGAAAAATGCCGTGACAACAATACATTAAGTTGAAGTCAAAAAGAGTGTTAGTTGAGTGTGGAGGTGGAAAAATATGATTGGAAGAGATATTTTCTTCTCTCCCTGTCGCGAGGAGATTCTGAATAAAGAAAAGTACTTTATACAATAAATTTAAAATTTATTTCTTTGCCAGTAGCAAAATTAATTACCAGGACGATGATAATAATTTTATTTGAAAGTGTTTTCAATTACATTATGAATTTTGTGAGTGAACAAATTTCGAGTGCGTGAGATATAATGCCTATTCCTTCCTCAAATCTAATGCGCCATTTTACCTATCCCCTTTTGGACGTTCTTTCCTTATCTCACCTCTGGCCCTACATCTATATGTGTCTGATGAAGTTACCTCCTCATAAATGCAAGAAACGTCAAAGTAAAGAGAAACGGTTTCTCGTAAGTGCTGTTCGAAATGGTGTCACTCAGATCGAACTATAAGATCGACAGTGGTTAGTGGTTAATTTCTACACGTGAGAGGAAAATTGCAAATTACTGGCAATTAGTTTGTTGTTTTTGGGGGTCAAAATAATATTTTTCCTCGTCTGATCTGTCCAGCAACGTACTCGACTAATTATTTGCTACTTTAAAGGCGTTTCAAAATCCATTAGAATGACTATTCCGTTGTCAAACCTACGCCCTGGGCGTATTTTTCTCTCATTTTAACTTGGTGGTAGCAAGTGTTTGCAAAGGAACTTCTAATGGAATAGTTGATATGGTATATTCTGGGCCTTTAGGATTTTATTAGAATCAAAATCTTTTATTTTACGGAATCCTTGTTAAATTTCATCACTCTTCTTTTGGAGTTGCTCGGCACATTTAACCTGTAGGAAATATTATTTCTCTAAATGCTTTTATTTAAGTATCTATAAAAACTAAGAAGATAAAGTGCATAGACTATTCCACAAATGACATTTAATTCTACCGTCATGGTTTTGGTAATCAATTTTAGTTATCAGTATGCGTTCCATTAATTAAAAATAAATGAATATTGAGGAGAGATCTCCAAAGTCAGCCATATCATGGTCAATAGGAAGAATGTTCCTTGAATGAAATTGAATGCATTTACAATATTAGCCACTTAACTTCCTTCCTCTCTTTCGTAAACACCAAAACTTCTGTAATGATAGACGCTTTGATTTTTAACATGTTCTCAGCAAGTCTGTTCGCAAGTAATAACGGCGTTTATCTCCACTAAACTAATCTTCGTCCATAGTATTATTACGAGCATTTTAAAATCTCCATATACATCATGGATAAGTAGGAAAAAGAGAAAATGTGGTTATATAACTAACCAGCTATTTAAAAAATTACAAATTCCTCTTTTGTCGTACCTATATTGTATAACTATTACCTGTGAGTCGATAGTATTCGTGTGACCCATAATGATGGATAAATAATGATGCAAGTTTGGTTGCATTTGTTACAGATTTAACGCTGAAAGACTATCATTTGCTTATCCTCTTCCTTTCTATCAATATAGGTGCAATCCTCGCTATTTCCCTTCGGATTATTTGAAGCCAGTCAATTCTGCATACCTTTGCTATTCAGTGCCTTTATTCATATTGCTAGGAACTCAAGGGTCACATAACACCGGGCGGGATGGATATAAAAGCATTATGTTACGAAGAGAGACATCCTTCGTCATCTGCCTGACGTGATGGGCAATTCAGGTATTGTTTCACCAATTAATGAATCCACCTGAATCGTCGCACGGGGAATGGGAGCAAGACAGGCCATAATGGGTGGGGCTTTTAAACGGCCACTGTCATCCCGAGAGGAGCAAAAATCCTCACGAAGTTTGACGGCACTCCGGGGTTTGCGGGTAAAGGGAGTGAGGGGCTGGTCTTGTTCCCTTTATCGGCGGCGAGAAATTCAGTCCCCGGCGGCTGCCACTCCTTTCGTCTCCTCTAAATCACTCCTCGGTTAGAATTTGAAAGCGCTTTAAGGAGATTTTTTTCATTCGTTGCGGGCGTAGTTGAATTTTACCGGAAATTGTGGAAGGTTTGTAACGGCATGAGTGACACAAGCTTGAAGCCACATTTTCATGAGTATTTTCTGTTATTGACATTTTTCATTACCTTCTGTCGTTCTGGCTGCCACACCTGACAACGAAGTATTCCCGTCGTCTTTCCAATTTTAATTTAAAGCACAACTGTACTGAATCATTCTATTAACCCCAAAGATTATGTTCACTTAAATCGTAATTATATGGAAACTGCAAGAATCTCTCTGGCCCATCGTACTCAGATTCTCGACCTTCCTCTCTTCCCCAAATCTTTTCAAAGGAACAAATTTGGTAATTACGTTACACATGTAAGCGCCATTTAATCCCAATTAATATTAGCTGAGTGTCAATGCGGTTATACGATGGTTCATAAAATCACTATCTCATGTACTTCTACTACTCTCGATATTATTGATTTTCATGTCAATTAAAATTCTTGTCGTCAATATAGAATTTCTAATATAAGATTAAAAATATATTATGATGACATTCTTTATAAATTTGAAAATTATCGGAGAGTGGCAGAGATTAGACCGGAAGTTGAGGTTGGATCACTCAATTTACGGCTGAGTACTTAAACCCGTTAGGCTAACCTAGCTTTTTCTCCCTCCGTGGATTTCTAAGACTGTAACAGAGTAAGATGTTCTTATAAATGACCGTACATTTTACATTTATCATGAAATAACGGCGTAATTTAGCAGAAGGATCCACGACATTAGATTTTATCGATACTTTAAATTTGACTGAATCGAGTAAATACTTAATCCTTCGTATAGACACTGTTTCATTAGGCGAGAAAATTCTGTGCCTAATAATGCTTACTATAAGGTCTCTAAAATGTACAGGAAGTATTAGCCATTGACAATTAAATTCAATCATTTCCTGGAGTAAGTATTTCTTATTTCACAATGAAGAATGGATAATGATTACGAGAGATACGTAAAGCTGAACTTACTGAAATCATTAGTGGTCATTATAAGCCATGTGTATAATTTATTTTTACTTAAATTTATTTTAAAAAATAATTTTTTGCTTCAACTATTTTTATTTAAAAAAATAAAGATTTAAAGCACATGCGAAATTTTTTTAAAGAGGTATACAATATTTAAACCCTGAAAGAAATCATTCGATTGAACAATCATTGGATTCAATAGAATTTGGAAAAATTAGCAGCTTGCCTAACTAAAGCTAACTAAAGCAGTACCTTGCTACAATTCGCATTCACGATCTAGTTACGGTATTGTGGATTTGTTATTAGCAAGTACTTCATGCAATGAGAGCAAGAGGTTTAGAGTCTTGAGTTTGGGGTATTTATGTAACGTTAAATATTATATTTGATTGATTGACTTTCAGGAATCAATCTAGCATTCTAGGACCTATTCCGTTCATGATAAGAATTAGCGCAATTTAATATATAAAATGACCAACGAAAATTACGAACACAAATAAATACGCAACGTCTGGTATATTCCCAGTAATTAATGTAAAGGATCGCTATCTTCGTCCTTTTTTAATATGCGATCATGAATTCATTACCAATCGAAAGACTTATTTTAAATTGGAGGTAAATGATTCCAAGGTGATATTATTCAAAAATTAAAACTTCGGATTAATACGCTGGGCTGAATTTCTTATTTCCGTCAATTAATTTGACCCGAATTAATGCTAAGAATATTAATTGCAAATGGTGCACCGTAATAAAATGCAAACATTTAGAATCATATTTCATTTTAAATTATCGCGTTCTACTTATTATCACTGACTAATGACTCGATTTCTGAAGTAAAACGACGACGTCGAAATTTCTATCCACTTCATTTTGTATGCCTAAGTTTCAATTGAGGTGGCATTTTTGTGAATGTAGTTAAGCGTAGGCAACCTCAATTCCAACCCCTTTGGAGATCGTAATTGAGCTAATGAGACGCTTATCACCATTCTCATTCTTTGGAGAAGCACATCGTGTCCTACTTTTAAATGACTCACCGCCCGTGTACCTCTGCGCACATGCGGGATGTGTGCCCATGACCACGTATGCCTGTGTAGATACATAATATATGCACGTATACATCACCAGAGAAAAAGGAAGTGGGTTTGCGGCCAGAGTCGCAGCGATCTCTTTAAATTGGACGTGAGTCACGTCGGGGTTAGTTTTCATTAGCAGAAGAGGTGACGTATCACGTTCGGGTCCCTACTCCGTGTCCCTTGAACCAGCCTTTCGTTCTAACCAACCCTTACCCTACTTCTCTCGAACCTTCCCAGTCTCCCGTCCTTCCCCTTCTCATCCATTGCCGCCGCTGCGAAAAGGACTCAATTTTTATCCCATTTCATATCGAATCCTTGAGAGTAACGTCATCGAACTCCCCTCACCCTATCCCTTCTTCTACATTCCCCTCTCCCTCTTCTCTCGACGAGAAAAAATAGAAGACCCTCAATTCCTTCCCTTTTTTCCCGCAATTTTTTATTTTATATTTCATAATTTTTCCGTTTTAAACTGGGGTCGGTGGGGAGCCCGACGGGTGGAAAGGATAGTGGGTGGGATAGTGTGAAGGAGGGGAATGGGTTGAGGAAGGATGGTTGAAAGGGGGAGTCAGGAGGAGGGGCTGAAATTGAGTGGAGCTCTGGGAGAACGAGGGAAGGTCTGCTGGAGGTTGGTGGAGGGGTTGGTGGTATGGAGTTCTGGAGTTTTAAGGGGGGCGGGGTTGCCTGGAGCGGTTTCAGTGCAATAAAGAATTCCTCCCTTCCCCTCTTCATCTCATTCCTGTCTTTCTCTTTCTCTCTCTCCGTCCGGCTTCTTAATTTACGTGAGCCCTTTGCCTGCTTTGGAGTTGAGTCAAAGTTATCACCTTTCGCTGTATACTGTGCATACAGTATGTCTCTCAAGTGTGTGGTGCAGATTTGTACGTGAAAACTGCGAATTTTAAGTACTGAAAAAGAAAACAAGCCTAAAATTGAAGAATAAGATGTAGGTAAACAATGCTGTGGGAATTAACTTAGGTTTTATCCCCCAAATCACTCGAGAATTGAGAATTTTTATTTCAAATTAATGCTTTGATAACTTGTATAGAATAATTGACCTTTCCAAAATTATATTTACAAGATTTATAATAAAAATTCGCGTTTTTCGAGATAGATATTGTATTTATTTCATGTGTACATTTTTCTTCCTAGAAAGAATTCGATATTGACGTTGAAAATGCAGTTGTGTCATTAATGGGATATTTATGTATATTAAATCAACTAACATCATATCGTCGTACAATATATATTAAAATTAAGCGATCGGGAATTGTAATCAATAGATTAGAACAACTTCTTGAAACATTTGAATAAAAGTTTTTCCAGTAGATAATCATGAAATTAGGTTACTTGAAACGAATAAATGTTCATCCTAGGTCATTATTTTGCAATACGATGCATCGTGAAATAAAACTCAAGTTTGCAAACCTTAACCATTTGTACTCGTTTTTACCGTGATCACACTCTCCTTAAAATTAGTTAATAGTGTATTTCCTCGGAGACAGTTTATACCTTTTCTTTAAGCGCACTAAGTTGAGTAATATGAGATACACTAGTGTTTTTATTCAGGCTTATTTCATTACAAACTGCAAATTAAGCAACATATAATTTTTATATTGCTCTCAGATATTTGAAATAAATTAATTAGTGAAATATTAAATATTTAGTATGAGAAAATGATTTTAATATCTTTTGTTTAATTTCTGCGGCAAGCTTTTTTTCTGAAATGTGAAATCTTTATTTCTGCAAACGAAGATATAAATTCTGGTTCACGTAAAAAGTTAATATTTAACAAAATTTTAGTATCAAATGCAGAGAGCTATCGTGGGACTAGATAAATGAAAGTAGAATTTACAAACATTGGTCTAGTCTTTACATTATACGGTTACTAAACCCGGTAGAACATGTAAAACTCTATCAATTGGTTAGCTTCTAAGTTGAATATTGAAAGAAAAGTTTGCGCTGGCATTACAACGCATTATATGATTTACAAAATAAGTATCCCATATCTTATTAATTATTATTTACATTTTAAAATTTCTGATTCAGTAATATTACGAGTATGTAATGCATAAAGACAGCTAGAAGGAAATATATAGTCCTGAAATGTGCACTTAGTTTTTAGGTACACAATTTTTACGTTGAGAGAAAGAAAACCAAAACAATATATTTTACTAATATTCCTACTAGTTTATATACATTTTAGTGGTCCAAAGGACATGTTTTTAAGTTGAAATTCTTTAATGCAGCTACATATACGAGTACAACTAAAAATTCATGGGAATTAATCACGATAAAACCAATTGAAAAAAAAATGTTCCCTGTGTTGTTATTTTCTCGTTATTACCTATATATTTGAAGCAATGTACTTTTAAAATTACGTAAAAAATATGTATGAAAAATTTGTGCCTGTTTTGACGTACGAGGCCTGTTCAAAAAGCATCGCGAATTTTGAATTTCCGGAGGTTTCGTATACTTCATTTTCGATTTTTTGTCGTGTTATGTTGCTACTTATGTCTCTCCCTTATGCCTAAATTTCGGTCATTTTCAATGTTCAGTTAATTGTTGACTGCTGTTTTGCTTGGACTTGTTTTGACTCGTCTTCGATTTTTGCCTGTTCCAAAAAATCTGCGGAAATTCAAAATTCGCGATACTTTTTGAACAGCCCTCTTATATGCCTTTGAAATATTAAGATAGTAAGAATTTATAACGATTTTACTTATCTACATACATACACATCTCTCTCTGTCTCTCTTTATATATAACCAAAAACAAAGTATTCAACCCGAAGGTCGGTTTGGCAGGTGATGGTAGAGTTCACACAGTACTAAGCCCGACGGCGTGTGAAATTCACACATCAGGATATTAGGGGCCAGTCCCGGTTATGATTTCCCAGGAATATCTGGTGGAGCAGCAAGTACCCTGAGAGGCTTGCCCGGGAATCGAACCCGGGCTCTCCGGTCAGTAGTCCAACGCTCTACCCTATAAAAATGAACGCCATTTATTCATTAGAAAAGTGCTCACCCTCGGCGCTTTCGTCACAATCTGTTCAGTGAATGAAAATAGGGACTGGTATTTGGAAATCGCGGATTTCTAAAACTAGTACGATCATTTTCCGCGAAGTTTCATCGCACTACAGAGCCTGCAGGTAAACGAGTTAAAAGGGGGATATCCTTGGTCACCACCACAGGCTATGTAACACGTTTCACTCTCGCCCCTTCTCACGCTGTCTCTGTTTATTACGGCGAGGGAGACATCATTACTTTTCCAAATGGATCTCAAAATAAAAGCCCTTATTCTTTCCCTTCCGTCACTTCGTTGACCCTCTCATCGCCTCCCATTCCGCCCCGGGCACCCGTGAGCCCTCCGGATCTCCTGTGTTCGATCTCACCCGATCTTCCGCTCCTCTCTCCCAGAATGCACCCCTTTTTCCCTCTCTTTCGCGATAGTCCATTCCCGCTCCGCAGCACGTCGCCGTGTCCTTAGGGGAGAGGATATGGGTGAGGAGCGACCGCGCGAAAGCGTAAAAAAACATGCGACGGCGTGCGGAAGCCCCTTCATTTGTCTTATTCGTGTCGTTTGTTTCCCGCCCGTCTGTCGGACTTTGGCTTTATTTTTTTTTTCGTAGATTCCAAGTCCGCAACCTGTCGAGATGTCTTATCGGAACGGATTCATTATGGTCATCGATATCAGGAGTCCACGACCGAGAGCTTTTAAGCGGTAACGGTGAATGGGAGGAGGAATCTGGAGGAACGTGCTCATTTTAGATGGCCGGATTGTGAATATAGTTCAATGTTTCCTTTTATTTCCAAAATAATTATTTATGATAAAGGAATTTTTCAACTTACTCTTTTAATTTGAATGGCCGGATGCATTTACTTTTATATTCCTTTGGATTTTTATATTCGTTTTTCAACAACGAAAATGACAGCATCTCGAAAAAATAATTTCCAGAAATGGCATTTTTATAATTTTAAATGAGCATTATGGCTTTACAATAGCTTCGATATAACTCATGTTCTTTTGGAATAAAAAAATGTAATCTTTCTTTTTTATCTCCGCCAATTTTACTTCTGATTAGAAATATAAAAAAATCTATGTAGCATTTGATTGAAACAGTATTCATAGAACTTTTGGCAATATGTGCCTAAGCGGGTACCTTAGTCAAATAATATCGTGTGTTCGAAATATCTCGTCAGTCTTTACCATTTTAGCATTATTTAAGTTGTAGGTATTTCTTAAAATATTTTGCTTAAGTTGTTATATAAATACCATATGGTAGTTAATTTCTCTTAAATTTAATTGATACTGAACATTCATTTTTGAAGGCTAAAGATAATAGGTTTTCTGTAATGTTTCCAGTTAATTAGAATTTATTTGTAAACACGACAATACTGATTGAATCAGTTGACATTTTCATCTGACCTTAATAATATTTTTAGCATAGTAGATACTAATTTGGAACTCATCAAATACTCCAATCCCATTTGCTGCGCCACCCATTCTACCGTAATTCGCATGGGACCGAATCTCTAGTAAAAAATATGCATTACTTCTACATCTACATCTACATAAGTACCCTGCGAGCCACCAAAAAGGTGTGTGGCAGGGGGTGTAGCACCATGAGGGAAGGGTAAGGGTTGAGGGGGTTGGGAGTTAGGTGAGGAAAGGTGGGGGGAACCTGTAGGGAAAAAATATATATATATATATATATATATATACACACATACATATATATACATGCATACATACACACATGTATACACATCCTCGCGAAGTCCCTAACCTGTACGTTAATACTTATTGTAATGAACTAAGTCCTGGGGAATTTCGACTACGAGCATTCTGGTCCCTTATCGTTCTTGGAAAAAATGACATTTTAAACCTGTCAGTCTTGCAGTCTATCTCTCTAGTCTTATATTCGTGATCCCTTCGACCGTAATACGTTGGGGTTCGTATTATATCCTTGATGTCATCGGAAAAGGACCCATCTTTAAATGTTTTTAATAAGTTTAATCTATATTGGAAACGCCGCTGTGTAAGAGAATCCCAACCTAAATTGTCTAGCAAAGTGGATACGCTGCTGAGTTGGTCATAACAATGTTTGACAAATCTAGCCCCCTCCGCTGAACTCGATCTAATTCCGAAACCAAATTTATGTTATGAGGATCCCATATACTGGCAGCATACTCTAGGTGGGGCCTGACCAAGGCAAGGAAACATCGTTCTTTCACCTTTTCGTCGCATTTACCTAGCACTCTTTTCACAAATCCCAATTTTTTATTAGCACGACCGCATATTTCTCGTATGTGTTTTCCCCAGGACAGATCGTGAGTAATTGTTACACCCAAGTATTTAAAGGAATCTACCCTCTCGATATTGGTTTGTTTCACGGTTTGTTTACTCGTATTTGTGCAAAAATTTTGGAATAAAAAAACAGAGATTACCTACAGGATTTTATTTGGCTCTTTCATTTTTGCGCTCGATTTATATTTTTGGATTTTTGATCAAGAGAATAAAATGCAAATTATTGTGAAATACATACTAAAAATGCACAAAATGTTAACAGTAGCTTAATTTACGATTGCGATTAAATGGCATCGTAGATATTGTTTTCGCGATTAACAAAAACTTGAATAATGAATGACAAACACTAATCTTAATTAGTGCCATCAACTGTCGCGTAAATATTGATTTGTCTGTGCCTAAGCCACCCACGCTTAAAATCTTATCGATCTTTATTGGAAAAAAATCTTTCTGTGATGTTATAGGTTGAAGCATTGATCTGATCTTCATCGTCTGTACGCATGTTTCGATACCCCCAGTGTTCAATATGTTGAAAAGGTTATCTTTCGTGAAATCCTGAGCATAACGACCTTTGTGTTATCAGTCTATGAGATATCTTGAAATCATTAGGCCACAATTTGTGTTTAAGGTAATCAATTCCCATTCGTACAAAAGATTCTACACAAAGGTGGGCTGTGATGGTGCATGGATAGAGCTCATCCCAATGAAAATATAGATTGTGTGTCATTCTCGCATTCAGGATGGGAAATACGTATTTCCATTTCTCTTGTGATTACTCGATTTTCTTCAAAGTGCTAGTGACCAGAGCACCACTTGACTGAGATGGGATTGACCAAACGGATTCTATTTTCAGTAACTCTAGTCCAGAACTCTCCCGTTTGTAACAAAACACTGTGCCCACTCGAACATTACGCCACAGAAATAAAATCAGTGTACATAAGTGTATATACCTGTTCCCTACGCAGTTAAATATGCGAAGTACTTGGAAATTCCAATGGTGAGATTTTATTTAACCCGTTTCTGTGTAGTTACATAATACTTTTTAAGAACAAATCCTACAGATAAAAACACTACAGATTAAATCCTACAGATCAAATAACTTGTTTTTCTTTTTGCCTGTGTGTAAAATTTCACCGACCTATCATAGATTTTAGCATCATTAGAAATCATTGATGTATCTATTTCTTCTAATAACTATTTGAACAATTTAGGCTATAGCAGTTTATGCATTATGCATTCCTTGTTTTAATCGGTTTCAGGGAGAATCGAATAAACCTAAGACCTTTCGAAAGATGCCTGGATCACAAGCTTGCTTATAAACTCAGGTAATCGCCCGGAGCCCTTTAGAAATATTGGAATATAGCTGGAGGCTCGCGGATAATAAAGCGCCATTTTTCACTTCTCCTTTTTAGGTTTTTTAATGTGCCCTTTCAGATTGCCAGGAAAAAATTATATCCGAGTATTTAGGGATGCATAATGTTTTTAGTTATTTACATACGCGCGTATAAAAATGGGGGAGGGGCGGACGGATGGAGGGGATAGGTTAGCGAACGGCAAGGAAGGGCGCGGAGAAGCTGGAGCGGCTGGAATGGCGGTGGTGCCGAAAGGTGGTGGTAGCAAGGGGAGCATTACCTCGAGGCTCCATTTGACGGGAGGATTAGAAAAATACCATACAAAGCGGAGGATTGGAGGGAGAGGAAAAAAAGGTGGGAGAAAGGGGTAATCGGCTCTGCGACACGAGAAAAGCGGTACGTTGGGCGCTTGTTGGGATGAGGAGGGAAGGAGGATGTGGAGTGAGGAGGGAAGAGAGCGCGGAGGAGTTGTTTTCTCCTGGGGCGGCGGAGAGGGAAGAGGGAGGGGGCTGGTTGGGAGAAGAAGGTGGAGGCCGGGATTCAGTGAGGGGTTCGGGGGCATGAATTAATAAGCCTCCCACCGCAGGGGAAAGAGGAATATTTTTTTGGCGGAAGGGCTTTTCATCCGGATTGTGTGTTTTTATATCTGTATGCGTTTTGCGGGCGTGAAGGTGAGAGAAAAGGGTATTTGGAGTGAGGGAGATCGTGAAAGAGGGAGGGAAAAAGAGAGAAACGAAACGCATGGTAATATTTTTCTTTTATTTCTGTCATACTTTCTTCTTCTCTTTAGGTAAGAAAAGAACTTACCCGACACATGACTTTTGTGGACCAATTAAAAAGAAATGGGAGGAGCAGAGGCATGAAAAAACTGCTACGACAGGACACAAGACGGCACAAATTTAAAACGTCATCCGGGTTCTGAGCCAACGGACATCCCAAGACAAAGCGCTCGATTACATGATGGTGTTTTCTGAAATTACTGATGAGTTATCGGGGAGATATATAGGTATCAGACTCCATCGGGTTCTCAAAATGCGTACCTAAATGAATTCCAAGAACCAGACTGTTGAAAGCATTAAGATTAAGCATTTGATTTCCATCATTCACTTCACAGCCATAATATACAGAGGGAAGTGTATATCAATCAACATATATTTATAAATTTCTTCTTACTTCTGTGGTTGGTCTTCGGACGTATTCTGCCACGTAGCATTGTCAGGTGTTTTGTAGTTGTAGATACGGGCGTAGACCAGAGAAATGTAGTAGTACAAAATTAGTGGTGCTAACGTCACAATCCCTTGTGATAGGTGATAGATAGATTTCTCCGGACGCGGTAAATTTGTAAAATGATTAGCAGGAATTATGGTAAGTAAAAAGCGATCAAGGCAAAGCGATTCATTATTGTGTTTAGAACTTGGCAATCACTACTTAGGGTTCTGATTCTTTTGGAGAGTCCCACTGCACTAAGGTACTTCGGGAGGCGTTCCTTAGTCTATTGATTAAGGAAGAGCGCGAAAGGTAAGCCTTTTGGATAGTTGAAAGAGCCAGTAAGAATCAGGTATACTTGCGGTTGTACTGATGGAGCAGAGGTTTACGTCGCACATATTTTTATCCATTTGGTTATTCCTTACATCCGCTGGTCCCTGAATAAATCTTACTTCAACGCAAGTTCATTCCCACATGTCCATCTTCACTCTTTTCATCTTTTGTCAACCACTCTTTTGATGACTGACTGGCATGTATTTTGTGTTCGAAACCGCGTGGCAGCGTATTTGTAAGATAATTTAACTGTACGTTTCATCCGTATCAATGGAGAGCTTTCTCGTATTTTTGGTTATCTGCTGCCGAATGCATAGCTAAAAAATATCCTAAATGTGTCGGATCAAGTCTGCGAATTCTATACCCAATGTTGTAAGTCGAGTCCAAATATTCGACCTTTTCTTTTTCATCATTTTTGACACGGTATTGAGGTCAAAACGGGGGAAGTATTCACCAACAACTTATTATTTAAAATCACAGGAAACTGAACCCTCAATTCTCTTTGGTTAAATTGACCGTGATACTATTACAATTTTAAAATGACGGATTTCACAGCATCGTAACCAAAAAGCAGCTGATAAGTTTAAAAATAATGTATGATTAATTTATGAAAGGTACAATTTTCTTCAGTATACTAGTTGCCGTTTTTTCAACTTAATGTTCTCTGACACGAGAGTCCAGCTTGATGTATGAAACGAAGCCTAAAGTTGTATGGCATGATACTGGAAAAATTCAATTTTGAAAAATTTGTTTCAATGTTCTCTAAAACTGATACAATAATATTTTATATCCATATATTTTACTTTGGGTTACGACTTACTATTTGAATTAATCTATCACTAAAAGTCAGACGAATATGAGTAATACCGGGAAAAAGCAAAAGTAATCTTTGTATTGAAAGTTTCAAAATTACATATTGAACAACGTCTTTGGGAAAATTCATTTTAAATACAGGTGCCTTCATGCATTGTTTTAAAGACTAACGTTTACAAAAATATTTTACAAATACCGAGACCATGTCCCCGAGCTTATTGTAAAATAAAAACATTTGTATTTAGTCGCTCAAAGTGAATATCTCTTATCTATAAAAACCAAATTTCTTATTCATCAGTGCTTTATATGCATACTTGATTTTTGTCAGAAATGTCTTCAGTGGTAATTAAAATAACCTATTGTTAAGAATCTCAAACCTTTACTAATTATTTTTTTCTGTATCTCTTTTCCTTAATCATTTATAGAAGAAGGTCCTAGCAATATTTCTGAAACAATCTAATCATTATTTCCTATTTTTTCTTTTTTCATAGGCTATTTAGTCATTAATACTGAGTCAACAATTTATCGGTGTTTACCTATTACCTCTCTCCAGGGAATGATTTTAAAACGTAAAACACCGTCAATATGGAGATCTATATTAATTATATTATTTGAAACTGTCATATAATTACTAAAGTTCAAGTTTGATGAAGTTTTATTTCGAAAATGTATAATTATTATGCATGGGTATATCAAATAAAATTAATTTAAATAGGATACGATGACATATTTTCTAACTTTGCACCGAAATCCATGCTTTGGATACTTTTGATGAAAAATGTGTCCGGAATGAAAATTAATAATATATAGTATACAGCGCTAGCGATATATATTCGATTATTAAAAATTATTTGGACACGTTCCGCGTCCTTTTTCAAATTTTACGGAAAATTGAATAAGCATATTATCATTACATGATAGTAAACAAATTAAACCTTATTCTTTGCATTGGATGATTTTTTCCGCTGGAGTGACTAAATTATCAACACTTCATTGAGCATTAGACATTTCCTTGGAAATTACTCTCTGCTTCTTATTTTCAAATTGAAATGACTACGTTTTTGAATATATTATTAGGAATTCAAGGAGAAAAGCTAATTGGTTCTTTTAGTTGCATAAAATTAACTTTGTGAAGCTTAATAGCAGAAAAAATAGTCGGAGTATTTTCCAATAGGCACTGCAATGAATACAATATATTGAGGATTCGGATGTAAAGAATTCAGCATGTACGTAGAGTTAGCATATAATTTTCTGGGAAAACCGGAAACTTTTTACTGGAATCATTTTAGATCATCATGTAATGCGTAGAGAATAAACATGCAATAAAAAACAGCGAATTTAAGATTTATGAATACTGGTACGCCAAACACGAAGTGTTATTTCCTTGCATTTGTCGTTCTCTCTGTGTGGGTGAGCAATCACTCCGTGTGACTCATTCATTAAATCATGTCGGGGAGGAATATGGCTTCGTGAGAAAGCTCCCTTGCGCTGATTGTTATCTGCAGTTGATTCATAAAGCCGTTTTATTTTCGCTGAGTCACAGGATGACTGAGCCAGACTACGTCTATACGTCCGTTCAATTTTCGTAAGAGAAAGCGGTCCGTCAAAATATAATATTCACACATTTCTTTCCTAGTCAAAATCACCAACCTAATTCAAAACAAACTTAGGTGGGGGATCATTTCTACTTTGATGTATTACTTTCGCTAATCTTACTCCTTAATTTGTCATTTTTTCGAAAAAATGTTGACTTGATTGTGCAACAGGGTTTAGCATTAAAATGAGGTCTGCATAATTTTCTGCGCCAAATAATTTTAAAAAACCAATGATGGTTGTGACAGATTATATTGAAAGTAATGGCTATATTTAGAAATCATGGTCGAATTTACATGAATTGTCGGGTTAAATAATCTAAAATCTTGGTATATTTAAATTTATCTTCTTTTCTTTTGTGGGATTTCGTAAACTTACTGAGTAACTCAATAATTAAGGGTAATGTAATCCTACACGACCTATTTAAATGTTTTCTTCAATTGGGCGAAACAAAATCGCGAGGTGTTTCTTCTCATTTCGAAATTGAGTTTGCAATAAATGACGTAACGCTGAAAAAAATCCGCAATAGCTTTTTAGTGGAGAAAATATTATTTCTTGGCGAGGAGGAATTAGCTTGTTTTTTTGCTAAAGAAAAATTTGTTGGCTGCTCGCTAGCAGCTCTAATTTTATCGGCGTTAAGTTTATTATTTATTTTTTAATCTTTCTTGTGCAGTGTTTTATTCTCGATTTTAATATGAAATTACATAAAGAGAGGGGATCAATCGTCAATTTGACCTCATTAATGTATTTTTTTCTTGGCTTGTAAGAAGGACAGTAAAATATTCCACACACAGCAAAACATTGGCATATATAACTAAGCATTATAAAATTATATTTAATCAAATACATGATAATTCCTTTCGGAGGCTATTCACTCTTCAAAAATATTTTCTCCACATTTAATCACCTTGCTTTGAACTTTTATTAGGTCGTTTTATAACTATAAATTAGAGCACTTAAAGCTATTTCATGTCATTTTAGAAATTAAGAGCCACTGAATCACTTTGCTATCATTTACTTTCAGTATTCATGTCCTAACGTGATCGTCACATTTGTGTTAATAATGTTGTTTTTAATGAATTTTTCATTCAATAAAAATTCTATATACCAGTGTGCACATGTGAAAGTTTCCGTTTAACTTTTATTTCTTTCCAGAGTTATTCAAACCAGCCCTCAAACTACATCTTGAAATAGTTAAATTCACCTATCATTTAGTTTTATCTTCTAGAAAGTGGATTTCTCATACCTTTCCCTTGGATCTTGTTTATAATTTCTTCTTATTTTACTTTTTACTATGATCGGCTATAATTGGCAGGAATAACATTTAATTATCTTCATTATTGGGTGATAAACCATTTAAGGTAGGTTTTTTATGAGCACAGAGTAACATTACTTTACCTCTCCAAACGAAACGCAGTATGAAAATCAACAGTCCAGTAAACACTTCTTAAATTCGGGATACTCTCTTGTTCCACGTTTACTTTCACTTGGAGAAATATAATTCTTGTCCTTAGAAAATTTCTTGACTTTTTGTATAAAATGATAAGTTAATGTCAGAACTGGATCGCCTCGGTACCAATTGCAGTAGTAACCTCGATAAAATACGGAATCTGCATTAGGTTACGCAAGCAATCATAATAAGTGTACCGTCATGTTTCATCGAAGTATTCTTCTTAAAACAACGTATCTAAATATTTTTTTATTTCAATAGAGAATTAAAAAAATATAATAGGATCGCTTGACAGCGCTTCAAAATATTTTGAGGTGACTGACTTGAATATCTCGAGGGAATTTCTCGCAATGAGGGGAAGAATACGTCCACTCTTCGGGTTCCCTGAAAGTGTCGTGAAGGTTCTTCGTCCGGGAACACCCCCAATCAATCCTATGATGACAGTTGGGTTTCGGAGATCACCGCGCGATGGACTCAATCTTTCCACAATGAAGCTGTTTCTTTGTCCGCCCCTGTCTCTTCCACGCCATTCCCCTCACCCTCTTCTCCTGCAACATCTTTCATCTATTCCCAGGACTCCTACTGCCTCCTCGTTTCTCTCAACACTGCTAACCGGTCCACTCCGTCCCCCTTCACATTTTCCCCACACTCCGGATTCTCTCCACTCAAGTCCCCTACCTCTCCCATTATTTCCTTCTATCTCATTCTCCACGCCCAACCCCTCCGGGATCCCCATTCTTTCCGCCACCCTCTCACCTCCCCTAAGCCAATTCCTTCCTTCCCTCCCCACTAGATCCTTCTTTAACGCTGCGCGTGAAGGAAGTCTTAATGCAGACATTAATCACAAAACACGTCAGGGCGGAGGAGGGGAGAATTAAAGATGGAGGGCTTTCTGAATGGTTTGTGCCGGGTTGGGTTTGGTTACCTGGTGGAAGTTGGAAAATGGAGACTGGGTGGTGAGGAGGGAGGGGATAATGGTTGACGAGGATTGTATGGGGAGGAGAGTGGAAGAGGAAAAGTGAAAGAGAAGTGGAGGAAATGAGGAGTTTGCGGAAGGAGTCGTTGAGGAGAGTTAATGGTATACAGGGGAAAACGGCTGAAGGAGAGAAGACGGATACGTGTATGAGCGGGCGCGCATTAAGTGGGCGTAAAGGCAAGCTTTCGTATGTGGAGAAGGTTAAGAGAAGAATAGTGAGTAGAGGGGAACGAGACGAAAAAGTTCTGAGAAGAAATGTGAAGGGCCGGAAGGGAGTTCGCGTTTTCACGGAGAAGGCGGTGAGAAGAAGGAATATAACGAGAGATGAGAGTCACACAGCAATCAACCCGAAGATCGGTTTGATAAGCGTGAGTTTTAGCTAATTCACTCCAAATTACTACAAACACTAAGCCTCAAGGTACTATATACAAAATTTACAAGAAGTGCAATGGGCAGACATTCACGAAGCTTGGGTGCAGTTAGCAGTGACCAAAACCTTCATTCTGTTTTGAATCTAAATATTTTCGGTTAGAAGCGAAACAGTCTACTGAATGAAATTATTGAGACCAATTGGTGTGCTTAAGTTTTGTATGATAACTAATCCGAATAATTTTTTCACACTGTAATTGTTTCATTGTAGGAGGTAGTTTTCAATGGTGTATAAGTGGATTTCTACCTGAAATTGCGTTAAATATTTCCTTAAGAGAAATTTTCTTCTAGTCAACTAAAATTATCAAAGTGTCCAAAATTCCTATAAATAGACACTCTGAGGTATTTCTTGAATGAAACATTGATTAAAATGAACTCACCTTTAACGAGACGTTTCAGGCGTGATCTGGTGGAATAACATGATTAATAAAAATTAGCAATTTTCCACAAAAATAAAATTTTATTAATACGACCGGTTTCAATGTAACTACATCATCTTCTGGTAACAGTCATATTCTCGTTGTCTACTATATATGCTCCCCTTACTTAGTACTTACTTAGTAGACAACGAGAATATGACTGTTACCAGAAGATGATGTAGTTGTCTCAATAGTTTCAGCCTCAACTTTGTGGAAGTTCATTTATTATGATGTAGTTGCATTGAAACCGGTCGTATTAATAACATTTTATTTTTGTGGAAAATTGCTAATTTTTATTAATAAACTCACCTTTATTGAACCAGAAAATACAGTGCGTTATACTAGACTAACTAAATTTTCTCACCAAGTTGGTTGGTTAAGTCCTTGCGAATCTAAACACTTCATCTGGCCTATTTTGTATTGCAAAGTGGGTGAGCGCTTGCTGGTAAATACCTACCTACGGTTAACGTCCGATTAAATATTCGTACTCTTGCCTCCTTTTGTTCCCGTCCTTCCCACCGAGAGTTTTATAAACAACCATTAAATGCGCGCGGTTCGTGAAACATTAATGATTAGATCCGCTTAGGAATCATTGAGGGACATTTAGGAAATGACGAGAAGAAGGGAGGGAGAGGGGTTAGGGTGAGCTGAAAAGATGGAGAGAGGATTGAAGGCAAGGGGAAGGGGGCGTGTCAACGTTTCCTGTCCTGCAGTGGTCTCGTAGTTATGACCATGAACAAATCCCCGAAAACGCATCCATAAAGGAATGCGCTTCGTGATAACAATTAACTCTCCCCTGAAAAGGCTTTAGAATGGTGGAGAGGGATAGAGAGTGCATCTGCAGAGGGGTTTGAGGGCAGGGCAGAGGCCTTGGTGGAATCGGTATGGAAACTGGAGAGTGGCGCGGCCGTGGAGAATCACCGGGGGTGGAGAGGGGAAAAAAATAAGGTACGGTTTGGTGAACGGAGTAGGTGGGCGTTATAACTGAGGTTTTTTGCGAGGGATTATTGGCGAAAGAGAATTTGGTTAAAAGGAATACCGGTTTCTCCATGATCGAACTGCCTGACCGACCATCGACAGTGTTCATTCATGGTCGACGGCTCATGTATCGCTTGATACCAGGTGAAACTGTAATTGTGCACTTGGATGTCGAACTTTAAAAATTTTAACAAAATCGTAACAGAATAGAACTTAATCTCATGTTGAATAACCTGGTTTATCAATTCAAAATCCATATGAAGGTTTTCTGTCACTAATTTATCTTTTGGCGTGTTTACAATGTAAGCCTAAATTTCCGCAGGAGCTCTATCGATTTTTATTGTTTTAAATTAGTCATTTTAGCTTCCAGGGTTCTTCCGCAAAATCTTTTCCTGCATGAATAATTAGGAGGGTATACTTAAAAAAAATGAGATTTTAGCTGAAGAACCTGGGAAAATTATCATTTGTGTATTTAGCAGAGCACGTTGCCCGGATTCGGAATGCATACCAGGAAGACTGAAACGTACACTAATGACGGGAACGTGCTGTGAAATGAATCAACATATGAAAGATAATTCTAAAACCAAGTGTAGGAGAAAGATGAGTGATGATCCGCCGAAGATGAATTGCGGAAATCATATCAAGCACATATATAACTATTTTTGCAAACAAATGAAAATAAAAGGAAGAATTTATTACTGAAGCACTTAAATTTTTATTTTAACAAAAACTGTTCCTCATCATTTTTCATAATTGAAATCATATTTTGCTTGATTAATTAGTGAATTATTCTTTCTTGAACTTAAATATGATTTAACAGAAAGCTACAAAGTACCTTGGACATATCATAAATTACCTGGTATAGTCGAAAAAAATATTTACGATGCATAAACTATATTCTAATCATTGAACTATGTTAACATTTATATAAATACTATATTCTAATCATTGAACTACGTTATAATTAAAAGTTTTGTATGCTTCTTATGTACCTTATCTTATAGTAACAAAACTCGTCCATTTTTACTCATTTCTCTCTAATAATGATGAATTTTTCGCATCAATAAATCCTTTAATTATTAAATGGAAATACTGATCCTGAGGAGGTATCTCTTTTTTTTCTGATCCTTTCCAAATTGTTATCTTTTTATTCTGGCATTTAATTTCTTAAACAATGGGGTTGTTAACCTCTCGTTTTTATTCTTATCTACGAGTTATTTGCAACTTTTGTATGCTGAACATGTCTACTTTAACAAATAAAACAATCCTATAAACCATTTTATTAAAACAATCTCAAAATAATTGATGAGGATCAAGCCCATGTGATTTTATAAATACTTTTATTTCCACGCGTGATTTCGACGATAAAATTTTACGATCTTGCGAGCCATGGCAAAGTATCTGGCAGAAAGGTTGGGGGAGACGGGTAAGGTTGAATCAAAGTAGGGAGATAGTTGGTATGGATAGAAGACAGGATAGAGGAGAGAGAATAGCGGAGAATGAGGGAAGCAGGGGCGTATGTGGGAAAATAGCGGCCTTAGAGTGGGGGATAGGAAAGGGAAGAGGGGTGGAAGAGAATCGGGGTTACTGCGGGAGGAAATAAATATGGGCGCCAAGTAGTATTCAGGCCGGGAGGAATGAGGCGAGGGGCAGGAATGAGGAGGCGAAAGCAGGAGGCGAGGGGGTTAGGAGGGAGGTTTTAGTGTGGATGCGGGGTTGGTGGAGGAAAAGAGGGAGGGTTTTCTGGGTTTTGGAGTGGTGTGAAGGGGGGGGCGGGATGAACAGCAAAGGGGAAAATGTGGGCGGGAAGTGGCAGCGGTTGAGCCTTTTACCTTATTTTGTCGTAAATTCGGGCGAGCTTGGAGGTACATGAGGGTGGGGTGAGGGGGTTGGTGTATGGGTACGGGAGGAATAACGGGTGGTAGGGGGAGGATACAGGGGCGCGGAAGAGAGAGAGAGAAAATGAATGAGCATGGAAAGGAAGAGGGAGACTGGTGAAGAGGGAGAGCAAGGAAGGTGGGAGGACGGGTGGGAGGGAGGGTTGTGGGTGGGTAGGCAAGGGGACGAATAGCCGGGGAAGATTGGAGAGCGAATGGTGGCGTGGGGGGCGCGAAGGGGACCACCGGGAGTGGAGGGGAGTGCCCGCGTTAAAGTCGTTACACGCGCGCCGCAAGAATTT
Source organism: Hetaerina titia (assembly GCA_037158775.1). Classification (NCBI taxonomy): domain Eukaryota; kingdom Metazoa; phylum Arthropoda; class Insecta; order Odonata; family Calopterygidae; genus Hetaerina; species Hetaerina titia. The sequence goes on along the minus strand of CM073773.1, from coordinate 90,538,770 downwards.
CATAAATTTGGAAAGCCGTTGCGAGGCTCAACACGCGATGCCGTATTCGTACAAGTACTTGCATGGTTTTTCCTTCCTTGCCTCTTCATCCCTCTTAAATCCAGGTTCTTTTTTCAATCCTCTAAATACCGTGCTAATATTCCCTTCGGTGCAATAGTTTTCGAGGAAATGTATATTTTTCATTGTTAAAAATGAACGATGATTCTCAGAGGAGACTTTGGTTCAAGCAGGTGTAATTATTTTCGGACAAAGAATGGGTGTAGAATGCTGGTTATTTTTATAATTTATTTATTATTATTCTTATGCATCTAAGAACTCGTCTCTGGTAGCTGTAAGGTTAAAATGTGTTAACCTTAGATCAATATTTTTATATTTTAATTTCATGCTTAATTATGATTAATATTTCAGAATTTATTTCAATACATCAGCTTAAATATTTGGCTGATTTGTATTGATAAAAGACAAATATAATTTTTCCATGAAATAGTATGTTTTTGCCATAAAATTCATTTTGTGTCGTAAACCATAATTCAAAATGACTCCTGATGAACCACATTCTTCAAATAATATTTCTATTTGTTGATCTTCATGAAAATTCTGAGTTATTTTATACCTAATGGAATTGTTGGTACACCTATTAGTTGTAACTAAGAAATAGGAAGCCAATAAAGCATCCATTTTTGAATTATTTTCTAGATTTTAAATTTATTAACGCCGTTTTGATCATCAAGTTGTCAAGCTTTTTCAACGCTAAGAATCTTAAGGTGATTAGCGCTAAAATTTAGGCAGATGCAATTTAAGTTATTTCATAGACGCCATGCAAGGAAACGCCACATTTGGAGAAGTAGAATTAAAATTGGATTTACAAACAGGCAATCGAGATCAAGCGGCATGACAATACCCCACAGAGAACCCAAAAGTTTTCATATAACACCCTGCTTCATAATAAAGAAATAAATGCATTCAGGAACAGATTCGAAGGGTGTTTAAACAGAAAGAAAAGATTTGGAATGTGACGACGGTTACCAAATTAGTACTTCCAGCGAGATATTTATTCAGAGTCAAAAGTGAAAGGGAGGTTGAATCCCTCGGAATTCCCTTCGTAAAAGTGAAAGTTGGAGTTGTTAGAGCAACCAAATCGGAAGCGTGAAGTGCACTCCTGCATCTCTTCCACCTCGTTCATCTCCTCGCAAATCTTATATTCCCCATGAAGATGACTGTAAGTGCCGTGGCGATTAAAGAACAAAGTTTTTGGATTTGACACTACGAGACTTACGCCTCTAGACGTTAAAGTTGCAGGTATGCCATTCTTGTTCCCAGGTACTAATATGATACGTTAATTTTTCCACTCTTTAATTCCTTTCTAAAGCACTGCGTACCAAGCCAAGGAGTAATTCCTGCTTGAGAATTTAATTTTAATCATATTTCTGTCACATAAATTTCTATTTTAAGAATTATTTTAGGTATGCTTGTGATGATATTTGTTTTCATCATTTATCATTGAAACTTTTTGTGCTGAAATGATTAAATTTCTATAGGTAATAGCACAAGCTTTTCATGATGAGAGATGCTTTTCAAATAAATTCTTTTTCAGGAGATAATATATAAAGATGATAATTTTTCTACTCAAGGACTAGGATAACCCGAGATGGGTGTAGTAAGATTAAAATAGTTTTCTGAATAATTCTCCATAGAAAGCTTTCTATCAGTAAATGTCGATGATTTTTAATAAACATTTGTATTAGATTTGTGCAAGTATTGTGAAACAGTCTTTAAAACTCTGTTCGCATATGGAGTTTCATCATTAAAAAACCTCTTTGTGGTGATGACGGTTTTCATTTGGATTATGGAAGATGGTCACAAATTTTAAAACGATATATTGACTAAGAACAGATTGCCTTAAAAAGATACAATTAATAAGTTCCCCATTTAAAAGCATAACACAAATATTTTGTGTAAAATTGAGTTCACATAACTTAAATGATCTGCTTTACATAGAGCCTGCATTATCCGATTTGTATGTGATCCTAATTATCCACTATAGAATGAGAATTAACGTGGGTGGTTATGTTTATAGTCTTACGAAATTCAAAGTACAACCACGTGATACTGGCTTGCAAAATAATGTCACTCATGTAACTCATAAAGTTATTATTTTCAAATCTACAACGCAATTAAAGGGTGAGTCCTCGACCAAACATCTTAAGGTAATTCGATGCAAAACTCTAATAATTTAATATTTCACCATAAACGGCTCTGCACACACGCTAGCTATAATCATTCGCCAGGAATTTTAACTTACCAAATAAAACCAAGACACACGTAAAAGAAATAACATAAAAATTGCAAAAAAGTGATGGAATGAACTGACGGGGGAGAAAGAAATCCTGTGAGCGCTGAAAACCCTTGGTGGTAAAAAAGTGTCCCTAAGGATCGCGCTCGCCCTAGGACGAGCGGCGAAGAGAACCGTGTGATCTGGATCCGACAGAGGAAGGGGGTTGGGTCGGAGAGAAAGGGCAAAAAGGGCGATTGACACCAATAAAAGAAGTCACTCATTTGCGCTCGCATGAAGGCGACAGCTTTTATCCCGCGCCAAGCCCCAAGCTTGCCGATAGCTTTGTTCGATTTTGCGAAAGGAAAGGGATTGAGGAACAGATTTTCCAACGTGCCGGGTTCGCGCGGAATGGAAACAGTTTGTTTTTGCTTATCCGAGAATTGCCATTCAAAGCTGCTCGCACGTAACGCCTCTTTTTATTGAATTTGCGAACATTCTGGTATTAATCCAATTCAATAAAAATGACTTTTTACGCGTTTATTTGACATTTTAAATTTATTAGCCAGATTAAGCCCCGGTTCAATAGCAAATCTCAATGTTTGCATCCACTTTCATTTCCAAAAGAGATGGATCTTATTTTCGCCACTCTAAACACTATGAAATAATTTAATTAATTAAAAGTTCACCCTATTCCTGCAGCGATCACTCTTATGCAAATATCACCAGTAATTGAATCAATATAATTCGTATAAATAAATTAATTCGTGCTAAAATAAACGCTTGCAAATATTACTTTAAATACACGAATTTATCTAATATATTACATGTTCTGTTTGTTTATGCAAAGTTATATTTTGGGAGAGAATATTTTTTCTAGTAGTATTTTTTTAGTTTTTTAACCATTCTTATTCTCATTTGTGTTAATTTCGTAGAGGTGGTACCCAGGAAATTATATATATATATATATATATATATATATATATATATATATATATATATTCATTCAAACAGAAATAGGTATAAGGAAAGGGGATAGGAAAACACATAAAAGGCGAAGACAGGACATGTGGGGAAGGCGGTTTTTGAGCAGATCACGAAAGTAAAAATATTTCCCTATCCGGGATTTGAACCACGGACCTTCCACTTTCCGGGCGGATGCTCTACCAGTTGAGCTAATAGGGAAACCCGATTTACCTTGAGATCTGCGATCTTATAAAGCGCCAAAGTGCTCCGATAGATGTTGCCCGAGAGATGGCGTTATGGAGCTGTTTCACCCACCAAAGGAGAAATAGACGGGACACAAGAAGGGGAAAGGATAGTAGAAAAGCATTCATACGATATTGTAAAGGATAGGAACAGTGCGTTTCATGGCACGCATAGCCAGAAGAAGAGACGAGCCACATTGGCCAAACACATATTCAAACTTGAAAATCCCGCCATACGGCGCACAAATATTCATTCAAACAGAAATAGGTATAAGGAAAGGGGATAGGAAAACACATAAAAGGCGAAGACAGGACATGTGGGGAAGGCGGTTTTTGAGCAGATCACGAAAGTAAAAATATTTCCCTATCCGGGATTTGAACCACGGACCTTCCACTTTCCCGTCTATTTCTCCTTTGGTGGGTGAAACAGCTCCATAACGCCATCTCTCGGGCAACATCTATCGGAGCACTTTGGCGCTTTATAAGATCGCAGATCTCAAGGTAAATCGGGTTTCCCTATTAGCTCAACTGGTAGAGCATCCGCCCGGAAAGTGGAAGGTCCGTGGTTCAAATCCCGGATAGGGAAATATTTTTACTTTCGTGATCTGCTCAAAAACCGCCTTCCCCACATGTCCTGTCTTCGCCTTTTATGTGTTTTCCTATCCCCTTTCCTTATACCTATTTCTGTTTGAATGAATATTTGTGCGCCGTATGGCGGGATTTTCAAGTTTGAATATATATATATATATATATATATATATATATATATATATATATATATATATATATATATATATATATCCATTTAAATAAACGATAAACGCAGTATTCAACCCGAAGGTAAGTCTGGTAGGTAATGGAGTTCGCCCATTAATAAGTACGATGGTGTGTGAAAATCACTCATCAGGGTAGGAGAGCTAGTGCTTTTCCCTGTGCCGGTTATGGTTTCCCAGGAAGATCTGGTATCCAAAAAATCACATAGCTTTGGTGGAGCTCTAGGTGCCCAGAGTGATTGCCCGGGAATCGAACCCGGGCCCTCCGGTCAGAAGTCCAACGCTCTACCAGATTACCGCGACACATACAAAATATATATTTTTATATATTCCTGTATGGATAGGGTATGTAAGCCACACATAATAAAAAATTAATTAATTTTAATTGAGTCCCTCTAATGAACTTTTACGAGTCTCCTAGAATATGTTCGGCTCACATGCCTTGTCCATGCAGGAACTGTACCTCTATATATTTTATCTACAATTAGTGGAACCTATTATAAGCATTATGTCACTGCAGTATTATAAGTAACACCAACCCAGTATCAGAAGTTTTTTTTATGGGGAAGCATATTTACTCGCGTTTACCGATCAAGACCTAGCTTTTCATCATGAAAATGTAACGAATAGGTAGGTACTGAGTCGGGTTAGTTAAGCCACATTTAAAAAACGTGGCAAGTATTTCGGTTCCTTGGGAGAAAACTTTATTTCAGAAATTGAAAAGTGTTAAGAGAAAACAAGCCTCATTTGTCAAAAATTTTCGCGAGAAGAGAGTATAGTTGATAGTTTTGTAGAAGAAATTAGGTTAGGATTCGTTTCATTCACGAAGAGAGACTTGGAATTGAGAAAGATACAGGTAACATCAAATATATTTTGACACCGTGGATATTACAGTGATTAGACTGGCTCGTGGCTGAGCTTTAAGAAATCAATTGCATCCATCGGGTTGCGGATGATGGGTTTACGTATTGATATATAGATTAGCGGCGAAATATTATTAAAGGTAGTCGACGAATTTGCAGTCTTGGACAACTATCGGCGGTAGTCTGAGACACAGAAAATGGCATAGAAAATTGTATATTAAAGCTAACAAATTTTATGAAGTGCCGTGACTTCACGGGTATCTGCTGCTAAATAATACATATACTCGGATAATTACACGAAAGGGAAGCTGCAATCTTCCTTGTATAATTGAGGGTGGAAATGATTGTGATCGACTCATCAACGGTAATATTATCGCAGGCATGACAACATTTACTTCAATAATTGCAACACTGCGATATGGAATCGTAAAGAATACCACTATACTAACGAAGAATAATAGTTCACTAATTATCTTCCTTTTCATTGAATACAATGAGGGAGGTCATGATAAGGTAAACTAGGCCCCTATTCGGATTTCAGGGGGGGGACAAATTGATTGAGTACATCATTCCAATACGAAAATCAAGAAAGAGACACTGCAACAGGTGAACGATATATAAATTACTTGCCAAGATCACTGGCGATGACTGAAACAAGAGTGGCTTAGAAGAATTTGAATAGCGAAAAAGGTTTACTCCGATATGAAACAGCTAGTAACGGCAATGTAGTACTAGCACAGAGATAAGGAAGATATTCGTTAAAATTTATATAAATATATAGATGTTTTTGACCAAAAGATGACAGGCTGAGTAGGGAAGGGTTGGAAAGAATGGAGATTTGGCGATACTGAAGAACTAGGAAAATGAAATCTGTAGACAGTGTACTAATGTAGAAGCACGGCAAAGATTAGTAGAAGGGCTAAGGTTAAGGAGAACACACTCAAAAATTGAAGATAGACTATCGTCTGAAGAATCGTCTTTAAGACTGAAGATATATTTTAACAAGCTTAATTTACCTTCATAAATCTACTAATATTCCAATCCATATGAGATTGCACTTATTTATTTTCCATAATTCCTATATTTCCTTTTATCTGCCAGGCTTATTTAAGCCAGTTATCTTCCGATCCATATTTTTATTGAGCAGACTGATATTTCCGTTTTCTTGATGGTCCATAACTCATATCCACATGACAATACACTCAAAATTAACGTTTCGGTGATTTTTTCCTGGCGTTTAGGCTTAATGTATGCAATTAACTTTTGTCAAGAGAAGTTTATTTCGCTAAGGTTATTTTTACTTAACCCTCTCTCTCGGATTTCTTTTCAAATAAGATCTCTCATTAGTCGCAAAAAAATGTTGAATCACCTCCAAATTGTTGTGGGGGAGAAATGAAAATGCAACCATTTGGTTGTGGTAGTCTTAAGTATTTTCATTTCTCTTTCCTAACACCGTTATATTTGTCCTGTTCTCGTCGATATGCAATTCAAAATCTCCCCATGTATCGAACAGTATTTTGAGCATCCCAATAATGTCATTTTTTGAGTCTGCAATTTTTACTATGTCATTCTCAAGACATAGGTACATCGTACTGTGAACACTTCTTCAATTATATTTTATTCCTTTGATTTTTATATCATTGGAATTTACCTATCTATCAGGGAGAGCTGGATAATTTAGCAGAAGCAGAATATCCAGTGAATAGGAGAGAGAGTATCTCTGGGTCGACGTTAACTTATTTCTAATGAAAGATATCAAGAAGGTCATTGTTTAATGTCCCAATTTCGCCCAAATAAAGTCCTTTATCTATCTATCATTCGACGAACGGCGTACTCCACTTAAAGTGGCACCCAGTTGAAGAATCCTACCTCCTTCGGAATTGAAAACCAGACCCTCAGGATGAGATGCCAGTACATTCAGCATTACACCAACCCGATGCTCTTCGTAATAAGCCCTGATAACTTAGATCAGAACTGTATTATTTACGATATTATTCAAAAAGGAATTACCAGTGCTTTTTATATAGGCTTGTAATGCAATAAACTTTTATTCTATTTAAACGTAAACTTAAATAAGCATGTTATTCACACTAATTCATTTCTGATAAAAGTAAAGTTTACAAAATGGTCTTATTTTAGTCTCAGCTTTTGACTTTCCTTACATCTCTGTCAACTATAACTCACCCAAACTGTGGCACTCATTACTTAGCTTCAGCTTAGAGACTACGTGGTGATTTTTTCATATGTTTCAAAGGAAAAAAGAAGTCTAATGTTCCTCGAAATATGGTATTTAATACAACGCGGTTCAATCATTCATCTTGAACGATGGAAATCATATAAAATATATTATCTGAAAAAATTGCGCACGATTTAATATTTCGTTATACTTTTTGTTAGGTCGCTAATTTTTGACAATTATACCTGCAATGTTTTCCATATTTTGGTAATAGTTTTATGCACAAAAATCAGTGATTTTTATCGATTCACTTCTTTTTTAAGGTTTAAGCTTATCAAAACGCGAAAAATGTTTTGGATAAAACGGTAGAAGGGCACCAGTTACCGACATGTTATATGATGGATATTTAAGCTTGGATTCTGTTGTCAGGATTGGTTAGTACCGAGAGTTGTATCTATTTTGATCTTTTTTTTAACTTCAATGGATGATTCAGTTTGCAGACAGGTAATAGAGCATGGAACAAACGGGTGCACAAGCAATAAACACCGGAAGCTGGAGTGAGCGGAGCGAACAGCTTTGAATGCGATTTCCCTCTCTCGGAGTTGCTCAAAGGAATGAGAGGAGAGGAGGAAGAGAGTGCCCTAGCCATACGCCCTTCTTGTTCCCAAAACTCTGTTGAAGTTTATTACGAGAGACACAAATGTGCCAGCCCGCGCACATTACGCTATTTTGCTGCATAAATATGCTTGAGTACAACTCCATTTGCATTTCCGTGGCGCGTTTCCTCCGGCGCATGCGACGTCGGGGTGGGATTTTCTCCTGCTTCCCGCGGAAACTTACGAGGGCCAGCGGCGTTGGGAGTCCTCGTCCCTCCACCGTGGAGCTCTTCCCTCCGCGGCAAACCTCCCCTTTGGGGGGCCCAATGAGATCCACCTCCACCCCATGAGTTTCCGCTCGCTATCGAGCGAAGCTCCGTTTCACGTAAATCCGAATACACGTCAGTCGAAGAACCCGGCTCATTCACCAGTGGACGCTATTATGGACTAGTTATCCATCGATTCTTAGTGGCTATGAGGCAGGGCCGAGTTTGAGTATCCATTCAAGAGCCCTGCCATCCTCAACCGATGTCCGCACCGAATTTAATGCGGAATTGCTGGAATATTTCAGTATCCAAATAAATTAGCTACTGTAAATTTTGTAATCGTTCAGATAATGAAATGTCATTGAATTTAGAATGGGATGAATAATTTTCATGCGTAACATTTGGATGTGAGAGACCTTGAAGACCTTGCACTATTAAGCGTAGCCTTAGTGTTAACGCAGGATAAATTGTTATAGAGAGTGTCTTAACGTAACCACAAATTTATCTATCATGCAGAATAGAGGCATAAAGTACTCGTATATTGCTATGCTAGGGCTTGTATATTATTATTAAGTATTAAAGTTTCGGGGTGGATTAAAATGTTAACTTTATAATAGAATATTTCTCAGGGTATACTTTTGATTTAAAATGATATTCAATAAAAATAAACGATTATTTTATTTCAGGGGATTTGAATTAAAGATAAAAGATAGCAATTTAGTCCTGATCACGAATGAACAACGTTAAACTGATCAAAAACTTCTGGATATTATAAGAAATTTGAAGGATATAGGCGTACCTTGTAATGACAAACTACTGATCTGTAGTCAACGTTTACCTCTGGGTTCAATTAATTAGATGAGGAGGTGGTAGTTAAGAAATATTAAATATTTGAAATAATAAAGTGTTATTTCATTTAAAATTGTCCATACAAACCAAAGTGAAGTAGTTAATTTCAATGAAAATTATCGAAGGCTGTGGTAGCGCGCATACTCGGATAGAAATAGGATTATTACATTTTCCAATAAAATAGAATTTTATTTTTTTATTAGGTAATCTACCATTTAAGGTAGGTTTTTGGATGGACACAACTATCAAATAAACATTTTGTGGCTCCCCACCTAGCAAACTAATCTATATCAGGTCCCTCTTCATCTCGGTGTACTTCATTCCTCCCTTCATCCCGTCCCACATCCCTATCCTGTTCCTGCCCTTACCTCGCTTGCCCAACATTCTCCCCTCTTCAACATTCCACTACCGCTCAATACGCCTTTCATCCATTTTTCCTGCCTCCATACGATTTCTCTCAACAAACCCCTCTCCTCACCCACCATCTCTAGTACTTCCTCATTTTGTTTCCTTTCGGTCCATTTCACCTTCTCCATTCTTCTCCACACCCACATTTCAAAAGTCTCCAATCTACGTCTATCCTCCTGCTTGAGTGACCACGTTTCCGCGCCGTACGCTCCATAGCTCCATATTAGAGTTTTTACGAGTCTTGTCTTAACATCCCTACCCAACGTCCCCGTCATCAACTCCCTCCTACTTGAGAAAGCCTCCTTGCCTAGCGTAATTCTTCTCCTTACGTCCCTACGCCTTCTTCCCGCATTTTCCTAAACCTTTTAACAGTTCTACAGGTATGTTGTCCACCCCCACGGCCTTATTAAAGGAAGGGAATTAAGGGGTCCATGTTACAACAGTTTCGCCAGGGTTGCAGTCAGGTCAGAAGTGGACTAAAGACGCTGACTGCAACGCCAGCGAGTAAATCCCAGAAGACTAAGATCCTCAATTATAGGGTTTTCTATCCATTCTGTCAAACATAATTTCTCAATTATTGGTTTCACCTTCGTTTAAAAAGCCTCCAACCTACGCATATTTAAGTGTAAATTTCATTAATAGAAATTACTGTCATCATAATTCCCTCCAAGTAGGTGCCATAAACTGATACTTGCAAGTATAATAGTCGCAATATTGAATACTAAATTTATTTATCCGACGATTTTAGTTGCTTTATATCAAAAGCTATGCACAGTTCACTCATGGAATTTGACTATTTCCTCAACTTTGGTGCCTTCATTTATCGTGGATGAGTGATTGTCGTGTGTTTTCTGATATAGCGACCCTTTTTCCGTCCGGCTGATTAGCATGCTGGCGGCGAAGAGTCCCGCGTTCTTCCCCCAGTCCTCCCCACGGAGGACGAGATACCACTCTCTCCGCTCCTTCTCTACGTGTGCATGTCTGGTTCTCGGTCGATTTGATTCATCCCCTTCCACTAATGCCACAAGTTTCGGAATTCTCCCATCCACCACCCTTCCCATTAACCCTCTCACCATCCCCTTCTCGACCCCGACGTAATCACAACAGACACACACACACACACACTCTCGCGCGTAGATGGAAAGAGACGGTCACACGCAGACAGCGTTCGCACTCCTACACAAAAGCACAAATCCACAGAAACCGGAGGGCTGGAAGACATGAACACGCAAACTCCAGCACACTTGCACACACAATACACAAACCCTACCGCGGCCGCGCAAATGCACGCGCCATACCCCCGACCCCATTTGCCCTTTCGATTTCCGCCGCCTATTCGAACCATTCTTGGGAAGTGTAATGGCCGCGTCTGTTCCTCGCAGATAATCGGGTCATCCGAAGCCATTCTCTGTTTGAAGGCAGGCAGGTAGGCAGGCATACCCTCACTCGGTCTTGGTCGTTCTCGCAGTTAATCAGTCGCGGAGAGAGGGGGTGGGGAAGAGGGTCGGGAAAGGGCATGTCCTTTGCGTCGACTTACGTCAGTTCTCCTTCGTGGAAGTTGCACATATACGCACGCTGGGCTGCTAACATATTAATTACGGGAAGAGTGGTGGAAAAAATGAGTGAGACCGAGGAGGGGCGAAGAAATGTTTCAACGCTCCGAACGCGATTCGGTTCAGTGGACTGGAATGCGTGCGGCTCGCTCGCTGGACGTGGCTCACTCATCCGTTAATTCTTTGATATAACGAGATAATAGCATTGTAAAACCTCTTACCCTCGTCAGGAGATACTTCCGTTAACGTTTCCTTACGTGTCGGATTGATAAACAGTGCGCCAACTTAATTACTTGCCATACACGTCCTCGCCCATAGACTCGTTTAATTAATTTCCGCGACCCTCTTTGACGGAAATTGTGTTGATGGACAATAAATCATCTTCAGCTTTTTCCTTCCGATTTCTGCCGCTGAGTTACTTCCTCCCCCCGAATGGATAGTGAAGTTCGCTCCATCATAATACACAATGATAAAAACCTGTCCATGCTCTATCTCTTCCGGATTTTGCCTTACAATTCTGTTAACAACTCGAAGTAGAATAACATCGGTCTTCATTGTGATCATTTCTAATCTTTGAAACGATCAGTGTAGCGTTCCCTCGTGTTGTATCCCATTCCATTTCCTTCCCAAAAGAAACTTTCCTTGATCTACTCTCCAAGGAAAATTATAATGAAGATATGTATTTTGGGCTATCAACAATATCAGAATTCTCAAGATGTGTAAGAGTTAAGTTGAAACTCTTTTCCATTCCCGGATTAAAAGAATTTTTGAAGTACTCGTGTGCAGGCTCTTCTGAAATTGTTATGACTCGAAATACTACATAAACTGTTCTCGCAAAATTGTTTGAATAATTTTATCATTAAAATCCTACTCACAAAACAAAGACAAAAACAACAGAGAGGAAAATTAAATATGCAACTGAAAAATCTTTTCACACCAATATCGTTCTTAAATAAATGCATTTAGCTTTTATTTCTCTAATATCTATATTCTCACAATATTGTATTCTAACAAAGCACATCTGCATATTTAAAGCGAGCCTTTTGTTATTTTGTAGAGATGTTAACTATATCCCACAATTGACTCCTACAGGTATCTACTACTACTCTATAGGCAACTGCTGTATATATTCCGATGACATGGCTTTTGTAAAACCATCCCTTATCGCACGTTCTGACGGCTATTTTCATGGCAGTTTAGATATAATATTAAGCGTCAGACAACTTTTCACGAATTCACCGAATGGCCTGCTGGGCCAGTAGAAAAGTAAAACTGACTGTTCCAAAATGTTTTGGCAACAAATACTTATTTATATTGAATTGGAAGATGCAGCGGAATAACTGCTAGGACAGATAAAAAAATTCCTTGCAGTGCCACAATGACGACGGAGAAAAATTACTTCTGCCAAAGGATTTTAAAAGAACACTAACAAATAAATATGATGCTTGTGTTCTCGAATGTTTATAATTTTATTAGTAATAAAAAATCACATAAGCACTATGACTGAAAAACAAGTTTGACGACATACATGTAGATTCAATAAGACCATTAAAACATATTCATTGACTGATACAAGAATCTGTCGGATTAGTAGGGGATTTAAATATCCTAATTTTATTGCTTTCCAAAATTAATTAAGGACCGTGAAACAGTTAAGATAATGCAAATCCAGGAAAATAATATAATGAAAACGTTTAGTTTGAACCCCTATAAGAATGAATCAGGAATCCGGAGAAAGGACCTATTAGGTATGATAGTGTGAAACTAATATTAATTTTATGATGATTGAAAAGTTTTTTTAAATGAAGTCCTTGATTTCTTCATTTTAAAATGTATCCCAATACGGAATATTTTCATAATTATTTTGTACTATAAGTCAGATATACCATTTCATACATAAACCTACTTTTCCTCTTCTGTGAGTGAATTTGATCATTTATGAACATGTATATTGACTTAATAATATTAATCTGAAATGGCTTATGTTTACTCTCAGATCCGACATTTACGGTCATTTAAATAATTTATTTTGTTTGTGTATATGTATGTATTATAATGTATTTTTGCTCCCAATAACCATACATTCGTGATCAAGTCACCGTTATTTCTCCTCAGCAATTCTTTCTCTAAAACACGTATACTTTTTGGGTAGGTATTTACCGTTAATTAATTGGAATGTGAATTAACCTTAGTTTAAAAATTGTGAGGTGGAACATTTTCCTTATTGTACTGACAATCTCCTAGACAAATATATTCAAAACATTTTCAACTTTTATAAAGGTACACCAGACACGAAGGTACGAAGGCACACCAGATAAATTGGATTCATTTCCCCTGAGCATGGAAGGATGCATTTAGAGACGCACACTCATGAAGAAAGAAAATTTGGGACCAATATCTGGTGTCAGCTGGAATCAGAAAATTCATTTCGGACGCATCAGTTTGGCACACTCCATCGATCTCAACCGTTTCGTTCAATTGCCTGTACCCTTATTGGCCCGTCTGAGGCAGACTCACATTAATAGGAGACGGTAGAAAATGCTGCGGCGGCGTTTGACAGTCGGCGGAGCGATTTAATATATTCCTTTGGGTGCATGTGTATGCGAACCTACAGGAATAGATATGGAAACGTGCGCTCCATAAAAATTTCTTTCTCCCGTTGTGTGCGAGGGCTGTGGGTTGTAGTAATAAAGTCGCGAATGGCATGCAAACCTGCAATCAGAAAGACTGCCACCCCTTGATAGGTTATTCACCGTCGAACTCTTATAAAGCACGCCTCAATCCCCCCAACACGCCGCACTGCCACTTCTTCCCCGGGACCCGCCCACCGCCACGCAAGCAGGGCGAAGAAGAGTAGCGGGGCAGGGGTTTGCAGGGGTGAGAGACTAGAGTGAGACGTTTTCTCCCGTTCCTTCCCGGATGGGCTCCCGCGTGGGGTCGGAGCTAGTCCGGAATCCAAGGGTGGCGGAGTGTTTTTCTGTGGTGGGGAAGGAGTGGATGGAAGCCTGGATCGTTGCACGGAGCCTCTCCCCCCTAGCCCTAAGGCCCGCCAAGTAATCACGCACAAGGGCCGTAAGGCTCGGGAGTCAAGCGTCGTTATGATGAGGGGGACGATGATCCTTTCCTCTCCTCACCCTCTCCAGCTAAGTCGCACTTATTTCCTGTGCTGTCCTTTTAAACTCTCACCCCCTCCTTCACTATCCCCGGTGGAGCATTTCACGCGAGCGTGTGGTATACGAATGTATTTCACATTGATATCCCCCGGCCATTTGGGTTGATATCCCCCGAAATACGGCTGCAGAAGGAAGTGGCTGAGAAAGACGGAAAATATACTCGGCGTCGGAAATACTAACCGAAATGTTATTTTCTGGGTTGGGGAAAAATGGATGGTGATTTCTTGTTTTACAGAAGTGGGGCGTGTTTATTTCTCCTTTCCTTCCAACTCCCTCCCGCCTCCTCCCTCATTGTTTGCCATGGAGATCACGAGGGTTTCTCACGTAGATCGATGACGTAACAGCCCCACTGATGTGCAAGTGCAAATGTGTGGTGGGGGTGGAGAGCGACATACTGCTGTTGCAATGATAATGAGGGCACGCCAGTTTTGATGGGAGTGGGGTGCACATTTAGTGGACAAAGGTATTCAGAATGGCTCTAAACGTTTTATTGCTCACATCTCTACATTTTACTTTCTTTCCCGACACGCGCAAATACAGAATGGAATACACACGAGTTAGGGCATTAAAAGCGACAGTTTGATTAACCGAGCCCTACTGTCCAGCACGTGTTTTCATGTTTGTAAATAGACTTAATTTATCATTGTGGCAGGTAATATGAGGAATCGGGCTTCTATTTCCGTCAATCAATCGTACGTGAAGTACAATTAAATTACCTTTTCGGAAAATAACTCATTTGACAAACACTAGTACATTTTCGCTCAAACACGTTTTTTGGATCTTTTGAAATAGTATTTTGACTCTTACCTTTTTAACTAACTGGTGTAGTTTTAGATTTCGAAATGTTTATGCTTCAATGCAGTCACTTTGATAAATAAATCTGTGAGTTTATTTCATTGTTATTCAAATAAAAATGTTAAACACCTCCTCGTAATGGTAATAGAAAATCTCTGTAGATGAAGTTATTATTTAAAAGTACGTCGTCTATTAAATGAAGAAGCAATATTTGCCAGTGTTCTTTATTGTGGTAGTACTAGTTTTAATGCTTAGACGTTCAAACTAGCCAAGTTCAAACTAGCCAACTAACTAGTTTCAATGCCTAAGTGTTCAAACTAGTAGTACCGAAATAAAAAACAATGAAAAACTACATTGTGTTCTTCATTTAATGAACATGAACTTCCACAAAGTTGAGCCAGAAACCATCGAATACGAACGCAGTTTATTTTAATATTTTTTATACTCGCATTATAACGAATTATTTTATATAAAATTTTTAAAACAGTAACTACAACTAAGGAAAATAATTTACTGATTGATTTCATTTATTCCCTTCATAATACATATATATTGTGCAGAAAACATGACATATATACATATAGAGAGGGACAGTTCATTATAGGTTGGTGATGATGACGGTATAAAAGCTTACCTTGAAGAAAAGGAGCTGAACGGAGAAACTAGAGCTACGAGTCAATTTTTCATTTTTCTTTCTCTCCATTTTATCCTAAATATTTGCCATATTTTACAATCTAGTGCTTAATGAGATTTTTGGAGAAAGAATTCGGCCTTAGGGAATAAATGGTATGGAGAAATACCATGACAGGGTCGTATAAATAGTTGTGGATTCGCGGGAGCATTGCATATATTTGAAATGCAGAATAGACAGAGCATGAGGCTCGTCATCCTAAATTATAACATACACTCTGAAATATGGGATTATGCTTGGGAGTAGATTTGGTGAATAGTGGGACGTTAAAATATCCGTACGAGTGAGTCCACGGATATTTCTGGCTGGGCTCCTCGAGGAGAAAAACACAACTATTGCCTTCTATGCGCTCACAGTTATCGAAAAAAAACATGGGTGAACGATGGAAAACTACTGCCATTAAAGCATCGTAAAAAAAATCCAAATACAAATATGAGACTATATGTGTTATTCTCATAGGCAGTATCTGTATAGGAGCTATTCATTCACGAAACTTTCTTAATTTCTTAAG
Organism: Hetaerina titia; assembly: GCA_037158775.1. Lineage (NCBI taxonomy): Eukaryota > Metazoa > Arthropoda > Insecta > Odonata > Calopterygidae > Hetaerina > Hetaerina titia. The sequence continues at coordinate 90,522,636 of CM073773.1, read as the reverse complement.
GCTACCAATTTATGGTGGTGACCAGCAAGGATATGATGATTTTGAAAGGACAAATCTTTACATTATTCTAAATTCAGTTTTCTAAGAAAATGAACTAAAATATATAAGTAATGAAATATAATGAGTGTATTAGAGTGTGTAGAGTACGAATATTTATATAACGTAGGGCTATACCATTATAATCTTCAAAAGATTCAATCTTAGCTAGATTCGGAAATTCCTTCTTGAAAATCCCACGAACGTGCACAATAATGCAAATGGACTAACTAGCCAACACAAACACAGAAACTGAAACACATGAAAGAGAACTCAGGGGTTCTCGAATTTTTGGTGGTGCAACCACCTATGTCAAGAGGAATTAGCAACAGAACTGAGCACTGGTGGTTGCGCCACCGAAAATTCGAGAAACAGTGAGTCCCTCTTTTATGTGTTTCAGTTTCTGTGTTTGTGTCGACTAGTTAGTCCATTAACATTTTATACATATATACACACACACACACACACACATATATATATATATATATATATATTACTCGTACAGGGATGTGTGACGTTTTATGTATATGATTATGTATATATATATATATATATATATATGATTTCTTCGAAGTAACACGGAATTGTTGAATAAAAAACTTAGACAGCAACACACAGCACGAGAACACATAAAAAGAACACTCACAATAATAATGACTGAGTAATATCTTATTTTCCGAAGAAGACGGAATTCGAGTCCGTCGAAATTATCAAGATATTATTGTGAGTGTTCTTTTTACGTGTTCTCGTGCTGAGTGTTGCTGTCTAAGTTTTATATATTTTATATAAAAAAATTGTATACATAAAACCTTTATACATTATATATATACAGGGTTCTTCCGGAAAATAAGTGTACTGAGCTCAGGAAAAAAATCGATTGCACTTTTAAAAATCTTAAGCTAATATTCCTCAAAATAGGACCCTTGTGAGTCGATACACCTGTTCCAGCGGCGTTCCCATTCCTGGAACTCTCCCGCGAAGGCGTCATCGGGAACCTCTACAAGACACGTCGCCACGGCCTCTTTGACGGCGTCCGAAGTCCGGTATAGCGTTCCTTTCAAACTCCTCTTTATCTTCGAGAACAGAAAGAAGTCCGGTGGTGCCAAGTCCGGGCTGTAGGGTGGGTGCGGCGACGTAGCCACGCAGTGCTTGGCCAAGAGGTCCGACCCGATAAGCGCGGTGTGAGACGGCGCATTGGCGTGATGCAGCCGCCAGATGTTTTTGATCGCTGGCCGGACGTGGGCGACTCGTTTTCGAAGCCTGTCGAGCACTTGGACGTAAAATGCAGCATTTACAGTTTGTCGTTCAGGTACAAATTCGAAGTGGACGACTCCCCTTTTGTCAAAAAAGACAATGAGCACCATAAACTTATTTTCCGGACGAACCCTGTATATATATTTTTTTAAATATATTCAACACCGCAAGGCACGAGGAATGAACGCGGGGAGAAAGCAATTGAATTCTGCAGGAGAGAGGGGTTAGTCATTAACAACACATAGTTTAGACACCACAAAAGGCGTAGGTATACATGGAAAATGCCAGGTGACTCAGAAAGGTATCAGCTAGATTAAATTATGGTTAGGTACAGGTTTAGGAACAGCGGGATAAATTCGCACAGTTTCCCAGGAGCGGATGCGGACTCTGACCACAATTTAGTTGCTATGAAATGCAACATCCGTTTCAAGAAGATATGGGGAAGGGCGGCGGGTTACGAAATGGAATGTAGAAGCATTAAATGGATTAATGAGTAAGGAGTATCAGCAGGCTGTAGAGGAAATCATGGATGATGGTTAAGAGCTGAGTACTATCGGAGAAAAATGGGAATGTATCAAGCAAAGGGATATCGGAAGCCGCAAAAGACACTATAGGAACCGATAAGGGGAAAAGAATAAGGACACCATATGTAACGGATTAGATGATTGCAAATATAGATGAAAGAAAAGATGGAAAAATGGAAACTCAGAGATAGGCACAATGAAGTACAAAGAGTTAAACAATAAATTGAGAAGGGCCACAAATAATGCAAAGAAAGATGGTGGAAAACGCACGCGAGGAAATGGGAAGTTTACAGAAGAAGGGTGAAATTGGTGCTCTATACAGCAAGGTTAAGTTATTATCGGGAAGTAAGAAGGCAAGATCTGTGCTAGCAGTTACAGATAAGTAAGGTAAGATAATAGTTGGACCAGGTAAATTCCAAGAGAGATGGAAGGAATATATAGAAACACTTTATGGTAAAGAACTTAGGCCGACAAGGTTAGACATAGAAAAGGAGCATGACGTAGAAGAAGAAAGCTTAGGTCCAGGCATATTCGATGCTGAAATAGAAAGGGCATTAAATGAGATGAAAACAAATAATGCCGTGGGAGTAGATAACATTCCTGTGAAACTATTGAAATGTTTAGTAAAACGTGGGAAGAAGACTATATGGCCTGATTCGTAGTATCTATGAAGGAGGAATCTGGCCGGAAGATTTTGTTCGATCGGTGTTAGTTCCTATTCCAAAAAAAGGCAAAGGCTACATCATGAGAGGATTACAGAACAATAAGTTTGATATCCCAGGCAGCTAAAGTTATTCTCAGGATCATCAACAAATGGATAGAGGGTAAGGCAAATGAATAGTTGTGGGATGATCAGTTTGGGTTTCGGAAAGGAAGAGGTACGCGTGATGCCATTGCAGTAAAGAGATCACTAATCGAGAGGAATATAGAATACAATCAGGACGTTTTTGCCTGTTGTGTAGATTTCAAAAAAGCGTTTGATAGAGTGAATTGGGAAAAATTAATGCGTGTATTGGAGAGAAAAGGAATGGATTAGAGGGACAGGAGACTGATCCGCAACCTGTACATGTCTCAGACTGCTCAGGTGCGAGTGGGGAACGGAGAGTCCGGATGGGCAGCGTTAGGAAGAGGGGTAAGGCAGGGTTGCCCGTTGTCACCGGTGCTGTTCAATGTATATGTAGAGGAAATTAGTAAAGAGGCATGGGAAGAACTGGAGGTAGGAATGAAAGTCGGAGGGGAATTCGTAAAATCGGTTAGGTTTGCTGATGACCAAGCATTAGTTGCTCAGTCAGCCAAGGGGTTGCAAGCATTGCTGAGTGAATTGGAGGTTCAGTGCGATAAATATGGGATGAGAATCAATATTTATAAAACAAATGTTATACGATTTTCCAGAATGAAAAAGGCCAAGCTAAATATTAAAATGGGCGGGGAAAAAACAGAGCAGGTAGAGCAATTTACATATCTCGGAAGTTTTTGGACCAATACGGTCAAAGTGGTAGGGACGTAAGGAGAAGAATTGCGCTAGGCAAGGAGGCTTTCTCAAGGAGGAGTAAGTTGATGACGGGGACGTTGAGTAGGGATGTTAAGACAAGACTCGTAAAACTCTGTTATGGAGCGTAGCCATGTACGGCGCGGAAACGTGTCACTGAAGCAGGAGGATAGACAAAGATTGGAGGCTTTTGAAATTTGTGTTTGGAGAAGAATGGAGAAGGTGAAATGGACCGAAAGGAAAACCAATGAGAAAGTACTGGAGATCGTGCGAGAGGAGATGGATTTGTTGAGAGAAATCCAATGGAGGCGGGATAATGGATGAAAAGCGTATTGAGCGGTAGTGGAAAATTGAAGAAATTAATAGAGGGTAGATTGTTGGACAAGCGAGGAAAGAGCAGGAACAGGATAGGGATGTTGGACGGGATGAAGGGAGGAAAGAAGTACATAGAGATGAAGATGAACCTGATGTAGAGTAGGTTGCTGGATTGGGTTTTTTTGGAGTTGCAAAATGTTTATTTGATAGTTGTGTCCATCCAAAAAACCTACCTTAACCGGTAGATTACCAAATACATACATATACATTCACACACACAGGAGGCATGCTCAGAAAGTAAGAGAACTGCTGAGCTCTCACGCCGTGGTTTTTTGTTTTCAATAGTTAGCAACACATAGTGAGTGGTATTGGGGGTAGTTTCTAAATAAAACGAGCACCGGCGACTTTCATTAGCACCGAAACTCTCCCCATGGTGGTCGTTTCTGTGAAATATATCGACAAGAAATCCCGCCAAGTGTGAGTTGTACGCCCTCATAAGGTTCCTTTTCCCCGAAGGAAAAACGCCGATTGAAATTTTTACACGGATCAAAACTATTTATGGCGAAGGTGTTATGAACCGTTCGAATCGTTTAATTGAGCGTTATTAATTTTTATCGTGAGTTTAATGAAGGAAGAATATATATTTATTACGAGCGAAGAAATAGAAAACTTCAACTTTGACCGTTGCGTTGGTGCAAAAACTCTAGGAAACTCTTCATGAAGACCGCCGATTGACAGTGGATGAAATATCTGCGATGCTTCCACAAATCTTTAGATCTCTCTTTCACGAGACAATTACAGAAACGCAGGGATTCAGAAAATTGTGCGCATGACGGGTCTCCAAACAATTAACAGAGCAGCACAAATTGAATCGGGTCGCTAGCGATCGCGAGTTCCTTGAGCAATTTGAATTTGAAGTTGAGGATTTTATTAGCTCTATTGTTACTGGTGATGAAACATGGATGGCTCATTACACCAGTCAGACCCAAAGACAGTCCTCATAATGGCGATACTGGTTCCTCATCTGCCCTAAAAATTCAGAACCTCAATTTTGGGCAAAATAATAATTACATTCATTTTTGGGATCGAAAAAGGGATAATTTTGATCGAATTTTTCCCTCAAGGGAGACGTTTAATGCAGAACCATACTTCAAAACCCTAAAAAACTTCAAGAGAGCAATTCAATACAAACGTAGGGGAATGTTGACTAGGGGAACTGTGTTTGTTGCACGAAAACCCCTGTCCCCACCTGGCCAACTACAATAAGACGCTTTTGAATTCGTTTGCTTTGGAAATTTTGAACCACCCTGAATTCTCCCCTGACTTGGCACCTTTAGATTTTCATCTTTCCTTCTTCATGAAAACTCACATGGGTGGCAAAAAATGCAAAACCGATGACGAGGTGAAACAAGAGGTTTGTAAGTGGACGAAGGACGTGGTGGGAGGGAATGGCAGGTTCTATGAAGAGGTAATCAAAAAAATGTTGCCACTGCTTAAAACCTACATAAAACGGGAAGGCGACTACGTGGGCAAATAAGTAACGTATATACCTTCATTATCTTGTAATTTTTTAAATAATTCTTAATAAAAAAGATAAATTCAGCATTTTTACTTTCTGGACAACTTTCTAATACATAACCTAGTTGAGAATCAGCCACCTTTCACAAAATCATAATTTCATAATCTTTTCGAATACGGATGTAAAATTTCAATCAATAGCAAAAGCATTTTATATCTTTTCATTGCCGTTTTCTTCACATGAAGTGATGCGAAATGAAAGTGATTGCCCCTGCAAAAAATTCTTAGATATATTCAGATAGCAAACTTAAGTACCTTATTCCACGAATGAATGGCTATAAATTATCAGTTTACTAAAAAACATTTTTCATTAAATAGTACACATGCTCTCAGCCGTGTGCATAAATTATGATTCTCTTTAGCGAGAACAGACATTAAGAATTAAAAATGCGGCTCTCAATATATCGAATACCTTTTTAGCACTTGCAGAGTGACAAGGATGATCTCATCTCGCTGTATCCCTGAATTCCGCTTAAAATGCCGCGGTCGGCTCCTAGAACGGGGTTGATTGGGGGCTGAAAAAGAACGAGGGGTGGCCAGAAAGAGGCGTGGGATCCTGGGCAGTGCAGAGGAAGAGTTTGAATTTGGGCAGAGAAGGAAAAATGGAAGGGAGGTGAATGAGGGAAAAAAAGATTACTAGTACAGGGATGTGTGACGTTTTGTGTGTGTATATATATATATATATATATATATATATATATATATATATATATATACACACAATGTATACACTATGTGTGTATATATATATATAATATTGGGGAGGAAGGGGCGAAATAATGCGATACATTGTTAAAATTGATGATACAATGTAGTGGGTGAGGGAGAACAGTGTCTGTGCCATTGTGCGGGCTCTGAGGGAGGGCCAGGGTCCTTGGGGGAGAGGCTGCGGGGGCAGCGGGGATGTGACATGGCGGGATTGGTGAGAGGGACGGGGAGGTTTGGGGGGCATTCGGCGGCAGATGGGATACGAGTGTGGTGGGGGAGACACCCGGAGGGAGGTCAGGAAAGGCAATGGGGAGGGAACGAGGGGGTTTCGGGCCGGAAGGCTAAGGGAGAGGAAAGAGCCAGCGCAGTGGGGCGGGTTGGGCTTTGACATCAGCCCAAAGTGTGCCATAAATAAGAGGGGAAATGTCTTGACGCTTGCATAAGGGAGGGAAGGGGGAGAGGGTTGGCAGCATCATTTGGCGGGAGGGGGGTAGAGGAGGTATTGGTAGGGGGGGTGAGTGTAAGGAGGAAGGGGCGGTGAGGGTGAGACAGGGAGACTTGTTTGGAGGAATGGTGTGGGAGAGGGAATTGTGGTTTGCAGGAGTTAGGAGTCCCATTCAGCAGTCAAGAGCGTGAGGGAGATACGCCAGGGGTTCGGGTGGTAAGGGGGACGGGAGAGCGGCACCGGGGGGTGGGCACGGAGTTCCCTGGGAAGGGATGGTGGGAGGGGTTGATGGTGTGTGTATGGGGATGGCAGTTCGGAGGGGGGGGGGTTGGATGTGCGGGGGCCGCAGAAGGGGGAGGCCTTTGGCTGAACCTGGAAAGAGGGGGGCATGTGTGAGGAGGGCGGAACGGCGCCTGGGGAAAGAGGAGGTGGGTGGGAGGGAGGGTATAGAGGTAGGATGTGGAGGTAGACTTGTGTGTGCAGGAGGGTTTGAGGGGAAGGGGGCCTTGGAAGAGGGATTCTTCTCGGCATTGCGGAACGCTTGTACGATTGTTTCATTTTCCTTCTCCGGTGCTGCCACTCCTACTCTCGCGGAAGATTTATAAATTTCAATTTGTTTCGCCGTGTTTTCGCCAAGTATTTGCTGCGAGACGCTCCTCCCCTTCTCCCCTCCCCCTCTCCGTTTTTTTATTGACGATAAATTCAGGTGACCCGAAACGCCACACTCGCATACTTTGTTACTCGAGGATCTTCCAAGTTTTACTGCCATTTTTCGCCCTAAAACGGACTAAAAACGACTAAATCTGCTTAATGTCCAACAATCACCACCACAGGTGTGCGTGGCAGTGGTTGTTATGACCTCAGTTAAGGACCGGCATCGATACGGAACCATAATAATTTCCAATGCACAACGTGGCGGTACCGAACCGATTCTCCCTTTCTGATCACGTGTGTATATAACGACCCGTTAAATCTTTAACCTTGCCATATATATCCTTTATCCATCCTTTTAGGTTAATCCCAGCCATATATTTTCTGTATTTCATATTATCTTCGACAACTTTTCCGCTAGATCATGGCCCGTATACCTTTATCTCCCCGAATTTATCTAAAACCTTACATTTCTTTTTTTTTTTGCTCCACTAGTGGTCATAATTCGAATTCGATTTAGTTTTTTCAGTCACAAAATGTCATTCAATGTGCACGTTAGTTTTTCTCTCAAATGAATGTCTGTGTCATTTTTGAAGCCACACAAATGAGACGGGATAAGGGAAAATTCAAACAATTTGTTAAATAGCTCATATAGATTTGTAACTCCTACAACTTTAAGTTCAATTTGGTGGACTTTTAGCTTGTAAGGGGTGATTAAGTGCATAGGTAAAGATTTATTTATCTACTTTTAGCGATTTTTATTTTCTAATCTTCGTAAATAAATATGATTGAATGTCGAAATGGCTTTGATCGTCAACAATTTTGTTCACTTTTTGAGAATTATATAGTATTTTTCGATTCAACTTTCTCGCCCTAATATGCACTAAACACGTGTATGACTTTTGCGTTGAGTATTTGACTCTTCATCGGGAAGACTAATTCTAATGGCTTTTCCTTAGAGATGTCAATGGTTTAAAGATATTTATTCCAACGCCCTTTTTATGTCTGTATGTATCTACAGGGACCTGTACATACAAACACAAAGTGTATACATGTTAATGTACATAGAGTGTATACATAGAGTTGTGTTAAGTAAAGTTATAGGTGTTAGGTAATTATTCATTTATTTATAAAAGTGTACACACACACAGTAGTAACGAATATATAGACTATACATGCACAACAAAGCAACAATCGTAAATACCCTATTTAAAAAAAATCCTCTTTGGGCCCGGCAGGAAAACAAACATACTACAAATATTACACCGTAGCTTTTGTGGAATATATAATATTTTAGATTCAATTCTTTGCTAACTGCTCACTTGTAAGTTTTCTTCTTACATGAAGAAGATTATACAGAAAATTGCAATTAGGGAGGAATTAATTCAATTATAATTCGATTCGAGTTATTGCAAACCTAATTATTTTTGTTCAACATCAAAGTAATGAGGCTACGTCAACCTTTGTTTTCTTACCAGTCATTTTTCATTCGTTCATCTACTACTATAAATCATCTCCTAAGCCACTCCAAAAGCGTGTGGCGGGGGGTGTCAGGTCAAGGTTTATTTATAAAAGTGCATGTTTCGATGAATATTAATTCATATTTATGCATCAGCATACGCATACACAATTCAGAATAATGTGTGTGATCGCTCAACTGTCAGCTTTTAAAAATAAAAGTTCATAAATTTAAACGTTAGATTTGGCGGTTTATTTCGGAGAGAACGACCGCTTGCATCTGGCAGTGATAGTGCCCGTCATTTTTATTTTTTATTGGTGACCTAGTTTGGAAATTCAATTTGGAATCATAATGTTTCCCTCAGTGTCAAACCAAATATATATGTTCTTCACCAGCATAATAGTTTTGGTATTGCGAGCTCTGATCATGAATGAACAGGCTCTAATCCTCTTTGTTTTAGAATCGTTTCTTGCTTACTTTCTTCCTGTAACAATTTTTAATAAATCTCATGGTTTTTCTCTGAACTTTTCCAGTTTCTGTAATAATATTTTCCACTACATCTCAAATACTTGCTGCGTATTCCATACGTGAACTAAGGTGAAGTAACACATCAAACCTTTGTACTACATTTTCTACTACCCTTATAAATAAATCTTTATAAACATCAAATGAAAGAGATAACGTACTTTTCCAAAGGATTTTTTTCTTTAGGGTAAGTTGTTTTACCTGATGATACCATGCCACGTTGAAATGCGTTGTATAAAACCAAATCAATTCCGTGGAAAATTACGTTAAATCTTTTATTGGATGGATAAACAAAACTTCAACGAAGAGAAGCCTGTCCGCATAAAATATATTTTAAATCTCTGTAAGGTTGAATTGCATATTATTTTAAGGTATGGACCTCAATATTGGTTTAATGCGTGTATGAACAAATTGTTTAACCTATTCAGAGTTGCTGAATTCGAATTTCTCAACTGTTTAATGTGTCCTCATGCATTATTTTATTTGAAAGTTCAAGTACGGAAACTTCCTTAAAATTAATTTTAACCCGCATTTTTACACCCTAAGGGTATAAAAATGCGGGTTAATGTCTGGTCTTAATCTCTAAAGAGTACGTCATAATATACTGTCTTTAGACTATGTCCTTATTTCTCTGCAAAATCACTGAATCACCTACGGAAAATGTGGGGTTCCTGGTGCCATGGAAACGTATGCCGTCATTTCAAAATAATAATAATCTATTCAAGGTATTCTGCCTATTTGAAAATAGATTTTTTAGAGATCCTTAAAAGCCATTTAATTTGGAGAATCGTGAAAAATTACTCTTGTTTTCCCTATTTTATTTCTTTCTTCATAACTTATTCAGGTATGCATGCCTTATTCTGTCTAAAAAAGTTCTATTTCTTACTCAAACCTGAGTACTCAGGTTTACACAAGTTATTTCCTCTTTCACATTCCTTGACGGAGTGTACAATATACTTTCAATATTTTCTCGATCAACAATCTCTACCTTTTCCGAGATTTCCCCATTAACTTCCTTTTTTTGCCCAGCCTATTTAAAACCCAAGTTTTTCCCCTTCTCTACCCCACTTATTTTCTCAATTCTCTTCCATACTCGCATATATCCAAAGTCTCCAATCTACGAGCTTTCTCTTGCCTGAAAGATATGATCTAGCATCTATAAAGCTCTACGCATCATATTACGATCTGTTTTAATTTTTGTACAAATATTATATGTGCCTAGTGTACTTTCTTCAATTATCCTCTTCTTGCAAATACCCTATTTGATAACGTAATTTTCCTCTTAATTTCCCATTTCCCTAAAAAAATACTTAAACACATATATAAATTGCTCCACCTGTTTTTTACTTTATTGCCTCTTTTTTATGTTTGACTTAGCTTTCATAATTCCTGAGAGTTCCACAAACAGTGTTTTCTCGTGGTTCATACTTCTCCCATACCTCATGCCTTATTCCTGTAAAGGACTCAGCAATAACTGTAATCCCGTGGAACGCTCCCTCACTATTATTTGGTCATTTACAAAACTGAGTTAATCTTACCACTCACTAAATTCCCAGATCAAGCTTTTTCCCATGGTAGTCTTAACATTTTCTCAGGATATACCTGCATGTTGAAAAGTACCGGCGGAAAAGTACAACTCTCACTCACTGCCCAGCCAATTATTTTTTTCCCTATCTGCGCCGTCAGATTGTTTGAATATAAAAAAATAAGACAAATGTTTAAAATTAGTCGACTATCCCTCCAATCTAATTTTATTTTCCGCGATATGCCCATTAATTTTACCCATTCGACAATATGGAACGTCTTAACTTCACACAACAAAAAAAATTATTCTTGCTACATTCAAAGTATCTATTCTACGAATGTCATCCTCACTTCTGTGGAGTCACGCGCTCCTCTCCCCTTTCTAAAGTAGAACTAATCTTTGCTAATAGAACTAATCACCTTAGATAGATGTTTACATTATTATTTTGGCATTCTTATGATAAGTCTCAGGGTTATTTTTGCTTTTATGTAAAAGTAAACTTATCGTCCTATTGACTTCACGTACAGCTTCTATGTACTTTTTCTAAATTGGAATAAAAGTTGATCTCAGGAAATCTTCTGGAAAGATTATTTCTTCGTAAATACTACGTTAAGTTCAAAGTTCTTAATTTCAAAGAATATCTCTTTTTGCTTCAAATATAGGGCATGTCCCAAAAATAAATAGAATAAATCCGGGAAACTATTTCCATCTGATTCCTACCACTTGTCCTATCGGGCACAGATGATCTTACCAGGAGAAATTGTAGTTGGCCTCGCCAGTATAGTTACAGGGTTTAAAAGGATCCATCAAACCCTTCTACCACGCCAAGATCGTTGTTCATATGGGGGGCCAAGAGGAGATGGGAGTCTAATTTATTTGTCAACCTTATTAATCAATGTAACTAATAGCTGAAATTAACATTTCGCGGTGTAATAAAATGATATGAATGTATTTCTCTAATTAAAATCTCCCTATAAAGTAATATTTCTATTTTAAAAATGATTTATAATTTGTAGACTATCAATGGAACATGAGTTCTAATAATATAATTTATATTATTTTGATTTAATTGCAGTTTGCAACAAATTTTCATAATTTATGGAACCTTTTATGTTTTTTACAATCAGAATAAAGCATATTCATTTTTAAATAAGCCCTATGTTTCATTCTGATTGCGTGATTAAAACGATATTATATTTCATTTAGACGCAATACAATTATAAAATAAACAAATACTAGGGTGTGGTAGCTAATTTATTAAATTACTTCTTTCACCATAGCCTGCTCTTGTTTGATCTGAACTATGTTTGGAGTTAAATGGCAGGACACCTATTTGTATTGTTTTCGTAACTTAATATCTCTGCGAGGTTCTCGTTCATTGCAGTTGTCTACCAGTGTAAGATTATATTTTTCAAAGGATTTGAGTGGAAAAGTTCGGGAAAATAATCTAAAATTTACGTTTAATTTAATCACCGAGTTAATAAAATTGCACCGTACATAAACTCAGAGCGCCTGAGTTTATTGAAAATGTTAAGTTTTAAAAATAAACATTCATAGACGGTAATTCCAGGGAGAAAATAGGACAATAGTTTTCTATATGTTCTTCCCTATTTCTCCTGTAATTTAATCTCTAGCTTACCTAAATATAACATTGAAAATTGTAATTTTTTGTAGCTTAAAAAATCCATTTAGCTCTCTCCAGAGTATGAGATGCCCCGGTATTGAAATAATTCATCCGAAAGCTCTCTGTTTTATTATTCCAATTTCATTATACGTTCGAGGTATGCTTTGGTAATGGCATTTTTACAACAGTTTTTGTTCAACATAGTTGTATGCACTAATTTTTACGCGATGCAATTGTTTGACCATAGCTTACGTTCCCGTTAAAAGCAATTAAATACTTACCGATACTTGCTGTCTAATTAAATGAAAAATCAGCAATAAGTTCTCTGATGTCAAGTTTAGCAGAGCACTCTAACCCTTTGAATTTCGTCGGAATCTTGTAACATTGTTCGATAAAATTTAAAAAAGTTGTTATAATTTATCTTCAAATTTTAATTAATAATATTTTATCTCAGGTTAACATGATCCAGATTTTTGTTGTCGTTTATTAAATGATAGATTGTTATCAAATAGAGTATTTTGTAACATCTTTTAGAACCCATTATTTACGTACACTAAATAATAGACGAGTGGAAATCATGACATATGTTATTAGTTATTTCTTCACATAGGATTATTATAAGAGGCTCTAAAAAGTGAACGCTATATGATATTGCACTTGCTGGATAGCTACTACTTGTACATGTGCTGAATTACCATTGCACTATAATTTAATTACTATAGTAATTATCTAGTTAGCGGAACACGATTGTCTATATTCGTGCTCACCTATATGTATTCTTAGATGCTTCTTAGTGGTAAATACATGCTTTTCTGTATCATTAATACGAGATATAAGATCGTATGTAAGATCTTTTGTATTCATAGAAGGTACAGACTAGATACCTTTGCCCAATACACATGACTTGCTACAAAAATTCGGCTATATACAATTTTACTTAGTCAATCGGTTAAATAATTTTATAGAGAAAGCAATTAAGCAATTACTAAAAAGGGACATTTTTAATGGCGGAGATGTATTCCAAATTAATTCCGTAGGTATATACCCGTTCCTACACTTCTGATAAGGCCAGGATAAACCTATCTTACTCTCGGTAGGTATTCACTGCAATAGCTAATAATTTAAGGCATCTGACGAAATAAATTCATCATAGGCAGATGGGAGATATAAAAAATTGCTTTCACCAAGGATGCAGACTTTATAACTTGTGAACTTTCGCACCGGCAAATGATAATTGACGGGGGGAGGAATTGGGAAAATAAGCGAGTCGCTGAATAATGGAATCATTATTCCCCGGGCCGCCGTGAGGAAGGCTTGAAAAGGCGTTATTTGAGGGGAGGGAAAGGAAAGGGAGCGAGAGACATAGGCAAAGATTTTCTTTCCTTCTCTTTTTGCCTCTTCTTCTTCTATTCCCAATCCACTTCCAATCCTTCCTTCCCCCGTTCACCATTCTAAAATCCCTCCACTCCGCTCACCATCTCACCCCTTTCCACCCCTTCATCCCTTTATCTCTCTTCCCTGTCCCATTTTTGAAGCAGCGAATTCGCGCGGGACGACGGATAACTTTCCCCCACTTCCTCCGACTACCAGAAACCTCACCCCCGGCCCACCACCCGCGCTCCTCGAACATTTTCAATTCTAAAATTCTACGGAGGCGCGCACGGTATTTCATCCGAAACCCGATAAAACGATTCTCTTAAAGGTTTCACTTTCCCCTTCTTTCGTTGGTGGAGGTAGAGGGACACGGTGGGGGAAATTGCAGGATAGGGTGGGCGATGGAGTATTTGAATACGGGGGTGGAGTGGGAAGAAATGTAGGCGGTGGGGGTGAAAAGGAGAAAGAGGGAGAGGCAGGAAAACCGTGGAGCTGAGGGGGTGGAATGAAACTGTTATCTACCTTAGTCGTCCCTCTTCCTTCCTCCTATTATTCATCCCGGCGGAGCATCCCCTCCGCCCCCTTCATTCCACCCTTCCCATACCCTCCCCTCTTCCCCTCCCTCCATCCCGCCTCAGCACGCTCCCACGGTCGCCCGCCCGCCGTTCCCAAAGGCAAAAAGATCCCGACCCGTGAAAAGAAACCGACCTTTTTACGGAATATATTTATCATTATTATATTTCGTTTCTGTTAACAAGCGAAGAGATTCCCCGGCGAGACAAAGGCTGAAGGAGTTGAGATTTATTCCCGCGTCTTCGTTTTGAATGAGGAAAAACGTAGAATTCTGATTTTATCGTACTCTAAAGTGTTGTGGATGTTTTTCTCATCGGGCCTAAGTTCTTTTGCTGTAAAAAATATAAATACTCGTATATATGCACGGTTCTGATTTAACGGCGACAGAATGGTTGTAATGTTCAGCTTTACATTAAAGTACGTGAATGAAAGTTTTCCGGCGTTTCTCATTTTCTGGTGTTGTATAGCATTTCCATTTTTGGCTCCCTACCACTAAAGCACCTCTATAAAAGCTGCTTTCCGTCCGATCACCTTTTGATTTTTTCCAAAATTAATGTTTAAATCAGATTTTTTTATTAAAGTTGTGTTAAAAAATAAAACTTACCATAGTTATTTTTTCGGAGCTGTCTGATAAGCTTTAATCTATAGAGCTATGTAAATATTTTCTAACTCACTGTAGCGAACAGGAACATTATGAAGTACAAGACTTGCATATGACTCATTATTGTTATAAATGTTAATTTTCTTATTTTACAATTTTGAATAAGGTCCTTTAATTGAAACCCTAGGGAAAAAATGGATAAATCAATAGGTTTTGGCTTTGTACTCTGAAATCATTCGTCCAAACTCAATATTACAAGTATTCTGAATAAAGAATGGATTTATTATCGCTAAATAGTTATTTTTGAAGGGTGATTACTGTGCTATCTATCATATAAATAGTTAACTAACCCGTGAATCATTGCACCGTTCGATACGTGTCTCAGCATTCTGGAACTCCGAGAATTAATTTTGACCCAGAGCAAAAACTATTTCTCCTTCGATTACATCCGCTCGGGAAATAATTTATGAAACGATTGAATTTCTCTTTCTGTAACAATGGCTCAAGACAGGGGCTGAGGACCGAGGATAGGGGGAGGAGAAGGAGGCTTGGGGCATTAGAAAAACGTAGGCACGAGTCGCGCACCTACTTCCTTGCAGGCAAGCGAGGAGCGATTCCTTTCCCCGTTCCCTTACCGTCACTTCGCCACCGCCGTCGAGTGATACCGAGGGATGAAACCCAGCTCAGACCGTCTCCCTCCTGCTCATACACGCACCCGCCACCCCCTGCATCCCCCGAGGCCTAATCTCCAAGATTCCCGCTGCCCCTTCACTCTCGAATACCACGCTCCCCCCCACTCTTCGTCCGACCCCTCTCCTCCTACAGACTCTCCTTCCCATTCCCCCATCCGACCTCACCCCGTCCTCTTCCCGCCCTTCACCCTGGCACAAATCTACTTAATCCGTTCTGTCTCACAGCCATCCATTTCGAAGGCGACAGCCTCCGCGTTTCGGGCCAGAGTCCTTTTCTGCTCCTTACATACGTCCTTTCCCACCCAACCCACCTCTCCTCTCCTTGGTAACCCGCTCAGCCATACCCCTCCCTACGTCCGTCTTCAAACGTCTTCCCTACCCCTCCACCCCCCACTCTCTCCCTCCTTCCCTCCTCAACCTACTCGTCAACCCTCCTTCACTCCCTTCAGGCGCGCTCCCGTGGGATCTTGGTCCGCTACCTTATCTTCGGTCTCTCCTCTTCCCGCCTTCTTACTCCCCGTTCCCCATCGTCTTTACTTCTTTCTTCCCCCCTCTCATCTCTTCTTGAGTCAATACGTTCATCCTCGTCTTTTCTCTGACTCACTCCCCTCTCCTCCTCCCTTTCCTTTCGCTCTTCAATTCCCGATCCTGGAAATCCGTGGTACTTGGCTTAATCATTGGAACGGCGCAGTCAAGAAAAGTGCAATTTTATTTCAGTTTGAAATCTCAACCTTCCTCGCAGTCTCTTTTTCTTGTATATTTTTTGCTCTGAAATGGATAAGAAATTTTCCTCGGCTCGTTTAGCCGATGATTTGCAATTTATTCATTAAAATGTGGGTCATTCTAGACGGGGAAAGATAGAGTAAAATATTCAGAGTTTACTCAATAATTTATTTCCGACCTTCCCTTAAATTCTTAGATGGATATGTATTTTTTGCATGTTGTAATTGTATTTCAATAAATACACTGAATCTAATGAGAATTTCTCAAGGTAAAATCAGAACCAAACATTTCCTCTAAATCATTAGTAGTTTAATTGTGAATTTAATTAGGGGAGCTTAAAACTCTCATCAAATAGTTCATAAGGAAACAATTTCGTCTTTCTTTTTTATAAAATCATTAATAACGGCTCTAAATGCTATTCTATTATGTATTTTTCCTTGAATTATCAGTAGCCAAAAATATTATTCAGGGCGAAGGAAGATTTGATTAGTGACGGCAGAGTTGACCTGGCTTGGAGAATTATATTTCTACAACATTGACAGAAATATAACTTTGTGCATAAATAATATGTATGAGAAAATATAGCGGACATTTAGAAGCATTCACAAAAGCAATATAAAATTTGGACGGCACATTAACGCGTTATATATAAATGAATATATATATATATATATATATATATATATATATATATATACATACACACATATATGTATATTTTCATATCATTAGGTATTTTTCATTTCGATTTCTTAGTTTATCACCGTTAATATATCATTTGGATATAAAAAGAGCAGCCAACAAAAATTCAGCGACTGGCCCAGTATTCATCGGTTGAGAAAGAGCAAGAACACATACAAGCAATGCACTCAACAGCGTACCGTACGTTTTCAACGCAGGCCCCAAGAGCAACTCTGACCTTTATGCACGTGGGCATAAGCGGATGGGTATCGAGGCACAGCTCGCGCTCTGAGAGTTGCCTGGTGGGATTGAGCGCGGGAGAAAAACCCTCTTCGCGAGATGAGGTCACCCGCAGCCCGGGACGCTAGCTGGACTTCTTGCCTCAGACGCAGATGCAGGGTTATGACTCGCCCGCTTCTGACTGGTCACGGCCACTAGAGTTCAGAACATTAGCACGTACCCTCGCGGTCGCTATCTTCATCCGATGGATGCCGGTGTTTTTCACGCCCGTCCACCGAGGTGGAAAATGTTATCCCACAGTCGAGACCTGTTCATCTCCTTCTCCAGTTTTCCACCCAACTCCCCACGTGGTGCGTCCTCACCCAGCACCACCTCCTGCCTCTCCCCACAGTTCCTCTACATTGGATAGGGTGATCTCCAGAGTTGATAACCTTAGAGAAGCGACGGAGAAGACAGATGAGGATGAGAGATGCAGGCGTTTAGGCCCCACTACCCTCTCTTCAACACTCGGAAAAATGCCGCGTAAGCAATTCAGCGAAGGAGTGGGGGTCGGGGTGTCGCAGTTTTCCCTCTTCCCCTCCCTCATCCTCCCTATCTCCCCTCAGGGGGTCTCGCACCACCTCATCCCCCTTCCCTCGTCTTTTCTCACCGGTGCCAGTGACAGAAATAACTCAACCCCATTTTTTCTCCCCCTCTACGCTCGTACCATGCCGCACCGCCCCGCTGCCCAAGAATAAATTCAGGAGTTAATCGCGGCATGAGAATTCTTTAATGCGGATATGTTTTCGAGGCGCCGGTTATTAAAACAGCACTTTCTGAACTAGGACCGAAGCTCATTCAGAGGTCCATTTCTACTGCTTTTCCAAAGTATTTCGAGAGAAGAGAGTTGGAAGATAATCGATACGTGACTAAATACTAATCAATTTGTAAATTTTCAACATTAATTAATTAGCATTAGTGGAGAAATGTTACACTACAAATAAATTAGTCATAATAAAGAGAATAGAGCGAGGTTCTATATCACCTTGACTTCCATGGGGAGAGTAAGGTAGGTGAGTAATGGGTCATGTTGAGTTTTTAAAATGGAGAAGTGGTTTATGGATGCTTCCTGAGTACCCTTTTAGTTTCAGTCACCAGTCTCAAGGAGGAATTTTTGATCGTTACTACTGGTGTATCACGTCAAAGGCTAACAAGTAATTAACGAAATAAAAGAAGTCTTTTTAGCAATTAAATCTGAGAATTTTCCTTCAGTTCCACTGTTAACATATACAAAAAAGGAGACTATAAACTTGCAAAGGATTTATTGCTGTCGATTATTATTGATATTTTTTATAAAAATAGCCAATTGAAATAAAATCATATATAAATATGTTATATTTAAATATGTATATGCAAAACACGTGCTTGTATATACACAATTATAGATAACACAATTACTTTTTTTATTCAAATCATAAATTTTTCTGATGTGTTGTAACTGATGATAATTACTTAAGAAGGTATTTATATGAAAAAGTTGTTTTGAATAATCCATGGTTTAGCTGACTGCAACTTTGACTTTTTTAAACCTAAATATCCACATTTTTAAAAACCACGAAGGTCTTAATAATTGAGTTTTTCAACGTTTTACCGTTCTAGATATTTTGGATTTATGATTTTTTACCGTTGAGCGAGAAGATCATAAATTTGTCCTTGTGTGGTTTAAATGTTTCACCTGGCTAGAACCTACAATTCAACACTGCTGACTCTATTTGTATCCTTGTTTCTAAACCGTCAATATTACCAAGCGGTTCCACTATCGAGAATTGGAAGGCAAAGGCTGGATATTGTATTTTGATAAACGCATCCTGGTCGCTGTCGATTTTACCCAGCGATGACGAACACAGCAAGCCTCCAGAATGTGAGGGAAAAAATAAAATTTTAGGAAAAATCCTGTTTCGGTAGACGTTGAAGTACGAGTAGTTTTCTTTTTTTTTAGAATGAGAGAGAGAAGCGTATCAAGAGCGGCTATTTGTCTTAATTTTAAATAATCGCCTCCGAACTCCATGGCCGTGGACCTCCCTCGGGCGGGCGGGAATAAAAAACGAGGACGCAGTTGCAATCGGTCTTCATGCAGAGAGCCAATTTTCGGGAGCTGCCTCCCGCGCGAATGCAAATATACGAAGGTCGGCGGATGGAAAAAACCGGGCAGCGACAACGGTTCTTAATTGCTCGAGTTCAGTTTGGATTTTCGGCGGCTAATCGGATTATTCCTCGGATCTTTCCGCGCGCGAACGACACCACCGGAAATACTACTCCTTCTTCCCCCTCCCTTTCACAACAACCCCCGCTCCCCTCCTTCCGTCCATCCCCTCCTTTATCTAACCCTCCGTTCAACCCCTATGAACATCCCCAGATTCCAGATTCTCCAGTTGAGTCTCTGAAAAATTCATAAAAAGGAGAGCATAATCACATTTCGTTAGCCGGGAACATGGGAATGCTTTCATGGACCGGATCCGTGTCGGGGATTCGAACGCCCGCCAGCTCTTCATCCACTTGCCGGGGACTTCCCTCGCCCTCCCAACCGCTTCATCCGCCGACAATCACAGGTGAGCTTTCCATCTTGTGCCCCAGTGCAATCAGGATCGCTTCCGCCGAAGAACTCAGAACGGTGATGAAGTTAGGATGCACGGTCTTACTACGCTAAATAACCCTCCGTGTCATGGGAGTCATAGAATAAACACTATCTGCACAAATCTTTTGCGTTTCATACCCAACATTTCCAATATATAAACTAATAAATGTGTGCTAATTGACTGCAATATATTAAATATAATAATGCTTAATTCCAAACAGGAAACATATTTGGTTATTATAGTCGGCAATTTTAATTTTGATATTGTTTTTTTATTTAAATTGAACACGATTACAAGTCAGGTTCGCTGGCATAGGGAAATGAACTGGCCCCCTTATCTTGGTGTGTGAATTTCACACTCGTTCGTGCATAGTACTAGTCGTGATGGCGGACTACTGGTGGTGATCTCTACCATCTCCTACTAAATCGACCTTCGAGCTGGTTACTGGTGTATGGTTACATTTGTGTATATATTTATAAATATTTAAATATTATTTTCACGCATAGAAATAGATTGGAAAAGAACATAGGCCAACGAGGTTAGACAGTGAAAATGAACATGACGTAGAAGAAGATAGCATAGGTCCATGCATATTCGATGCTGAAATAGAAAGGGCATTAAGGGAGATGAAAGCAAATAAGGCAGTGGGGATGGACAACATACCTGTAGAACTGTTGAAATGTTTAGGAAAATGCGGAAAGTAGGCCATATATGGACTGATTCGCAGTATCTATGAAGAAGGAATCTGGCCGGAAGATTTTGTGAGATCGGTGTTAGTTCCTATTCCAAAAAAGGCAAAGGCTGCATCATTTGAGGATTACAGAGCAATAAGTTTGATATCCCAAGCAGCTAAAGTTATTCTCAGGATCATCAACAAAAGGATAGAGAGTAAGGCAATGATTACATAGGGGATGTTCACTTTGGGTTTAGAAAGGGGAGAGGTACGCGCGATGCCATTGCAGTAATGAGATCACTAATCGAGAGGAATATAGAATACAATCAGGACGTTTTTGCCTGTTTTGTAGATTTCAAAAAAGCGTTTGATAGAGTGAATTGGGAAAAATTAATGCGTGTATTGGAGAGAAAAGGAATGGATTGGAGGGACAGGAGACTGATCCGCAACCTGTACATGTCTCAGACTGCTCAGGTGCGAGTGGGGAACGGAGAGTCCGGATGGGCAGTGTTAGGAAGAGGTGTAAGGCAGGGTTGCCCATTGTCACCGGTGCTGTTCAACGTATATGTTGAGGAAATGATTAAAGAGGCATGGGAAGAACTGGAGGTAGGAATGAAAGTCGGAGGGGAATTCGTAAAATCAGTTAGGTTTGCTGATGACCAAGCTTTAGTTTGTCAGACAGCCTAGGGATTGCAAGCATTGCTGAGTGAATTGGAAATACCATGTGACAGATATTTGTGAGAATCAATATCAATAAAATAAACGTTATGCGATTTTTCAGAAAGAAAAAGGCTAAGCTAAACATTAAAATAGAATGGGAAAAAATAGAGCAGGTAGAACAATATACGTGTCTCGGATATATTTTGGACCAACACGGTCAAAGTGGTAGGGACGTAAGGAGAAGAATTGCACTAAGTAAGGAGGCTTTCTCAAGGAGTAGGTAGCTGATGACGGGGACGTTGAGTAGGGAGGTTAAGAAAAGACTCGTAAAAACTTTGATATAGAGCGTGGCTATATACGGCGCGGAAACGTGGTAGCAACAGCAGGAGGATAGAGACTTTTAGAGGGTAGAGAGAGGAGGCTTTTGAAATGTGGGTGTGGAGAAGATTGGAGAAATGTGAAATGGACCGAAAGGAAAACAAATGAGGAAGTACTAGGGATGGTTGGTGAGGAGAGGGGTTTGTTGGGATATATCCTATGGAGACAGGAAAAATGGATGAAAGGCCTTTTGAGCTGCAGTGGGATGTTGAAGAAGGTATTAGAGGGGAGTATCTTAGGCAAACGAGGAAAGGGCAGGAACAGGATAGGGTTGTTGGACGGGATGAAGGGAGGAATGAAGTACACCGAGATGAAGAGGGACCTGATATAGAGTAGGTTGCTGGATTGTGTTTCGTTTGGAGTAAGAAAATAGTTATTTGGTAGTTGTGTCCATCCAAAAACCTACCTTAACCGGTAGATTACCTAACAAATAAATAATTATATATATTTATAATAGAATATAGATTAGAATAGAATAAATAGAAATATATAAATATATGTATTGATATATAGGCCGAAAGCTCAAAAAATCTAAAATGCGAGTGTTCTCTTACGTATTTTCTATTTTGTTAAATGATCCATTGTGCATTTACTTATTATTACTGTTTTATTAATATTATTTAATGCTATGTTGCACAGCTGCGCTACTACTACGTTATTCCCTTAACCTTATCAGCAAAATCCTCTCCATGCACAACTGCCACAAATGGACGGTCCATTTCTTCTTAAGGATGACTCCTTCAACTCCTGCCATTGTCTCCCCGTTGTTTTCTGAAAATATCACTTTGTGTATCTACCTAATAAGAGGCCATCAGTCCAGACCTATTTTATCTTACTAATCCTCAGGATTTATATCCCCAGTCTTTTCTGTTAGTATTTTTGCCACAATTCTAACGAATTATCATTTCATACCTGTATCTTCCATTTTACCCCCTAGACTTAACCTCCCTTCCTAGTAGTTCACAGTATGAGAGATCGTACTGGGCCTATGTGTATTTAACCTCCGAAATAATTTATCCGGAAGAATGAAATTACATTTCATTTGGATGTAAAACTGAATCTCTTAAGTGGATTAATGTGGTGGTTGTCCGTTACCTTTTATCTTATAGGAAAGACATTTTACGAAAGAATACCAAGCGTCACACGATTAACGATCCGATATGGTAATCTTTAGATATTCTAAGACTCCAAGCTTGATTAAACCTATTGTAAAGATTCACCAACCAAATGTGTGGCTTCAACTCCGAAATAGATAATGTATTGCAGCCCCCAAGTTACATAGAACAGAAAATTGTCAAAATATAAGAGAGATACATTGCCGAACGGAGAGGTCATAATATTCGTTTTTCCGGCGCACTATTCGTGGACATAGCAAAAGACGGAAACACTAAACACTGGCGGAAATAGGAGTACTCAATTTATGTTTTCCCTCTGCTCACTTCATGGCAGGTGTCAAAGCTCCCCACCACGTCCAGTTGGGTGTCGTTTAAATTAAGCTGTGGATGTAATGTTTTTCTGAATTGTGCGTCCTGCATGAACGGAATGCTATCAAATAGTTATTGACTATACTGGAATTGAGCCCACCATTTATAATGAGCTTTCTAATTTGTCCTCTTACATCTACATCTATATAATTCCCCGAATGCTGCCGCAGGGGCGTGTGGAGGGGGATCTTAGGTCACCACCCGTAAAAATGAACAAAACCACATTAAAAAGCAACACATACATGCTAAACTATACCCACAGTGGCGTACAAATTCATGCAAAAATCCTTTCATTCTGCACACATGCAAATACATATAGTATCATCTCACAAATAATGGCGCCTTAGGATGCAGTAAGAAATTTATCCAATAACGTACACACTAGAATTGATAAGTAAGAAGGTGATATCCCACTACCACATGGACATACATTATACAACGGTCTCCTCTCCAAGGAGAGATTTAGGGAATGTGACCCAGCGCTGCAGGTAGTGGGAGGATCCCCCCATGGAGAGAGACGAGGGATGAAAGGAAAAACTTAAAAACAGAAAAGGCAGAGCAAGCAATATTTTAAAGAGCACTACATTATTTAAAGGCATTTTTAATGAGGTCATACGGAAAGAAAGGATTTTGACAACAACACACACTAGGTTAGTGGCCGTGCATGCAATTGAGTAAACCTAATTATTCCCTAGACGCTGAGGATGACAAGTTGCATTTTTGCTTTCTACGAGTACAATCCTACAGTTGATATCCCGTATTGTCCGTGGGAAGAAGTAGTCCTTGAGTCTGCTAACTCTGGCATCTATTTCCTGAATTTTATATCCTAGACATGATCCAAGCGACCAATGTATGTTGGAGTTCGAATAATTTGCGTGACTTCGTTGACATGCGGATCTGAACTTATTTAGTAAGGCCAACTTAGCATTCGTCTTCCTTCTAATGGTTCTCACCCCAACTCAGTAAGCATTTCAGTGACTTTTTTCGTTTAATCGCAAGAGTTTTCAACGAAACGGGTTGCCCGGCGTTGAACCTCTCAATTTCCCGATTGAGACCTTTTTCACTCGGGTCCCATACCCCTTATGCATATTCTAAATGGTGCCTTACAATGTAATGCACCTATTGTCAGTTGCCTATTATCTGGCACTATAATATTCTAAATGTGCATCACGCATGTGGCAAGAATGGTGTGCAGTCCCCCTTTCACGTGCCTTTTCATTGGATCACGGGGCGCCACTTGTGTGTAGAAATAGTAGAATATTTAGAATAGCTGGTGACTAAACACCTGCCATACGTTATTTCTATGGCTTGCGGAAAAATGCTGGACTGTTTTACTTAACCTATGCTGTCAGTGTCTAATAGTGAAATTCCTGCCTTGCATCATAAGGTTAGTAGTTTCTGATGGACTTACTTTTCTCATCACCTCGTTTCAGAAAAATCAGAAAAAAATTGATGTTAGGTTGAAAGTTTTTGGCGTTGCTCAGTCTGCATTTCCTCGAATAATGTCCATCGATGGTACTTACTTGATTGTTTTAACGCCATTTTTTAATTAAAAATTTTGTTGTTAAACACTTTTTTGGTATTTAGAACCATAAAAAATAGTATTTGAACAGCCCTTTCGAGAATGCGTTTCTGAACCTTAGGTTTTTGTTCAAGTGTCTACGTTTGAGAATATTAATACAAGACGATCATTTTGAGCATCTGGTGCGATTCTGGGCCGGAGAAATGTTTGAAACACTGCAGGCACTAAATCCTTCGAGTGCTTTTGAAGTATTAAATGGTCGCAAAGGGAGTTACTGTTAGATCCTCTTCAGTGTTTCCCTCCAGATGACTAGCAGTAAAGCCGATCGCAAGATAAGTCGTAAGCGCCCAATGACTTTCGCTCTCCTTAAATGGCCAGTTGAAGGATAAGTAGGCGAAGAGAGAAGCCTATTGGAGACAGACTCTCGACCACGGATATATATTCGAGCGCTCTCGGTGAAAAAATATTTTTCGTAAGGCGGTCATGGAAAGAGCTTTGGGGGATGGGTTACCAAATTAAGACAAGAACGAGTTTGGGAAGAGATGAAATGAGAGGAAAAAAAGATGTAAACGGATTCATTACTTATTCCAACAATTGAGTTCAATTCAAATCTCAATAATAATAATAATGAATGCACAATTTCTGTGAATAGATAATTAAAGTTCGTCAAAAAATATACTAATAAACCAGACTGAATGACTGTATTACAAAGAATTTATTACCGCGTCACATACACTCGTCTTCACCGTGGGTGAGTTGAAGATAATTAGCAGGTAATATATCATATCCTTGGGTGGGGCTTGAACCCGAGACCTTTGGATTTGACTGCATGCCTTTAAAATTTGGACGCTTGTGACAACAGAAATATACCTTATTTATGCCACTTGGTTACAGTACTTTTTAAAGTAACTCTGTATCACTGTAACCATACGTTGGTCAAAATTCATTGTAGTATAATCGGCATCAGATCATTTCACGTCTTGCATACTCAACCCATAATGCAAATTAGTAAAAATAAGTAGCATAAAAATATTAGAAAATTTAATAGCACAAACTATTAAAATGATTAGGGGGCAAAGAATTAAATTCACTATGCGAGTACTATACTCGTACTAGTAGTTACTTAAATGCTAATTTGGGTAATATTATGGTGTGTGGAGCTGATAGTGCCCGCGACAATGAAAGAAGCCCTTTTACTAAATTGGCTAAAAAACCGTTAAAAGTTAGTAACTTTTATTTCCTCAACTATTTCCTTGAAAACTATTGTTTCCTTGGTGCACTCGGAGAAATTACATTTAAAATATTTACGTTCTGTAATCTTTCTGTTCTCTCTGCCTACATTTTTGGTTGGAGGTCATGGAACTTAGCAAATAAAAAAATCTCACAAAGCATTAGTCCATGGAGGGATGCCAAACTCGTAAGTTTGCCTACCTATGATTATGAAGATGAATAATTTACTTTCTCTTTGAAGTAAACTCGTTGACATAGTGAAGTTATATTAATTAGTTTTCAGTAATCACTACTGATGGAGCAGGTCCCCCCAACTCCGGTTCGGCCCAACTCCGTTCATTCACTGTTACTCCGTCTCTCGACCTCTCTCACCCACGCCCATACTCCTTCACGCTCGGCTCCCTCTGCTTCCATTCCGAAATTCCAGATGCCGCATAAACACTCTCCCGCCTCCCCAGCCGCCCCTACCTCACGCTTGCACTCTTTTCTCCCAGGGACTCCCTCCATTGTACCCAAAGCTCTTCGGCCGCTCCGAAACATCGCCCGCTTTTCCCTCCCTCTCACTCTCTCTCTTACTATCCCCCATCTCTCTCTCTTTCCCTGGGTGGCCTCGGCGCTGGTGGTTAATTCCGGGAGATATCGGCGAAAGAGCAAATTCCAAGAGATTGTACTCTCTGTTATTCTGGGAGACATCACGTTCTAAACGTAGGTTCTAACATGATGCATTTTTACTCATACGGATGTTGAATAATGTTTTATTTAAGTTCCAGAACTGATTAGTAATGCTGCGTGCCAAAGCGCATATAGATAATTTGCGTACAGATTAAGTATTCGACTGAGTGACGATGTTGTCATAGATCTGACATTATAATCAACTCAATCAGTTGTCTGTTTTTCGGCTGTCTTGTTAAATAAATATATCTAAATCCAATTTCTTTGGAATATTTTTAAGACACTTAAAATAGTAATTATTTTGCATTACGAGGCCAACGGATGCTTGTTTGGCCAAGATTAACCTGAGGGCTTAAGATTAGAGGAGTTACATCTGTACACAAAACCTCTTAATACGAGTATTCTAAGATGGAGTGTAGTGGGGGGTGTTATAGCACCAACCATACCGTACATGTACCAATATTAGTTCATAAACGTATTTAGTCAAACATTAACTCAGTTAAAACCCTAATTTTTGTACGCATTCACATGTCTATATAAACCAAGCAAACAATTATTAAAATGTATGTTTACTTTTGAGTAATATATTCGGATGCTAGCGTGACGTATGAAGGAAGACCGAGTACAAGAATCCGTCGGAAATGGTGGTCAACACTTTGATATTCTCTCGTCGGTCAATTCTATCAAAAGAGTTTGTTGATGTAACAATATCCTCGGTGTCACCAGAAAACTCAGATTACCATATTATTCGAAAATACTAAGCTTATTCTGCTCTCTTTTTGAGTCAAGCGGCTTCAAAACTAATTCCTCCAACACGGTCTTTGCTCTTTTCGCTTCTCATAGTAATTTGTAACATGTTTAGTAGACTTATATAATTATGTACCAAACTTTATAAATATTTTCACCCTTTGATCTCGGATGCTAGCAGAGTATTCGAAATGTAGGGTATTTTAAATGCGGAGTTACTAAAGAGGGTTCCAAACGTGGAGTAAATAAACTTGTGTCTCATACTTCTCATATTGTTTCATTAAGCTCTCTTACAACGCATTGAATTGAGCCTTTCTTATTCTTCTTAAGGTTTTTTCTTGCGAAATATTTTATGTAAATACCCAATTTAATACACAATCGATAAAATAAAGTCAATTGAAGTTAAGTAAATTCTTAGAACGATGACGGTAGAATTAATATTGAATTAGGAGTTGATAAATATTCAAGTAAATACAAGTGCTTTTAAGGATTTTCATATCCGTTAACTCAAAAATTCCACATTGGTAAATGACTATGAAAATGTGCAGATTTTCTTATTACTCATCGCTTTCTTCTGTGAAAGCGGTGTCAATATGTGACAAGGAATCCTAGCTTACATAATATTATAATAATTTTCATTTACCTTTAGGCATTTAAATATGTAAACCATTTCAATGAAAATAGCGTAAGTAGGTCGCTGAATAAGATCCTTAGTAAATTAGTACAAAGAAAGAAGAAAAGACAGCCATAAAAACCCGGATCCCGAGTAGAACACACGCCAAGTTCCTGCAAAAATCCTGGTAATCTGGGAGAGATGGCAACCATGTTTCTCCCCTTCCACTCCCTCCATCGTCCTCCCTCAACGTGCTTGCGTTGGTCTGGGTATATCGCAGTGCTTTACAGAAACCCTAGCATATAACTCCTACTCTTTCACCCTACAATAACTCTGTTGCCATGTGGGAATATGAAAAGGACAACACCGGGTGAAACGTGATAAGGTATGAAACTTTGAAGATTACTTATGAATGTTTGATGCAATAGACGTAATGAACATTTGCGATGGGCATTTGCAGAGGGTGATGAGGGCGTGGAGTGCCTTTGCTCGTCTCTGCTTCATAGTTGGAGGAAAATATGGAGACATGCGATTTTCAGCGGCGAAACAGGCCAAGGATTTTTTCCAAGGAAGAATGCCTTCAGAGTAACTACCTATGGTCAGTGGAAGTTACTGTAGAGAGTTTAAAACTTGTCATTTTATAGCTTACAGGAAACTTCGGTCTAAAAACGTGTACCAAAATGTAATTTATTTTCCTCTGATAGATGTCCTCGTAATATGAAGTCATTGATGAATGACAAGCCTTTGTTGAATCAACTACGACTCATAATATTCGAACCAATAGGTACTTAAATAATCCTATGTAGGTAAAAAAGGCAGTTCATAAATGTCAAAGTTAGTTTTCCAGGAGTAATTAAATGTAATATGCTCATGTACCCCATGTTTCTACCCATTATTAGTGGGATAAGCTATATTTTTATCCTCATAATGCTCCATTGTAAACGGATTTTGAAATGCACTCTAATAGATTATATTTAATTTCACTTGTGGTGCAATCTGTAATTGATTATATTAGCGTAAAAGTCTAAGCAGTTTCATAGTGACAGCTTAATTTTCAGATGTTTCGACTATTGGTGTCTTTTTTCGTCCAAAACGATGTAAATGATCTGAAATGTTTGCGCAATATTGTATTCAAATATAAGGAAAACGGTACAAAAGCTTAAAATTTGCACCAGTGAACAAAATATAACAAGAAAATGAAATGTAGTTATTTTAAATGACAGAAAGAATAATTAAAGCAATGGCAATTAGAACATATATTTAAGGATAGCAACCGCTACGCACGATATTAGATGGGCGATTTAAAGATTAAGTAAGTGACAGAAAGGAAAAATAACGCTACAATATATGGAAAAAACAATAATAGGTGAAAAATCTATAGAAATAAAGTATACGATGTGTATGTGTGTACTCCTACACTTTACCCTACTACTATACTTGTACTATATTATAGTATACTCCTATTCGTATGTGTATACTCCTACACTTGGTTAATGAGAATAGGCAAGCAGTGAATGGGTGCAACTGAGTTTTGAATATTAAGAACTGACCCATATGTTATTAATAAAAGCAGTATTTATGTTGAGATATACGTAATCTCAAAATTAGCAGAACTTTCAAGCAACAAATATTTAAAATTTCGTGGTTGCTGCGGGTCTTTTAATCCAAGTTCATATATTCCCAAATTGAAATTTCGATCAGACGTACATATGTATTTCTTCCCCCGAAACGATCGTCGAAATTTCGTTGCATTAGCGCGTTACGAGCTCTGGGTCTGATTGCTTACTTGAAGTTCCGTTTGGGAACTCGCTCTTTCGGCTCTCACCGCGCGACGAATGTAGGGTGTACTCAGGCCCTCTTAACGCTCGATCCTGACGCCCCCGCCGCTGCCTCCGCCGCCTTTCCCCGCCCGCAACTCCCCCTTCCTTGTATTCCTTTCCTTCGCGTCCCACCTCCCTCCTCATCCCGCAACACCACTTTGTCTTTTATTCTCTTCAAATTCCGCCGCATCAATTTCTCCCCGTTGTCCATCCACTCGTTTTCTGGAACAAACCCTCCAGTATCCCTATCCATATTCCTCCTAACCCGTCCCACACCCGAGATCTCATTGAAATCTTATCCTAACCCACAGCGGACATGCTTTAATCCATCCGATTTTTAGGGTATGTTCAAGCATTTCCTAAATCTAAGACCTCTATCAAGACTAAATCTAAGAAATCGTCCCTCAGCGTGGCGCCTTGCCGAGGCAATGGAAACGTTAACTGATGTAATCTAACGGCCTATATCTCTATCCTTCTCCATCATTGCCTTCATTCCGTAGTGTTCTTTCCATTTTAGTACATCCGACTTGAAGCTTCCGGAAAAAGATTGGATGCGGATCGACCTGAAAAATTGTTGGATAAGAAGGACCGCAAAAGCGGAGATGGCGGTGGTTAGTAAGCGCTCGGAATAGCCGTGTGATTATTAAATCGATTTCAGAGTGTAATGCATCTTTTGACCCCTAAAAAGTTATTTCTTAACGTCACGACGTTTGCAGAGTTTTAAAGTAATCTAGAAACAGTTCCATTCAAAGCTTTCATGGCTTCGCTAATTAATATTTTTAAGCTATCGATTGCGTGTGTTGTTATTTGTCAGTTTGAGTCGCTCTCGTATTTAACAGTAAATTTATCATCATGTCTGTATGTCAAATTTATAATGCCTCATGTCATAGTTTAATTATTGCTATATCGTGAAATGATTGCCACAAAAGTGCACATAATAATCGCTTACCAATGAAGGGGATCAGAGGGTTTTCCAGCAAGTAGTCACAATGCTGATTTTTTCTCTGCTTTTATTTTTTCTTGCAACTTTACCTTAAACTTTTACGATATCAGATGACTGATTAACCTTTCCTGCGGGATAGCTATTGGTCCTGACAAATTGCGGCAGTTTTCCCCGTTACTTACCCTGAGCGCTACACACTTGAAAGACTTTCATTCGGTGTCTCGTCCAAAGATTTTGCTCCATCCGTTTCTCTTGGTCCGTCACTCATTCTTCGAACTCTTTTCACACGCCCTCCCATTCTTCTTCATTCTCCTCCTTCCCTCAGGCTATCGCCCCCTCACCCCCCTTTTCTCTCCGGAAGCTCTCCTCTAAACACGCCCCTTCCCCACACAAACTCCCCGCCTCGCATACTCCGCCTCCCTCCCTCCACTGTCCTCCATTTAGCATTCCGGTCTTGAAACAGTCCCCAGTCCCTTCCTCCGCCCCTCTCCAAAAATCCTCCCTCCCCCAGCGGAAAATGGTGTGGCGAGGGAGGAGGGGCATGGGATGCGTGAGGAGGGAAATTGGATGTGATGGGGGGTTGGGAGAAAGGTGGGAGGGGTGATAGGTTGAGGGGTTGGGATAAAGGATGGAAGAAGAAGGGTAGATGGGATGGTTTTGGGGGGTTGGCAGGCAGTAGACGGGAGTGAATGGGCGCCGTGAAAATGGTTTCAAAAACTTCCTTATTTTTTATCCCTCCCACCCTCCCGAGGCCCCCTATCCCGTTCCCATTTTTTCCGAAAAAGTTGTGCCTTCTCTCCAGGAAAAAGTGTCAAATGTTATTTCGCCTCCCTCGCGGAATCGATTGGGCCTGCTTGTGACATCTCCAGCCAACTTCCTCCTCTCCGAATCCACCTCCTTTAACACCCTCCCCGACGACGAACCCGTCCTTTCTTTTTCCTCCTCCACCCCTACCCGACTCGCTCTTTTCTCCCCCTTCCCCTCCCCCGAATTCACTCCTCAACAGTCGCTCTTCGCACAGAGGACAAACACCCCGAACGCCATTTCCCCCCTCCCATTCCCAGGCCCCCACAAGGAAATCTACCTCCAGCTGGCTTCTACTCCCCCTACTGCTACCTCCACTAACTCATTACCGCTCAAAGATCCCGAAGTACATCTCTTTGTGCGTAGGAATACCCTCCGCGGAAGATTTTTGAGAGGGGCAGGGGATGGCCAGGAGAGAAAAAAATTATTCGGAGGATTCGTCAGCTGTTTGCCTTCGCACAGCCGGAAAGTTTGTTTGTGTGCGCAAGTTGTACAGGGAGGGGTTTTTGGGATGGGGGAAACCTCGGTGTATCCGAGATGTTCCGATCCCAGAGAGACAAGAGAACCGCGAACTGTGTCATTCTCGGTTAAGGGCCCGTCAACAAATTGCGTAACACGAGTTTTTTGACTTGACAAAAGTTCCCTTTTGTCCCCTCTGTGACATTCGGTAGCTATATTTTTGGTCCTCAAGCACGTTTTGTAACACGTAAAGACAGGATTTCTCCCTTTCCTCAGAGCCGTTCAAGTTATTTCCTTCGGAAAACGAAATTATGGGTATATAAAGCAGCCAAGTTGTAGAAGCTTCATCATGAAGGTCAAATGTGGCGAAGGAAAATATCATTGAATTTTTTCCCTCATAGGATGAAAATAATTCCTTAATTGAACTTATTGTAAAAAAGAGAAAACGTTTAACCATGATTCGGTAATTTGAACTCAATAAAATTCCGCACTTTCTCATTTTACATTATACTGTATTCAATTCATGAAACCCTTGTTCAAAAAGAGTTCATCTCTAATAAACTTGAAAATATTTTAAATAATAAATGAATGATGACATTTCAGCATACTGCCAATGTAATTTGGTAAATGCAAAATAAGTTTATAGTTTCATATATGATAAGGTTTTTAATTTACTTTACCATGGTGAAGTGTTTTAATAAACGAGCAACGACACACATACTGAAGTAACACATGTTTAGTAAATTACTATTTGATGTATTATCAGATATTTTTTGACTAGTGCACATTTTTAATGAATGACTATGGGAGTTTTGGCATACTTGGTTTGTTTAAAATGTATCGGGAAAATGTTTTGGAAAAATAGATTTATTTCATATATTGCTGCAATGCCTTAAAATTCTTCAAAGTACATGCCTCGAGTGTCGAAAAACATTTGCCAGCGGCTTTATTACAACTCGAATGATCCATGGTAGGTGGATTGCGGAAGATCCTTTAGGGTATTCGTGCAAGCTTCTTTGAAGTTACTTAGGATCCCATGGCTGTGGCCTTTGAGGGAGGTTTAACTTTTGGGGATATGAAATAGTCTGCTGGTATCAATGAATCAAAAAATCAAGAGTGTCGAGACTGTTTAGCACCTTCGGGACGAGTTAAGCACAAATCTTTCGCATCGCCAATTTTTCAGTGATAATGATGTGCATGGTCATTTCATCAATTCCAATACTATCTGAGATTATGTGCACTCTTAACCGACCATCTGAATTCAGCAATTCACGCACACGCCAGGAAAAAATTGTTACCGATACCTTTTATACAAGCTTTATACTAATGACGGAAGTGCTGAAGGGAGTATAAGCGAATGAAGCTGTGATTGCGTAGAGGAAAATTAATGGATAATTACTCGACTTTAAATACATCTCTTCTGTTTCAATCGTATACCGGTATACTCGTATACATTTGAAAATTACGGCTTTCAGCTGTCTTAATACTATTTTAGGAGCAGTAAAAGAAGAAAAACTGGAAAAAATCCGGAGGATGGAAGATCGCGTAATATTCTCATGCTAAGGGGCACCACTGCTTGAAATTAACTGTCAATCAAGCAGCGAAGAATTGTACTAAATTTGATATCGGTGCGTTCAAGTGAACTAATGTTGATATCAAAGCCATTTATTACGTAGATTATTCATTCCTGCGATAAAAAATGAATTATTACAATTCTAAGAAATTGAATATTTTCAAGAAAAACATGAATTCTTTATGCCCGATTTTCCTTAACAAGTTTTTCTTAATAAAGAAAAGGTGAATGTGTTTTTTATTGCTAAGAATGGAGCATATTGTTTGCCTAAGTATGGAAAACGTCTTAGTTTTCTAACGAACAGCGAATGTGATGGACCTTTGCATAAACCTTGTAAATGCTCTTCACTGTCAGCTTTACTCATTCATCTCTTGAGTAGCGTGGATTACTTCGTCATCATTTAGGAGCAGAAATCTATTGCGTTTATCGCAAAAGATGCTTAAATAACTATTTCCCTGAGTACATTAACGGCAATAACTTTACCTCTCACCTTTTTACCCATTTCTTATTATCAAACCCTTCTTCTTTTCTTCAATTCTTCTAAAATCAAATAAAGACCACTCATAGCCCCCTTTATGCTTCTCAGTGAATTCATTTGCTGATTATAAGACAAAGACACATTTTGAATTAGAGCAAGAATGTTAGTAAGTATTTTTTTAAATCGTTTCATTACCTAATAATCTATTTTCCGGTACTAAGATACCGATTCGAGCGTCATCCTAAAAACAAATCTGAAATCAAAGTGGCGCAATATATATTACGCACTCACGTCCGCAGGCTAAAATTAAAGACACCATTTTTAATGAAATAAATAGTTGTTAATATATTATGTATTATCGTACAGTAATGGCTACCTGATCCCTTGTCTACGATGAAGATTTGCAACGAATGCCTACTGAACACATATTGGTGGCGTTTGTGTTCTCTTTTCCGCAATATTTACGACTAAGATACAAGATTTATAAATCGGAGTAACTACGTAGTGAGATTAATAAAACTTCTTATTGTACTTCAGTTATCTACATATTTGAATTCAGTAAGCATCTCTATCCATTTCCTCTCTCATGAATTTCCATTGATTGTGTAATGTTTCATCTATTTTCCACGTAACTCTTTTCAATCTTCCTGTATATTTTTACAACTGGTATTTACTGCCCGTATTACGTAAATGTCGTAGGTTTAATTAACGGCTCTTCCACGAACCTGTTAAAGTTCTCTTAGTATTGGATATATTCCCATTCCTTTTAATTCAATTCCGCTCAGAATGTGGGTATTAGTCCATAATACTCTTTCATAAATTCAATTGTTTCACCCTTCTCGATCACGGCAGACCATTCTGTGCTTATACTATCAAATAAAAGAGAATCATTTAGTTAATTTCACTTGCAGCATCTCAAATGCCAATCCATCTACTCTTCCCCGGTACCTTTATTGAATGTTGTGTCTTTGTTATGAATCGCGACGTAACACGAATGATAAAGCTCAAATATCACAAGAACATGTCATTCATCTAGCAATGCTCAAGAAAGTAATTTTTAAAGATTATCTTATGATTTTAAAGATATAATGGATTGTAGAAATCTTATAAACAATTGAAGTCTGATGATTTGGAACTGTTTCTCAGATAGGTGCCTGCCTTTTTTCGATTGGTTAAACTTAACTTGTCGTTATTTAAAAAAAGTTGTTCGGTCTAGTTTCCTAAAAGTAAACATTATGGTTATTACATTTTGGTATAAAATTAATTCTTATTTTATCAGTTGTTTAGAATGCGTTCATTTGAAGTTCATTTGAAATTTATTACCATCATTTCTTCCTCTATTATATATTAGATAATGTTTTCAATACCTTCTAAATCTGAGAGCTGCTGGATTCAATTTGGGAAAGTTTTTGAATATCCTGCATTCGAAATAGAATTGGAAATTTCGAGCATGAATTACGATTTGTCAAATTAATAACCACCTGACCTAAGTCCCTATGCATATTCATTTCAAAAGTAGTTTTTAAGGGTGGTGGCTACTCCAGTTAATAAATATTATACTTTTTTATTCACTGAGAATTATGATCGAGTAATATTAATTCACCGCCAAAAATTTTGACATCCATGATCCCTATTATTCTATTATGAAGGATAGAATAGCTCTGATTCAGAGTCAGATTATCCAATATAATTTTCCCACGAGAGTATTTCATACGATAAAACTTGGTGCGGCCTAACCAACCAACTGGGGTTGAGCTAAGGAATCGTATTATTAAATCTCCATTATCGGGATGATAATTTTTCATTCATTGGTAAAACGGTTCATAAATAAAAATATTCATAAGGATTCTTTTTCCAGTAATCCAACGGAAATATGGGGATTCTTCCTTTTTCATTAATCTTCCTAACCTCCGGTGGAAGAGGAGTATAAAAATGCATTTATGTGTAATAAGGGCCGAGGCTATACGCCCCTACAAACAACCTCAAGGGATTCCGATGCTTTAAAGCCATGTTTTTATTGGTCCCCCTCTTCTCTGACACCGGTGATACTCTGGCGTTCCGCCTTCCCTCTTCCACCCTTTAGCCCACACTCCAGGACCCATCCTCATACCATGGTACCCATTAATATAGGACTTGCTCTCCAAAAACCACCGAAATGAATTTGTCTCAAAATACTAAAGGATGGATATGTAAAGGTAGAGGGAGATAGAAAACAATGGAATTTTACCCTCAATTCCGGCTGGATACTCAAGCTCTTACCCCTGTGGTTGTCTTTCCGAAATCAGCCACCAGTAAGAGTGCTATCGCACAAAACCGACTTTTAAAGTCCGAGATTAACTCCTTATCACTCTTTTTGCATCAGCAATTTTTTATATGCGTGTGCTTTCATTTTTTTCTCACCCGTAAGCTTAAAATTTCCAATTTTCTGTCCGTTTTTCATCTGAGCCTCGGGCAAAATCGTTTTCCCATTGCTGTTCGAACATTAGGGTGTTTGCCATGCGACTGTGTATGTGCACGAGGAGATTTAGGTAGGAGCGTTACCATTAAGTGCATTGCATTTACGGAAGAGGCTGCAATTTTTTTTTTGAGACATAGAAATTCGACCCCGATGCGTGGGCAATCCCTTCAAAATCCTCGTTATTTTTTAAATTCATACCATTTGTGACCTAAATTCAGCGGCCAAAGAACTTAACATTAGCATTTCAGTGTGAATTACGTTCGAGTGAATATAAATTGAAGGTTAATTATAGAAGAATCCCCATATTATTTCTTTATGGAACTTTCTTTATGTCAAGTTTCAGATGTTTTATGCAATATATTGCGCGAATTATACTCAAAAAATTAGTACATATCATCCTTTCTCAATAAACATTTCCTTTGGAGGTTTTTAAAGTGATATATTCTTTACATAAACCTAATAAATTCCATTTTTATAGCATATATCTGTTTTTCAGTGTTATTTGGAGCTGGAGTTTCCATTCAAATATTTTTGTGTATAGTTAAAAGAATAGGGTATCGAAATTTTACATTTTTTACCAGTAATCGTTTCTTTAAAACCAATGCCCAACATTCACAAAGAATGAACTATGTTAACAGGAATATAGATTTGTTTACCCTGCGGCATTGTAAGCTTTAGGGAAATTCAATGCAGTCCAGAGTTCTATTCGTTCCCTTAAAAAGCATTTTTAGAGAATTCTGTGTACATAAATATAATAATATCGCAATGGTTCCTTTTATTTTGAGTTTAGGTAGACATTCTCATTCGTATTAAGTTATAATTCGTTGTCTCGGGCATGACTTCATGGAATCGACTTAACATAATGAAAAGAGAAACTTCTATGTGGAATTATTAAGTTTCTCTTTTCATTACGTATTAAATTATTTTTACCGTGATAGAACGTTTCCATGATTTCATAGAAATTTTTTTTTTCCTGATACCGCTTAAAATATTTTAGGGGTTAAGGACTAAACTACAGGTACCCTTATAGACATAGTGCGTATTCTCTGGGGAAAATATATTTATTCATCGTACTTTTACTTATACTTAAAATTCTTCAAAATTCTCACCCCCTGCATTATTACGCTTGCGAAGACGTGTCTACCACGCCTGGAAGGCACCCTGAAACCCACGACGGGAATTCCTCTCAGGAATGTTATAACATGCTTTTGGATGATTTTCCAGTGCCCCAATGCTTTCCTCTCTTCAGTCGGAGAGACAAAAAAATTCGTACAGAGCCAAGTAGGGACTGTAAGGGGACTAGAAGACCGAGCGGAGTAGGCTAGTGCTTCGGGTCAGGAAATTGGTAACGATGAAGGACGTGTGGATGGAGGCACGTGATATGTGGCTGCGTGCTCCTAAACACCGTCTTAGGAAGTCGAAAAACACATTTCGCGTTGAAGCACGTCTTTCCGCTCGGACTGCTTGGAGTAAAAAAGCAATCGGCTTCGTTGGAAGGATATACCCTCGTCATATTTCCCATCCAGTTTCACAGCGCTACCATAGATAGTTGCGTCACAATAAAATCAAGCGCATTACTTTCATAAAAGACCACGCATATAAAAATATCCACACACACACACACACATACACACACACACACACACACACACACACACACACACACACACACACATATATATATATATATATATATATATATATATATATATATATATATATATATATATATATATATATATATATATATATATATATATATATATATATATATATATATATATATATATATACGGGTCACGGTGGTCTAGTGGGTAGAGCGTTGGACTGCTGACCAGAGGGTCCCGGGTTCGATTCCCGGGCAAGGCACTTTGGGCACCTGCAGCTCCACCCAAGCTAGTTGATATTTTGGGTACCAGGTCTTCCTGGGAAACCATAACCGGCACAGGGAAAGGAACTGGCCCCCCTACCCTGATGTGTGAATATTCACACGCCGTCGGGCTTGGTACATGGGTGAGCTCTACCATCACCTACTAAACCGACCTTCGGGTTGATTACTCTGTTTATGGTTTATATATATATATATATATATATATATATATATATATATATATATAACACTTTTTTGAATATCCCACGGACGTGCACAATAATGTAAATGGATGAGTCGACACAAACACAAAAACAGAAGCACATAAAAGAAAGAATCACTAGGTCTCGTATTTTGGTGGTGCAACCACATTTCTCTAGAGGAGCTAGGATGAGAACTCCTCTTGGAAAAGGTGGTTGCACCACCGAAAATTGGAGACCTAGTGAGTCCCTCTTTTATGTGTTTCTGTTTCTGTGTTTTTGTCGACTAGTGCATTGACATTACATATATATATATATATATATATATATATATATATATATATATATATATATATACAATGATTATATATAATACATTATTATTATTAGGTAATCTACCGGTTAAGGTAGGTTTTTGGATGAACACAACTATCAATTAAACATTTGGTAACTCCAAAAAAAAACACAATCCAGCAACCTAATCTACATCAGGTCCCTCTTCATTTCTGTGTACTTCATTCCTTCCTTCATCCCGTCCAACATCCCTATCCTGTTCCTGCCCTTTCCTCGTTTGCCCAACATTCTCCTCTCTAGTACCTTCTTCAACATTCCACTACCGCTCAATACGCCTTTTATCCATTTTTCCTGCCTCCATAGGATTTCTCTCAAAAAACCTCTCTCCTCACCCACCCTCTCCAGTATTTTCTCATTTGTTTTCCTTTCAGTCCATTTCACCCTCTCCATTCTTCCACACACACCCACATTTCAAAAGTCTCCAATCTACGTCTATCCTCCTGCTTCAGTGACCATGTTTCCGCGCCGTACATAGCTACGCTCCATATCAGAGTTTTTACGAGTCTTGTTTTAACATCCCTACTCAACGCCCCCGTCATAAACTCCCTCCTCCTTGAGAGAGCCTCCCTGCCTAGCGCAATTCTTCTCCTCACGTCCCTACTACTTTGACTGTATTGGTCCAAAACACTTCTGAGATATATACACTATTCTACCTGCTCTTTTTTTCCCCACCTACTTCAATATTTAGCTTAGCTTTTTCCTTCCTGGAAAATCACCTAACCTTTGTTTTATTAATAGTGATTCTCATCCCATATTTATCGCACTGAACCTCCAATTTACTCAGGAATGCTTGCAGCCCCTTGGCTGACTGAGCAACTAATGCTTGGTCATCAACAAACCTAACTGATTTTACGAATTCCCCTCCGAGTTTCATTCCTACCTCCAGTTCTTCCCATGCCTCTTTAATCATTTCCTCCACATATACGTTGAACAGCTCCGGTGACAATGGACAACCCTGCCTTACACCTCTTCCTAACACTGCCCATTTGGACTCGCCGTTCCCCACTCGCACCTGAGCAATCTGAGACATGTACAGGTTGCGCATAAGTCTCCTATCACTCCAACCCATTCCTATTTTATGCAATACACACATGAAGTCTTCCCAATTCACTCTTTCAAACGCTTTTTCGAAATCTTCGAAACCGGCAGAAATGTCCTGATTGTGTTCTATATTCCTCTCGATTAGTGATGTAATTACTGCAATGGCATCACGCGTACATCTTCCTTTCCTAAACCCAAACTGATCATCCCAAAAGTAATCATTTGCCTTACTCTTTAGCCTTTTGTTGATGATCCTGATACTAACTTTAGCTGCGTGGGATATCACACTTATTGTTCTGTAATTCTCACAGGATGTAGTCTTTACCTTTTTCGGAATAGGAATTAACACTGATCTCACAAAACCTTCCGGCCAGATCCCTTCCTCATAGCTGATACGAATATGTCTAAATAGAGTCTTCTTCCCACGTTTTACTAAACATTTCAATAGTTTCACAGGAATGTTATATACTCCCACTGCCTTATTTGCTTTCATCTTCCTGAATGCCCTTTCTATTTTACCATCGAATATGCCTGGATCTAAGCAACCTACTTCTACGTCATGTTCCATTTCAATGTCTAACCTTGTCGGCCTAAGTTCTTTACCATACAGTATTTCTATATATTCTTTCCATCTCTCTTGGATTTATCCTGGTTTAACTATTATCTTACCCCACTTATCTTTTACTGTTAGCACACATCTTGCCTTCTTACTTCCCGATAATAACTTAACCTTGCTGTATAGAGCACCAATTTCCCCCTTCTTCTGCAAACTTTCCATATCCTCGCATTGCGTTTTTCACCATTCTTCCTTTGTTTTATTTGTGGATCTTCTCAATTTATAGTTTATCTCTTTGTACTTCGTCTTGCTTAACTCTGTGTTTACATTTTTCCATTTTCTTCTCTCATCCATCTTTGCAATCATCTCATCCGTAACCCATGGTTTCCCTATCATTTTCCCGTTAACGGTACCTATAATGTCTTTTGCGGTTTCCGATATCCCTTGCTTGATACATTCCTATTTTTCTTCGATAGTACATGGTTCTTTACCGTCATCCATAATTTTCTCTACAGCCTGCTGATACTCCTTCCTCGTTAATCCATTTAATGCTTCTACGTTCCATTTCCTAACCCGCCGCCCTTGCCTTATCTTCTTGAAACGGACTTTATATTTCATAACAACTAAATTGTGGTCAGAGTCCGCATCCGCTCCTGGGAAACTGTGCGAATTTATCACACTGTTCCTAATCCTTTACCTAACCATAATATAATCTAACTGATACCTTTCTGAGTCACCTGGCATTTTTCATGTATACCTACGCCTTTTGTGGTGTCTAAACCATGTGTTGGTGATGACTAACCCCTGTTTCTTGCAGAATTCAATTGCTTTCTCCCCGCGTTCATTCCTTGTGCCTAACCCATAGTCCCCTACCTCACCACCCTCTCTTCCTTCGCCCACCGTCGCATTCCATTCGCCCATCACTATCAAATGTTTCCCTGCTGGAACACACGCGATGATATCCTCTAACTCATCGTACATCCTATCGACTTCTTCCTCCTTGTGGTTTATCGGTGGCATGTATACCTGAACAATGACACCTAGTTCGTCGGCTCTGTTTTAATCTCTACGAGTAAAATTCTATCAGTTGCTTGCTCTATGTTGACTATGCTTCTTCCTACCCCTTTATTTAATATTACGGCAACCCCTCGTTGGGTCCGTCCCCGCCGCTGTATATCACTCGATAATTGCCACTCCAGTAATCCCCGCTATCCTTCCATCTCACCTCGCAGAGACCTAGAACATTTATATTACCTCTTTCCGTCTCTTGTTTAATATTCTCTAATTTTTCTGTTCTTATCATTGTCCTGACGTTCCATGCTCCTATTCTGACTGCTTTTGTCTTCTTCTGCGTCTTCTGTCCTGCTGCTGTTATTTCTCCCCCGTAAGGATTTCGTGGGATGACGACCGCGGAAGCCTTGCCTCCCCCGCTGCTGGGCACAACACACGGCCCCTTGGGCCGAGTCCCGCAGTTGGCAAGACTCATATTCTCTATATCGCCCATCATTACATTCTTGGGAATGATAATTGAGGTGGTTTCCCGTTGTCTTATATAATACATTATAATAATATTATCCACTCACCTCATCACTGGTCATTCCTTCATTTCAAATCACTGTTTGGGCCATTAGGAAAGATGGTTGGTTTCAAGTATTTTACTTTGCTTTGCTAAGTTATTGCCAGAGATGTGACCTAGATCCTCGTGACAACTTGACACCTAAAAACTATAGAAGTGATGTCTTACTCATATTTCAACCAAGGTGTCATGCCTTCATTGAAGTGACACCTAACGCATATTTTCACTTTTCATTGCAGCTTTGCGGCTGCATATGATGGCTGCACATTTTTTTTATGCTGCTGTTTTACCATTATTTTTTACTAGCATCATAAGTTACTGTCATTGCCTTTACCAAAGGGGAAACCAATCTGTATTATGCACAATATATATCTGTATTATGTATATGTATTATGTATTATTTATAGTATATGATATATAATACATTATATGTATATATTTTATACATACACATACACACAGATATATATATATATATATATATATATATATATATATATATATATATTCACTTTCTTGGAAAAGCCACGAACGTGCACAATGAAATTCACTAAATAGTAAACTCTAGAGCTCTGTTCCTAATTCCTCTTGAGAAAGGTGGTTGTACCACCGAAAATTCGAGAACTAGTGAGTCCCTCTTTTATGTGTTTTGGTTTCTGTGTTTGCTATGACTAAATATATATATATATATTCACACAATTCCACCACCAACCTTTTCCCCAAATGCCCCTCTGTCACTTTCAAACGCCCCGCCAATCTATCAGATCTTCTAAAATCTACCAATCCACTTCTTAAATCCTCGCCCCGTTCCAAAATCACTCCCAGACCCTGCAATAAACCTAGATGAAAAACATGTCCTATTTTCCTAACCAGAATCCCATCCCTCTCCCACCCGCTCTTTAACTCTCTCCCACCAATTCCCTACTCCTCGTGTACCTCCAGCAATGTTGTCTACCTACTCAAGTGCCAACTTTGCCCTGCCTTTTACATTGGACAGTGTACCACACCCCTCAATATTAGAATCAATAATCATAGAGCCTCATGCAACAATTCCTCCCTTATTGGTATGCTCCCAATCCCCAAACATGCCTAAGAACACAGCGCTGCCTTTGACCAATGTTTTAAAGTATCCGTCTTAGCATCCCTCCCACACTCAGACCCTCCACTGAAACTCAAAACATTAGAGCTAGCTTTCATCTGGCTCTTGGATTCCTGGAATCGCCCAGGTATTAATATTAGACATTAATTGCCCCCTTTATGCATATAATTTCATCCCCCTCCGCCCCCAACAACTTCCATATCATCCCCACCTTTTTTAAAATTCCCGCGCCATACACTACCCCTCCAAACTCCTCACCTCGAATGCCTTCCCCCCTTTTTTCCCCCCTTTTCCTTTCTTTTCCCATCTTTTCCCCTCTTTTCCCTCATTTCCCCTTCTCCTTCCTACCACTGCTTTCGGGCCCTCCTCTGCCTCAGTTCTGTTCCTAATTCCTCTTGAGAAAGGTGGTTGGACCACCGAAAATTCGAGAACCAGTGAGTTTTCCCTCTTTGTGTGTTTTGGTTTCTGTGTTTGTTATGACTATCAGTGAATTTATATATATATATATATATATATATATATATATATATATATATACAAAAACCTAATAAATATTTATTTTAATGTATTTTTTTATAACCATAAACAAAGTATTCAACCCAAAGGTCGGTTTGGTAGGTGATGGCAGAGTTCACCCAGTACTAACCGCGACAGCGTGTAAAATTCTCAGTTCTTTTCCCTCTACTGGTTATGGATTCCCAGGAAGAGCTGGTACCCGAAAAATCGCGTCGTGGTCGCGGTAGTCCAGGGGGGTAGAGCGTTGGATTACTGATCGGATTGTCCCGGGTTCGATTCCCGGGCAAGGCAATCTGGGCACCTGCAGCTCCACCCAAGCTATGTAATTTTTCGGGTACCAGATGCTAAAAGTGAATTAACCTGAAGCTAAATGGCGACATATACTGATGTATTATATCGATTTATTTAAATATATTGAAAATTCAATTTCCTGATTTTTAAAGTATTTTTAAATTGTTTCAACTCGCTCCACATGGTACTAAGTATATAGGATACAAATGACCATCTAATGAATAATAAAATCACCCAACATTCAAAGTAAAAACTCTTTTGAAAATGAAATTCATTATTTTATCATTGGAATAATAAACGAGAATTAGTGATCGTGA
The DNA here is from genome assembly GCA_037158775.1 of Hetaerina titia. Taxonomy (NCBI): domain Eukaryota; kingdom Metazoa; phylum Arthropoda; class Insecta; order Odonata; family Calopterygidae; genus Hetaerina; species Hetaerina titia. The sequence continues at coordinate 90,478,670 of CM073773.1, read as the reverse complement.
TCTTTCGATGGCTATCCTTGGCAGGAGCTCTTTAGTGAGGCGGCTGGGTAAATATCAATTTATTATCTTCTCTTGGCAATTTTATTTCCGGGGATTCTTGCGTTATTCTCCCATCCTTGCACCACTCTTTTAGAAGACCCATGTTTCAGCGCAGACGAAACAATGTTCACGTACGTACAGTAAATGTACCAGTAACGAGACCCACAAACAGGTGTGCACGCGCGGGGTACCACTGCAGTGAACTTCACTCCCCCACTCCTTACTCGGCGAGTGCTGCAGCGAGAAAGGGCGCGACAAGGCCGGCGGCAGTGGTCGGGGGATACCGAGGCTCCCGGGTAAGAGGTTCCTGGGGTTGCCGACGGGAGTCAAAGCAGAGGCGCCCGGGAATGTTTCATCTGTCCCTTCGTCGTTTCGGCCGTGTCGTCAAGTCAACCCCGGTGAGAAAAGACCGTCGACCAGTCGGACGAGGAGATAGGAAGTGTGGTCAGTTGAAATTTCGGTAACGACGTATTTCCTTAGGGAAAGGGAATACGACGGGGAAAGTGGTACCCGAGGAGGGTTGACTGTGTACCTATATGAAGGAAGTTCACGCTCATAATTGGACTATGCAATGTGAATATCTCCCTTCTTTGTCTCCTGCGCTTAAGCACACCCTGAACTTGCGATTGACTCCAGTCAAGAATTTGGAGCAAATACATATATTGTTTCATGAAAGGCAGCAAGTGTGTTGAGATGGAAGGAAGGAAAAAAATGGAGACGATTATAACTGTATATCTGTCGTCCGATCATTTTTCAAGGGGAAATGCACATAAAAGATTTGACCTTGACATTTGTACTCGAGAATATATCGTCTGGAATTAGCCCATGCTTACTTTTGCAAGAATTGCTGCCCAATTATTACTATTAATTATTTGCTCTCATCTGTATATGTTATTTATTACCGTTCTTATTTATGAAGAATATGAGATATATTATTCCTTTTATATTTGAGGATCCGAGGATTAAATTATTTACTACTCAATAATATTATTGCTATACTCTAATTGATATATTAAATGAATGATTGATTCCATTCACTTCCAAAACTTTTCACACTCATCGAGAATGTATGATATATTTATGTGCTTGAGATAATTTCATTTTCCAATTTTTCCTAATTTGTATACACAGATAAAATGTGAATTTCAACGTCATTAGTTTTATGAGTTGAAAATTAATATAAACTAATATACGAACCATGAAAGATATATTCTCTCAATAATAAATGTTATCCATATTTATAATAAACTAATGGAATTGATTTAAAATAACTTTTTCGCATATTTTTAAGAGGCATGATATCAATGAAAATAATTCCATCAAAAAAGTGTTTGACCTCTACTTCGTATCATCATCAATAATGGTATTATATAGATGAATTATTTATTTAATTCGACGAAACTTACCTTTTCAGTCGTATAAAGCTTCCATATTTACTAATGTGTACACATTCGTCACTTATTTAAACAAAATATAATCATTTGTTTAAAATATTATTAACTGTTGCTACATATCACATTAGCAACAGAGGAACAAAGTTTTACCACGGTTTATCGGTTATCGATGTTGATTTTGTGATAAATATATGTAAAATATTTTGACACTTGGTCAGTAACATTGATCTTTGTCTTATTAACAAGCTTTTCAATTGAGATGTGAATGTCGTCCCGTTTCAATTGGTTGAAACTCTTTGTTATAAGTGTTCGGTAATCAACTTGGTGACCCTTAAGTCTATGTTGTTTCGAAGTGATTATTCAAAAAGTTCTTAAATTAGATATATATGCGCACTAACATTATTGCTTTAAAGGTGAATCATGTCAAATTAAAATAAAAAGGTGATGGCTAATTCCAAATTATTACTAAAAATCAACTTTTACAACGGACTCAAATGTTACATGTATTTAAAGTATTCTCATCAGGGTAGTGTCTATCAGTCCTTCCAACAATATACATCTTGACGTAACATAAATAACAAATATTTTCTGAGGCTGTGTATGGCATACTACTAATACATATTTGGAAAAATATTTTAGGAAGTATTTATCTTTCTTTTTAATAATGAGCGGCATTCTTATCGTTATTTTACTTGAAAAACGTGATCAAAATTTTCAACAACTGATAAATTTTCATGCACACGTAGATTCAAATGTTTTCTTTCTCTTTCTCAGCAGATCAATCATCAAATATCGTACGTACTGCTTTTCTTAATAATTTGATTTTCGCTTGCGCACAATATACACTTTATGAAACTGAGCGGTAATAATATTACAGTAACTGAACCCTTGTAATTTTTCAGATATGGTGGCTAACGATATTATTGTGAAAAACCTAATTTGAGGCAATGTGCTATGGTAACAAGGTAATCCAGATAACAAATTCGACATCTTTTCATCACGTTGGACTAATTTTCCGTTGGTATGCCCTATGATATGTAAATTGAAGTTATTTTTTTCTTCACTTTGTAGCGTGTGTTCAGTACACTTATTTTTTCATCAGAAAAAAAGGTATTTCCCACAGCGTGAAATTATTTTCTCTGAATCTAATTAGTTAATACTTAAAAAACACATAATTTCTTTTCTTACTGCATTTGTATCATCCTACTACGCATAAATTTTCGTTTCTAAACTATTAATATTTCTAATAAATTTTCACACACATTTCATTCTTACTTCGACCTCTTATGGAAAAACTCTTCTTCTGCGTGAAACGGATATATTCTTTAATTAAAATTCATTTTCGTATTCCTGAGTATACCTTTTGTCTCATATAAGTCTGCTCAAAGCATATTTATCTTATCGAAGGAAATATTTCTCCTCACATTTTTCATGCATTCAAATTTCTGTCAGTCACAAATTGTCCGTTTTTATTGATAGGACCGTCCTGGTTCCATGGACCTTCTTGCTAGACACGTTGTCAAATGGCAACTGTGTCGAATATTTGGAAACATATAACTATTTTGTGCGTAATCTTCAGCTTCTTCAGTATCTTCATAGAAATCAAATGAAATTTATACGTTAATGTTCTTTTCCTATGTTGGCCCACAAAATTAAATTAGCGTGAGCGCAGCTCCCGGTTTTTAAGTTTGTAATGGCAATGATATTCTCTAAGACGCAAATTATGTTTTCAAATCAATATTATCACTCTTAGACCCAATTACTTGTTACTCATTTTACTATAGGTGTTACGGCTACGTTTGAGGAAAACATACCTATAGAGTCAATGGCACTTAGTACATATTTTCCATACTTTCATGAATCTTCGTCAGGGTGTGTTCTATGAGAACTAGGTGTAAAATTTCGCAGAGAAAAGAATACTAGGCTATAATCAGATAATCATGAAAAGGTTTATATTTTCACTCTAATTTATTTATAAAAGATTTAACTATCACGAAAATATAACTTTTCTCCCCTGAGATCTTTTCGCATCACCTAACACGTGATGCATTTTCAACAAGTTTTCCATGGCAATCATTTTCCTTCATTGAAGCAACTAGTTGGTGCTCCTGAAGTTTCTAAATAATTAATTGATAAACGTGGAAAAGGAGTATTACTAAGTATGAAAGGAATATGGTTTATTGTTGAAAGAGTACAGCTCCCTTATTAAGTATTTGAAAGCAAAATCTAGTAATTCACTACAACTTATAGAGAGCATTACATTATTCATCTGAATAAAATAATAATCCCCCCTAAGACTTCAACATATTTTCTCGGCAGCAAAACCACATTTACCGCCGAAGCAATTCCAGAGCAGTAACCTTAGCTCAAGTCCATGTTTTCTCCTTTTTTAAACTGAAATTTTAACACTCGGAACATGAATTAAATGAGTTCTGCATTGGAAGGCTTCATTCATGAAAAAAAAACAAGTAACGTTTTGGTAGACTTTTCGGAACACTAAAAATGTAGAAATTGTTGGGAGGATGGTCAGCCCTGAAGAAGAAAAGGATGGGGCTTTGAAGCGTATGGATGAAATACACAAGCTGAGCTCCGGAACATTTAGGGTGGAAAGATAAAGGAATTAGATGGGAAGCCCATGGAGGAAGATTGATAGGTGGGAGAAGAATCAATGGAAAGGGATAAGGAGGTTAGAAAAGTAAGATTAGCAATGCAGCAGGTGTCCGGATTGATTATATTCAGAAAGCCTTGGTCTTGTGTACATTTCCTTTCGTACTCAAATCATTCCGCCAATGATACTCACATTGGCTCTTTAAATGAGTTAGGGGTAGCATGTAAGAAACTATGTAATGCACGAACTGAACAAAGAGTAAAATTATTAGCATATAAATTATACTGTAAATCATATAGTATTCCAATCAGCAGCAAAAATATTCATTCTTGATCTCTACGTTAAGGAAGTCTCTCGCTATTTCAATCATCAAAATGCTTCCGAGATCCTTTTCTAGACACTGTGGTATTTTCTACTAGAAAATTCTGCCACCTTCAAATTATTTTTCATTCTGTCATATTACAAATTTTTATTTTCTCAGTCATTAATCTTAAGTAAGATGTAAACCACGAATACGTTTAGATATTCCGTTTCCGGTAGAACGTAGTGTTCTTCCATGTGTGTGTTGCTCTTTGCTCTATATTTGCCTTAAGTGTGCTCAACGTCTTGTATTCCTGTGCACATATCTTGGTCGTGACTATTCTTGACGCATGCTTTTGTGGCAAACGGCGAAGGTGGCATTTAGGGAGAAAAATGCGCGGATAAAAGATAAAAAGAAAGTAGAGAACCACATTTAGGACCACGCCCTTCCCCTGAGTCTCCGAAAATTTTTGAGAAAACACGTGTACGCGGACACACACACACAAGGAGAACAAAAACAGGGCAAAAGATGTGGTTGGGTTGACCGTGAGCAAGGGTGGAAGCACAGGGACGATACGACGTATAGAATTACATGAAACGCAGGGTGGAATAGAGGAAAGGCAAAGAGGAGGCGGGGAAGTGGTACGAGGGAGGAAGAGGAATGGGAGGGCCCAGAAACAAACGCGGGAGAGATGAGGGGAGAGTTGGGGGGAATGGGAGTTAAGACGTGGGAAGGGAGGACGAGTGGATGCTATGCTGAAGTGTAAGATATGAGACGCGCTACTTTTCTGAAACGCTTTTCTCCTTCAAAACCCATGAAAGAGGGTATCTCTTTCCCTCCCTCTCTCCACCCCTTCCCTCCGCTCCACCTCCCCCCGCCCCAACTACCTGTCTTCTTGTGCCGCGTCCCCTCACAACCCCGCGTCGCCATGCCCTCGGCCCACCCACCATCCCTCCACCTCCTCGTAGCACTATCCATTCCGTTGGTCCTCGCTTCCCAGCGAAATAAGGGGTCTTTTTCTTCTTGGAGGAACTGCTGTGGGGTGCTGCTTCTCTCCAACGAGGTTGTTTTCCAAAAAGGAACGTATCATTCAGCGAGAGAGAAATAGAGCTTCTTCCTTTTCACGTTTACAGAAACGTTCTCCAAAATGGCAGCGATAATTTTAGCCATGCAATTTTTTCCCCTCCCCCAGTGACGACCCATTCCCCATTAAATAAGTGTGTAATGTTTCTATGGCCTCGTACCCCCTATTTCAGTAAAGTTCTATTCCCATGTTTTCAATGGGATTTTGGCTCGCAGAGGAACGTATTGAGGCGGACTAATTAATACCAAGAGCATCTGAGCTTGTGTAACGATTAATTTTTTCAGTTATTCAGCTTTCTATCTCATCACGGGCATAAATAAAAATCGAAGAATGCTGCGCCTCGGAACAATCAGCGTGATCCGAGTAGTTGTACATTAAATTGTTATCATTTATAGCGATATGATGCTATATTCCTATTACACATTGATGTACTCTCCAGGTTGAAAAGAGACATTCATAGTTAATTTCTTTTTACAACCATTTAGAAAACAATCCTGGAAGGAGAAATATTTACTTTGGTCTTTGGAAAAAATATATATGTTGGTAGAGGTAATTCTCGAAATTTCTTTTGATACCCTTTCAATATTGAATGTAAGAGAAACCCAGTGGTAGTTGTTTCAATGTTAACATGTTATTATATTCTTATTTTGAATTAAAACAAGAGAGAATTAAATTCTTTTGATTTATCCGGTTCCCCGAAATACTTATTTCGTGTTAATTAATCTCATGAATGGAATTAGTTCAATATTTTGCCAAATTATATTTTTAAAATAAATTAAAATGTTCTCTGTTTCAAGAGTTTCAAATTGAGGTAGAATTACTAAGCGTTATGAATATAATCCCATTCAATGTGCCATTAGTGAATAATTTTTGCGTAAATAAGACAGTTTGCTAATTTTTCAGTAAGCTATTTTACCCGAAGACATCAAGATTATAAATATTTTCCTTGGAAACATCACGCAGTAGTCTCAGTAAACACTTTTTAGGTATGATAAAGGTTTTATCCTTTGGTAAATATCAATGGTTTTGTTTTGCCGGAGAAATGATTCACAAAAAAATATTTTTAAAATCACAGATGATTTCTTTCCCCTACTGCTGTGGTAATTGGTTGATTCATTAATGAATATTTGCATTGATAGAATTTTCCTGATAAAGAGATCAAATTGACAGTCTCTTTTTATTACTATCTTTCTAAACAAAATTACAAAATACATTGCTGTAATTTTTCAAATTATGGATTTACAAATCTTTGATCAAGCCTTTTCTAATGGGAAGTGTGCATATAATATATCCGACTTTTGACGTTTCCTAAGCTACTATGAGAATCAGAAGGGTAAAGTTTATTTTTTTCTGATAAAAGAGCGAACTATTTTTTATAATGATTGCAAACACTCGAAATTATGTTGTTAGCACCAATATATCTATTTTATATGGTGTATAACATGACATCAATTTTTCTGGAAAAAAAAATATTCCTGCATCCTTCTAAATCTCAGTCAGTTCCATAAATTTCTTCGAAGGCAGAGGAAATTTCAAATGTAAGTTTTAAGAATTGTGTAAGTATTTAATTCTACTAGTAGTTTTAAGTTCATTAAATAATTTTTCCCAGCATCTGATATAATTCATTTTGCCCCAGATTAAAATCGGAGAATATATCAAAAGCTTTATTTAATCGGAAAACACTTTATTAAAAATCTTTATTATGAATAATGCAAAACGAATGCATTGAATTTCCTTTTCATTTTATTTAGGTACGTATCCATATATATTTTCATGGAATTGATAATTTTGATCTAATTTAGTTATATGGAACTTTATGATACACTACATATGTATTATTACGATTCCCAAGCATCAATAATAATATTAGAGTATATGTGATCCATATCACTACAATAAATATATAGTTAAATTAATGCTTTCAAAAATTCCTTAAAATTCTTATTTACCAGATAAAATTAAATACTAAAATTTATACATTTAAACTCATTATAAAGGCCTTCTCACGTCTATCTAATTCTTTCACTCTTAATGTCACAATAGCAACACACACTTTGAAAATTCTTACACATTTTGCACTATAATTCAAGCAAAATCTTGCATTTCAACCTCTTTGAAAAGACTTCTTTAATTAACAACAAACTCTTAATGCATTATTTTCTATTTCAGATCAAATAAATTTGGATGAGTAACAGGTGGGGCTTTAATTTAATATGTACTTGTAACTCCTTTAAAATGTTTCCCTAGCTCATAGTATTTTTCCAATTTATTTAAACTCGTATAAAAGCAAAAAAGGGATGTTTAGTCCAAGAAATATTTCAGGAACCACAGACAAGAAATTTAAAAAAATATATGTACGAGGGTCATCCGGAAAGTAGTACCCGTTCGTGCCGCATGAAGTGCTGACGACGCGAGTAGCCGCTGGACGAGGTCAGATAGCTTCAGTGGCTTGTCTGCCTTCTCTGAGCCAAGTTGCGTGACGCTAGCATTGCCTGTGTTGTTTCTGTGATTGTTTACAATGTTTAAAAAAATTGAGAACGCCGCCAGTTGTGAAGTGAGGGCAGTGATTAAATTTCTCAATGCAAGAAACGTTCGCCCATGTGATATTCATCGCCAATTAAAGGAGGTGTATGGAGACAATGTAATGGATGGGTCGTCTGTTCGGCGGTGGTGTCGCAACTTCAACATGGGGAGGGGGAACACACACGACGATGAGCGTTCGGGGAGACCGTCTGTCATTACAGACCAACTGGTGAGCTCAGTTGACGAATTCGTGAGGAACGATCGGCGCGTCACAATTGATGACATCTGTGAGCATTTTCCCAATGTTTCTCGAACAATTGTTCATGAAATTGTTAAACACCATCTGCATTATGCAAAAATTTGTGCAAGATGGGTCCCTCGCATGCTTACAGATGAGCACAAAACCAAGCGTATGGCTGCAGCACTGACGTTTTTGGGACGTTATTCTGATGAAGGAGACTCTTTCTTGACTCGCATAATTACTGGTGACGAAACATGGGTTTGTTATGCATCACCTGAGAGTAAACGACAGTCAATGGAGTGGCATCATGCTCATTCACCAAACAAACCAAAAAAATTCAAGACAGTTCTGTCCACCAGGAAACTCATGGCAACCATTTTCTGGGATCGACGAGGTGTATTGCTTATTGATTTTATGGCCCGTGGAGACACTATTAATGCCAATGCGTATTGTGAAACATTAAAGAAATTACGGCGGGCAATACAAAATCGGCGGCGAGGTCTATTGTCTACTGGCGTCATTCTCGTTCATGACAATGCCAGGCCTCATGCAGCTGGGATAACACAAAAACTTTTGCAGCAATTCAAATGGGAAACTTTTGACCATCCACCGTATAGCCCGGACTTGGCCCCTTCAGATTTTCATCTCTTTACAAAGCTTAAAGACTTTTTGGCAGGAAAAAGATTTGACAGCGATGAAGAACTTAAAGAAGGAGTGACCCTGTATCTCAATGAGCTGGCGGCGAAGGACTATGCAGCAGGAATACAGAAACTTGTCACACGTTATGACAAATGCCTTAATTTGCTTGGAGATTATGTTGAGAAGTAGTTTAAAGTATCCTCTTTCAAATAAAATTTTTTATGTTTGTTAATATTTACTTTTGTGTCTTTATTTCACGAACGGGTACTACTTTCCGGATGACCCTCGTATATATACAAATAATATTAATATAGCAGTTATTTGTTTCTAACTGATCAGAGTTATTGAGAGAACTGCAATAAATTCTATAATTTTAATACAAATCAGAATTCCATTATCTAATCCCGAAAGAAGTATTGATCGTCTCTGAAAAATTATAGTGATACTATATTATCGTCCCTCTTACCATAGTACATGATGAAAAATAATATCTTAGATTATTTTTAGAACATTTAGTTTTTACAATAAACATGTTTTAGACTCAATTAAACTTCTTTTAATCATTATATTTCTTTTTAATTAATCCAAAATAAATAAAATCGGTTTGGTGTAGAGACTATCGTACTGCCTTTCCACCCTAATGGCCCCGGTTCAAATCCTGGAGATAGTTATCAGTGATATCCCAATTCCCACTGAAGGTACTTTGGGAAGAGAACTTTGATTGAGTGCACCGTCCGTCGGATGGGACGTTAAACTGCAGACCCTTCGATAGAAGTAGGCAAATGACGACACCGGATTTCTCTCCACCCTTCCTCCCTTCATTTCCATGCATCTGTAATTGCGAAAATGACCTTAACAATCGGTCATCTCCCCTAAAAATACTATTAATTAAAAAAATAGTTTTTCAAAATGTGTACACATTTATTTAATTTACAAAATAACCTTGTTTTATTTTTTGACTTTACCGCATTCATTGTAATGCAATTCAGTGTTTTTGAGCAATAGAGAATTATCTAGAATGATGTGCCTGTATTTATCATAAAACATTATAAGACCCACGAAAAGAGATAAGATAAGTAAATGTCAAACAAAATTTTTCTCCAAATTTTTATTCATCAAATATAAAAGAGAGAACGTATTTTTCACAGAATTTATTAGGTTTGCTACAAAGCGTTTCACTATCATACGGCATCATCAGGTACACCAGGTAGCTGTATCACGGTGATACGCATTGTACCAAATAAAATAAATTCTGTGGGAAATAACGTTCTCTCTTTCATTCGATTGATATACAAAATTTCCACGAAGGGAAGTCTGACTCTTTTCATTTTCATTTTTAGTTCTTGATGTTGATTCGGGTTGACTTGTTACTTAGTGGTGTAGCATTCAGTCATTAAGTCAGTATTTTTTATTTTGATAAGAAGAGGACATATCACCCTCTTATAAAAAGGAGAAAACATATTGATGATACTATTCATTCTTTCTTGTTCGGGGTCAGACGATGTATATCATTATTGTTACACTGTCATGACACTACTTGACTGTACCTACTTTGTGATTTTATCTTCCTAGAAATGGATACTTTTGATCAAAATTCCACTTAATTGATTCAGAATACGTGTCTATAAAACCACATTAGAAACGGTCATGTCATTTGAGGAGGGATAAATAGTGACGGAGGTTTCAGGTACATGATTTGCGAGAGTGGATCGGATTGCATCCCCAAGGCCACTGAGTTGAACAGTCGAGTTGAACTCCCAAGGAGTGAAGCATATTTTAGAGGCATTCCGATTCCTAATTGCGCTTGCAAGGAAGGGAGTGTGGCAGCACACCAAGGACACGCAAGTGAGTTGCCTAAGAACCACACTCGTACTGACGTATGATCAGAGAACTCTACCTTGAAGTTCGGGGTAAGGCAAATTCCTGGAGGTTCTTCCCTCATTTATTTCTATCATTATTCTGAAAAATTTGCCGCCCTCAACTTCTACGTGTATTTCAGAGAGACGGTAGCTTACCCAAGACAATTGGTATGCATTACTGAGCGATCGGTGATCCGCATCATATAGAAACGCATCATATCTCTAAGATTAAAACGTTGAAGGATTTCTTTAAATTTTAATGGGATCTTTAAGAACATCCCTTAAGGTTTCAATTTCGGTAAAATTAAGAAAAGCATGTCTCAATTATCCTCTCGATCCGTATTCCTTCTCCTGCCTCCGTCGCATTTGCTGGCTCATTCCCCACCTGCCCGGACATCTCGCTTCAATGTCTCCAGCCCAGCCCCGACAAACCCCTTTCCCCCAACCACCTCCCCCAACCGTCCATCAAACATCTCATCTCTTTGAGACCCCCAAGCCCACCTATCTCGTCCCACCTCTATATTCCTCCCCACTCAGCCCGTCTTAAAAGCTCCCTTCCATTCCTTTCCATCCCCTTCTCCCCCATGTGCTCACTTTCCAGAGCAGTCGCCTCGGTGGAGAGAGAGGGGAAGAAGTTGTTGGGAGCGGACCTCGGGAGAAAGTCTCATTGGAGGGGGACATGGCTTGAGGGGGAGAGGGTTCTACCGAGAGAGGGGGGAGAGTTGGGTGGCCCCGGATGAGAGAAAGCACGGGAGAGGGAGGCGCTTTCACGGAGGGAAATGCTATTTTGGTGAAATCCGGTGACGAGCGGGGACAGGGGAAGAAGGAGTGAATATACGAGGGAAAAAGAGAGAGATGAAGTAAGGTGGGAGGGATGTGAGAGAAGAGGAAGGTATGAAGCCAGGAAAGAAAAGTTAGCTGGTATAGTGGGGTTGTCGCATCCCTCGCGCATTTAATCCCATAGGCGCTGATGTGCATCGCAACGGAATTAGCATGTGATGCATTAGGGCGTATGTACTATATACTTAATCCTTGGAATTCCTGAAATTCTTTGTCGTAGGCAGGACTCACATCATATGCGTATGATACCCGTTTTCACTCTTTCAATTGCTACTTCAGTCTAATTTTTCGGTATGTGTGTCGAGAAAAAATAAGAGAATAACTCCTCATTTATTTCCGTTAAATATTATGTGCTTTTTTTACCGCTGAGAGGCTGAGCTTGCTCAAAATCACGAATATCGTAAATACGTTCATGAAGATATTTTACGCTGTTTTTAGTTTATTATTTCATATTTTTTTAATTCAATCCCCTTAATGGTATATTTATGCATTTAGAATACAAAAAATAGTAATAAAGTACATGGAATTGATAAAAGGATACTAACGAGTCATTAAACTACACGAGGGTTAATGTACGGGTATATATTTCCTCTTTCAATTCAATGTTTTCCATTGGGTCGTATTTCCATTAGTGTCGTATTGCGCGAAAAATTAAGGATGTCCGGGAATGAAGGGTTGGCAAAGGGCACTGCCTACGAGGAAGGCACTCTCCTTCAAGAAGGAGCGGAGGGAAATTTCATCGATTTTCATGGTTTCTGCCATAATTTTTACTGCACAATATCTTGCGCGCATTATATAGGAATTTAACCCCGGAATAAGATGAGACGCTCTGAAAACGGAATGACAGAAGCAGTAACGGCGGTCGTTTTGAGATGGGTCTTCGTCCGGCAGCGTCGACGGTTTGGAGGCGGGGTGGGGTGGAGGAGAAGGGAGTTTGGTGACGCTTAGGTTGGAGAGAGCAATGAACTTCACCCTATATGGAGTCGGACTGGAACAAAATGGCGGCCAAAACGACAGATTCTCGACGTGTGCTCGTTGGTAGTCGGATCTGCTGTGGCTGCACGACATTTTGTATGTGTGTGCGTGAGAGCCTGTGTCCTTGTGTGAGGACGGGCGTCTAGGTGAGATCAACTGGACGGGAGAGACGGCTGCTGACGTTCTTTCATTCCATTTGTCGCGTAGCTCATCTTATTCTTGTCAAATAGGTGCTCCGGAGTGCTCTGAGCCTTATTACATTGAAGTTAGGCTCGTCGTCGAGTGATGAATTTTCTTCCTACGGGTGAGTTCGTGAATGTTTGTACTTTTGCCCGTTCCTTCTGCGAGGAACATTTTCCCCCAGCACCTCCACTCCTCCATGCCTTGATCTCTCTCTCTCTCTCTCGTGTTTGTCCAATTGCCATTTGTCACCATGTACTGTCGCCCCCCATACCACTCACTTCAAATGGTTTCATCTCAACAGAGAGTGTGAGGGAAGAAAAGCGTGTAGACAAGGAAATCACGTGCTAGTTGGAGGAACTTCATTTTTTTTCCTTAATATAGGACACCTGCCCGGTGATGTATTCAAGCCGTGGCCCTTCAGCTGATACCTGCGAATTTTTCCTAGACAAAATCGAAAAATAAAAGTTAAATATTTTCAAGTCTACAATTTGATCGATCTTGTGAATCAATGTATAGAATATTCACGCTATTTAAATTTCATCAAGAGAAAATATTGGTCCTAACATGGGTGGGAGGATCAAGAGTGGGAGGTACTTTTTCAAGTGTCCTAATATTTCTCGAAAATAAGGAAGCAAATATGAACTGCTTGCATCAACATTAACTGAATGGGAACTCTCGAGGATAGGAAAATATTTTAGTTTATTAATGTTTGAATAAGCATTGAACGGTAACACAAGTTTTTTTTAATAAACATTTCCCCAGCAATTATTTGATGTAGCAGTCACCGCTTGCAAAAACAGGAAAACGGAAGCCATCAATATTCTGAATTTCTATCCAAATTGAACTCTGAAGAAGGGAATAAACTTGAAGTGGATTTGAGAGGGCTGAATCCCATGAGTATTATCAATACATGGGTGAAACTGAGTACGCTCCAATCGGCTTGATAAAATTAAAATCCATGATCTTGAGTGGCTATAACTTGATATACGATATGTATCGTACATCCGTACTATTACGAACGCAAAGTGAAGTGAATAGAAATTCGATGAGAAACGTTATATACCTCCCAATTAATATTTTATCTCTTTTTGCAAATATTCCCACTTTATTCCGTCTTAGTACATTTATCTAATGGATAGGATGATGAGATAAAAATCCGACGATACTTTAACACACATTTGAGCATGTGTTTATACGAGTGAATCAAGCGCTCCCCTAACCAGGGTTTATTTATACACTTTTCGAATTTTTCTCAGTAATTTAAGGAGAAAATATTGTCTGCCACACCACTAGTATAAGGCATCTAAATGAATGTACTCCAGGATGTGAAGGTAATTCAGTGATGCATCTCTCTCTTATTATGGACAATACAGTTCAACCGCAACACACATGCGCCGTTGTGGAAGTTTTTTTTGTTTTGCGTTTGATACGCCCGAAATATTTCCAGGCGTAAAAACGTGCACTCGCACTACAGAGAAAAAGTACACTCAAGGAATTCCTCGCAGAGGCGAAAAAGTTTTTATTTTATGGCTGAAGTGGCTCCTCCCGAGGAGACTTTCGAGAAAAATGAGAAGGAGAGAAATAAAATGGAAAACGAATGAAGATAAAAATGAGACAAAATTTTCCAAAAACTGCAGCAACGTCTAAGCAGAGTCTCCAGCCCCAACTTCATCTCGAACTGGTGAGAGGAGGAAGAGGGGATGAGGGGGAGAGGTTGGTTGTGTAGGGGAGAGAGACCTGGGAGGAAAGGATGTCGGAGGGGGTAGGTAGACGAGCGAAGAGACGTGGGGCAAGTAGTTACCTCTTGAGAGCGCTGCTGCATCTTCCTCACCCCAATGGACCTCCCTACCTCTCCCCTCCCCCAAAGGCCCCTTCAATTAACCACCCCTCTCCTAAACCCCTCTTACTCCTCCTATTGTGCTGCCGCATACACCGCTCAGTTGTGGACCGAAAAACAGCAAACCCCGCACCCTCTAAACCTCCCCTACGCCTACCTACCCACTAAAAAAATTCCCCGTTCCTTCTCCCACTCCTATAACTTTCCGAAAACCACCACAATCTCGGGAGGAACAAACACAACATCCCTCTCCCACGACCCCAATTCCTTTATTTCCGCACTCCCACCCACTTCTCTCCCTCAAACCCCCGCTCAGGAAAACCGCTCTCGTCGCCGGTCCACCCCACTTTGCCTCATCCCTTGCCCTCTCCAGGAGAGAAGATGGCGGAGAGACAGCGTGGTCCCTGGCGGACGGTAGAACTCGGAGTATTTGAGATGGAGCTGGAGGTGGGGAGCGTGGACGACGAATGTTGCGGGTGTGGAGGGCGGGAACGGACTCCCCCACCGCCGACATCCGACCGACCACCCCCTCTTGCTTCCCCTCATATCATTCTCTACCCTACACCCATCCTTCTCCCACAGGAGAGGAGAGTGAAGGAGTGAGAGAGAGGTGAAAGACGAGTGTGTGTGTGGGAGGGGAGTGGTGGTCGTGCATTCGCGGAATGACGAGGGGGATGGATTAAGCGCGTGGGCAGTGGCTGTGGGTTGCTAACTTCAGAGCTCTCCCAAGGAAGCGGCCTTGAGGGAGGGTTATGAGGAGAAGGGAGGGACGGATAGACCGGCTGGAGGTCACTACACTGCCCTTTTTTCTTGTCATTCTGTATTCCGTTCCCGGGGGCATCATAACCTTTCTCCACCCTACCCGTCCCACTCCCTCCTTTCTCCCATCTCTTAGAGACTCTCATCTTCCCCTCTCACTTGCTACCTTCTTCTTCCCGATTCCCCTTTCGCCTCTTTCTGCAAAAATCCCCCAATATTTCGCGTTGCCTCTCACCACAGCATTTATTTCTCCCTTATGCGTGACATTTTGAGCATAATTGGCTTTTGGCCCTGTAGCTCATAGCCGTGGTAAATAAACTGTGCAGGAGACGATTCGAGATTTTGGTCTCAAAACATTCAAAGACCGTCGTAGTGTCAGGGAGAGACTATCATTGAAGAGTACAAAAATCCGGCAAGTCAAATACTTCGAAAGTTGGATATTCGCTATCACGTGGCAGTAGGTAGTGTTTCAGATTCTAGCTGGGGATAATGACCCCGAGACGTAAGTCTATCAAATGATATTTCGTAAAGTACTGACCCTTCGCTGTTCATCTCTACTCCCTCATAAACATTCATTTAACTTCCTCAACCTCTCCTTCCCCTCAATCAATTGAAGTTTCAGACCACCAACTTTTATGGTGCATGCATGTACTTAATAAACATATATATATATATATATATATATATATATATATATATATATATATATATATATATAAGGAAAGGGGATAGGAAAAATCATAAAAGACCAGCACAGGAAAGGTGGGGAAATATTTCCAGATTCAATGGCTTAGTTTACATCACTTCGTCAAGTTATGAAAATTTATGTGCCAAAGAAATATGTGGGAAAATATGTGGGAAAATAGTTGAGAAAATAAATAAACTAATAAAATACTTGAGGAAAGATTACCAAAATTTTCGCAACATCCTTTTTTGATGTGAGAATCAAAACCACGACTTTGTAACACGACGAGAGTGAGTTAGCTTACGTTCACCTACTGCCAGTAATAAAATAATTTCAAAATACTGTGAAGTCTTACGAGTCATGTGCGTTCATTATTTTTGTCTAAACTGTTAGAATTTGCTCAATGCGCACAATGCTAAATCAATATCTACGTGTGGTAAATAATAGACGTATTAAATTAATTACTTTTTTCATGTTTTTTAAATATTTGATTCCATTTATTTTGATTAATCTAAGGACTAAATCTTAGAATATAAATCATTGTTTCGTCGAGGCTTTGTTTTAAAATTCCTGTGCAATTTTAGAAGACTTTCTAAGGCCTATGAGGGGAAATTGTCCGAAAAAATCTAGAAATATCATTTTATAGTTTATTTTACGCTATTTTTCCTTTTAACTTTTCATGATTAATAGTATGCTAAATCTAGCATCTTTTACTACTAAGAAATAGCAGACTGCTGCCTAAAATTTTTCCAGAAGAATGATTTTGGTTTTCAGTTCTTTTTAATCCTCAAGTTAAAATTATATCACCCTGTCAAGCATGGGGTACACCTGTTTAATAAAATAACTATTAATTATTCGATAATATATGCCATTTGACATTTTCGCCGATCTATGAGGTACTTATATATACGGTATGTAAAGGTACCTCTAACTATTTGAAATTGGAAAATATTCGAAATGGTTTTTGACTAGTATTCAATTGGCAACGTCAAGTGGATCGCACGAAGTAACAAGTCCGGAAACGTAATGCTCTCGCTTGATCCTAAATAAGTCGGTGTGCCCTTTTCAACGCGAAAATATTCAGATGTACTCTGATATCTTTAATTTTAAATAAAAAAAGTGTATTCATATTTAAAGTTATCAATAAAGATGATAGGATTTCATGGTGAACGTTTGCATTAAATTCCACTTAATACTTCTGCATCGTATTGAACAAGCACGTGTGGCTTTTGTAGGAATTATTGGGATCATGGTGATATACACGTATTTTATTCAATGGTCTCATTTCCACAGGGCTCATAGGTAGCTACATGAATAGTAATACCGTTGAAGCACTAGGCTTTCGTGCTCGATCGGGTGGATTTTAACCAATTATGCGGAAGTGACTTCATCATCCCTGGATACCTCCAATTGTCACCAAGGTCCTATAAATTGTAGCACAAAGAAGATGACATAGTTGCTACAAAATTGCCTCGTCCTCAGCTATATATGAAGGGTTAGAGCTTTAGCGAGGACTACGCGGTATTTAATTTAATTAGCAATCCATCACTTTACATACGAGGTAGATTAAAGTCCTAATAAATATTTGAACCAAATGCTTACTTTTTAAAAATTTCAATTATGTTTTTTCACGCAAAGTGTGAGAAAGTAGAAAAATTTCTTGAAATCTTGGATTTAGCATGTGGTGGTTAATTTAATGTGGCTACTTTTCAATTTTTCCAAATATTATAGGTCAAAACATTGTCATGAAATGGTGACTTCTGTTTTTGGGCAATGCCACTGGTGGATTGAATGGATAAAGTGTGGCCAAGAGATTTAATTTTTCAACGAATATAAAAAAATTGAGAGAGGTTTAATAGAAACTGGATAACAGGATCCTGATCTCACATTATTTTCTGTTTACTGTGTGTGAAAAAAAATCGGGGTTTTTTCTTGGCATATAGTGAGTTTTATGTTAACATACCTGTACATATCTTTAGATATGTGATGGCTGGAGAGGGCACGCTAGGTAACATGACGAAAATAAGTTTACTCGCTATCATAAGAATACAAGACCAGAAGTCAGAATAGTTTTAAGGAGCCAATGAAATATTCTCACAAAATATAAAAATATATTTTAGATAGTTGCGCCATAAATTTGATTATGTCTTCATTAAAGCTCATGACAAGTCGAGGAAAAAGAATTAGGGACATTTAAAAACAAGCAAACATGAGAATATTTCAAGGCTATAGTTAAATCAATTTGATTATTCCGTTGAACTTCAGGAAAACGCAAGGGAAACGTTCAACTGCGTGTTACTTAAAGAAATATAATGGCGAAATTGTTATAGTAATCGTCAATAAGGCTAATGTTCTCAACCATGTTTTCAGGGCGTGTACACAGAATGTGCTTGTGCACAGCATGTGAGTTCTGTCCATATCTGAAGATCTCAAAGAGTGTAACATGACAGTCTCTGGAAGGAATAGGAAAAGTTTTCAAAACATAAAAATAAATCAAAACCCATCCCCAGAAGAAAACCCCGCCAAAACATTGGAAGAGCTACGCTACGCTAGCTAAAACGATATCGTAGCCTGCTTAAAAACTTTTTTTTATATTTCAACGCACGTCGAACAATATTTAGTAGAATGAGACCGAAAACTACCTTTCAGGAATAATAAATCGATTTATTTTCCGTCGATAACCTAAAATATGCAGAAAATACAATAAAACACGTAAATGGTATTTCTTAGAAGTAGGAACACACTCTGCCGAAATGATCATTTGTTTAGGAAATGGAGGTCAGGTCACAATTAAACCTTATGGGGAAATACATCAGTAACTGCGAACTGTAAATCATTCTTTTACGATTTCAGTAGTTTATTCGACAAGACTCCTCAAGGAAAATTTTTTTTCACACTAAGGGATTAGAATTATATAAGAGACGGAAATGAAAAATTAACTAAATGAATTAATTAGAGGTAAATTACCCACTCATAAACAGAATCGATTAGTAAACAGATTGGCTGGTCGATTAATTGAGCACAATAGAGTAAAAATAATATCAAGATTGCTACAAGGAAGTGTTAGAGAGCCCCTTATTCTTAATAAAGAAATTCGCCATTGAAGGATTGCAATTTTCATATTAGCAGGAGCTTTGGAGTATTTTGAAAGGACTCAATGACTTCAATTGTCATGACACCAGAAAATTCATATTACATGATACTCTCTGACTCTTGAGACCAGGTATCGTACTAGTGTATGCATGGGAGTTAAAATGATGCATCAGAAAATTTAGAGAACAAAAACAAGCTCTGCCTTAGAATGAAAGAAAAGATAAATTTGACGAACATTATTAAATACACAGGTATAGCAGCAATTTAAAATTTTTAGAACAGTTCAAATACTAGGGTGTCACATTTACACAAGCTCTTCATGGGGCACACACATAAAAAACATATGCTGGTCAGCCTTAAAAAAGCAAGGTTTAAATAGGTTTTTCCGCTTTAGCCCTACCTCATTTGGAATACTTAGCCATAACTTGGGCCAATAGGGAAAAATATTAACATTTAGATTTAAATAAGGTTCCGAGAAAATCCGCAACGACAAGGATGAGCTTAACGAGTGTGTCGGAGGAGTTAGGCTTTGATCCCATTTATTCTCTAAGATAAGATAAGACTATATTTTAGAAATACATGCTTGCGTTTTCTTGCGACACCGATTGAATATCATGCCACCGATTATGTATATTTCTTGGTCCGAGCGCTAAGATGAAACAAAAGAGTTAAAATTTAACGTAGATTCAAGAGTTCGTTCTTCGCTTGCGCGATACGCAGTCATGATAAAACCGTCCGCATGTACCCGAAAACATTTATATTTAAAACAAACATTGTTATGAATTATTTATTCAATTATTCCATGATGTACAAAAGTATGTGCAGGAGTACGATTGCTTCTGTATATGGGCTAATGTCCATTCCAGTGTATGTACAAGTATGAACAACTGGTACTCTAACTGGTGCACAACTTTGCGGTCATTTGATTAAGATGATTTTTTTTTAATGAATTGCAAGGAGTGTTGGGCAGTTTTGTCAGTGACAGCCGTTTCATGCTGAAAAAAGTTCAGTTTGTCTTCGGATACTACGGAATTAACGATGATCAATACGTTACACTCAAATTTTCCTCCGCTTGAACAGATCCTCAGCCTACGCCTCGAAAATATTACAGAAAGTTATAGAATGTCCTTTCTATCCTGTCATCAGTATTTTCAATCCTAGGATTTGTTTATTGCAGCCCTCCATTCGCCTCTATTCAATGTCAATTCCCTCAATCCCTGATACCTTTTCTGTTTTACGTCTTTCTTAATTTGTCCTATGCACATGTCTCTTGGTCTTCCTTCTATTATATTCCTAATCAACCCTTTATGCCTCATGTGTGTTCAATCCATCTATTTCTTCTTAGCCGTACAGTTCTTCATATGGTTCTATCCTCTTCTGCTCTTCTATATACTTCCTCATTCCTTACTTTGTCTGTCTATTTAATCTTCAGCATTCTCCTCCAGCAGCATGTTTCAATGGCTTCTATTCTCTGCTGGTTCACTTTTCCAATGTTCCAAGTCTCGGAAGCACAGAGCGCCATGCTCCACACGAAAGTCTTGACGCATTGCTTCCTTGTTTCCAGTCTTAGGTTCTTTGAACATATTAATTGCCTCTTCTTCATGGATACGTTCTTAGCTTGGGCTATTCTTCGCTTGATGTCGGTCGAACTTCTTCCATCCCATGTTATGGTGCTGCCCAGGTAGAGGAAGGATTCCACTTGCTCTGGTTTCACCCCTCGAATTGTGATATCTGCATTCAGTTTCTCTCTCCCGCAAACAATGATTTTGGTTTTCTTCTTGTTGATGTTCATATTATATTCCCCCAGGACTTGATCCATAGCACTTAGTGTTGCTTCTATCATGTAGCAGTGCAAAAAGATGTTTCAAAATATTTGAATAGAGGAGATATTCAATTTCAAAGGAAGGCGAATACTGAGTTTCTCTTGTTGCTCTTACAAAAGTAAACAATAACACCGCTGCGACTCTTGAGAAATAAGAATGTCCAATACCGTTAAGAGTACTATCGGAAATACTTAAAATTTAAATGATCCCACCAACACGTTATTAACAGAAAAATTACTCGTGAGTCGTATTTTTGCGCCGTTATTTCCGCAAATGCAAGCGTGAAAATCAACGTGAAGTGTATTCGTCTTCACCATAACCCAGACCTAACTCTATGACACCTTTCCTGTCTGCTAATGTGGATAAACGCTTTTGTAGAAAGCTTATTTCTTCATCAGATGGTATGACTTTGTTTAAAGCTAATTTCATTACTTCAGAACACTATTTTATCTGAGCTATTTTTAATTTGATAAAAATTGGTCGGATATTTTTTACTTTGAAACATTCTTTTCGGTAACTGGTGAGCTAACCATGCGTACCGCATAGAGACTTGAAGGAAGGTTTTGATTGTGAAATTGAGATATGATATGAAATAAGCCTTGTCGGAAAGACGTAAATGCAAAGAAATTGAAAAATTCCTCTATCTCCTTGAAGCTGCTCAAGTTGTAAACACTTTAAAAAGAGTAATAGAGAACTTCAGGTGATTCCCCTCCAAAACACTCCAAGGAGTCTTATACGTCGTATCTCATTTTTTTCTGTTTTATATGAATTCAGGTGTCGCTTGATCTCTTAATCCCTGCTATGGTATCAGCTTCTACTGTAACTCAGAGAAAAATCTGGAAAAATTGGGTCACCGGTGACACTTCAGGATGCGCCACCGTTTAGAACGCGCGGCTTTAATTACAACCGGAACCAGCTGAGACAGCTATGAGCGCCGCTTTCTGGAAGATGCGAGTTTTGATGCATTATCGGGTGTCAAAGGGCAGGGAGTTTTCTCCATCGGGGAACTTACTCAAGTCTTGTAGCGTTGCTCAAAATCTTGGTAAGGAAGATGCTGAATCGGCGTCGCGGAAGGAAATGCGATGTTACCGCTCTTTCGCCTAAGTCCCCCCCCTACTCCCCGCCGCCAGTTACAAACGGTGAAGTCATTCATCAATAACTATGAGTTCAGCTCTAAATCAGGGTGTGCTCCAGGAGTTTGATTCTCGATACTCACTGTAATCGAAGCATTATCTCTCGAAGAAATTGACATGAAAATTGAGCGTCTCAGGTGTAGACTAAATTGGACGTATGCACATTTATAAGAATGCCGGATAAACAAAAGAAACTGGATGTTTAGGTGATTTTTTCCTTTAAATAATATTTTATACCTGCTAGGAACACTTATATTATATAATTTTTGTCCATTCCTAAAAGCACGTAAAGTATTTTCTATAATTCACAAACAGTTACAGACAAATATCTTTGAACAGAGTTAGTACCAAAGGTTATAATTGAAACAAGTATTAAAAAAACTTACAAAGAATCAATGAAAATAATAAAGAAAATAGAACCAAAATTTTTTTAAACAGAAATGTAATCTGAAATGACTGTTTGGAAGAAAAACAAATGTTAACCCATTGGAATATCGGTGACAGTGACAAAAGAATCAGAAATTAGTGTAATGTATGCGTACACCTACGTATAAGACGTATACCTTACTGCTAAATTGAATTAAAAAGTAATTGGATGCATTCCAAATGGAACAAAGTTCATATAAAATAATGTTGGAAATAATTTCCCAAGCAGTAGCCACAGTCAGCATTCGGAATGCGTCTGCGCACTTAAATTCGTTTTTCACATAATTCTTCTTTGATCCATTTTTTGGAATTGGTAGAAATCGAAAACAAGCCAAAATACGTCCAAGCAAAACAGCTGTCAACTATTAACTGAACGACCACACTTTTCGGCATAAGTGAGAGGTATGGGTATGGTATGTCGGTATAAAAAATGGGTATCGTATGCATATGGGTGTAGGGATATGGATATGGGTATTTTGGTTTATGAGTATTTTTCTATTAAATAATTTCTAGTTTTAATTAAGAAAAATAAGTAATTTTTGTACGTATATTGAGTTCTGTTCCTAATTCCTCTTGAGAAAGGTGGTTGCACCACCGAACATTCGAGAACAAGTGAGTCCCTCTTTTATATGTTTCAGTTTCTGTGTTTGTGTCGACTAGTTAGTCCATTTTCATTATTGTGCACGTTCGTGGGATTTTCAATAAAGTGACTGCATACGTAATTGAAGTATACAAAATGGTGTCTTAAGCCTTTTTATTTCATTAAACGATGGGAAATTGATGCTTATAACATAAAAATATTCTTCAATTCATCCATATTATACCATAATGGCTCACCAGTAAGGCGTGTGGCAGGAGGTGTACCAACATGGAAAATCAAAAGGTCACGAAGAGTTACAGGAATGAAGTGTGTGTGTAAACCAATTATCGTGATGTTACACCATGAAAAATTACGAGCGTGAAGCGATCAAAAACGACGGGTCCTAATCATTTTTTAAAAAACTAATGCAAAAATCATGCAAGTCCTAAAACAACTCACGTTATTTAAGCGAGAATTCTACGAATAACAGCAGTGAAAACCATAATGATAAAAGAAAAACAAAAAATATTCTTATGACCGAAATAAATCAGGTGATATATGCCATATAGCATAGGTTTTCACCTGTAACCAAACAAAATAAAAGAAAAAATCGAAAAGGAAATTCATAGCAATTAATACCTAATGCTACAAGTATAGGGACCCACAGTAATCCTTGAACCGTTGGTTTCCATAAAGTTCACAATATTATGTCTCATCATCGTTTTTCAAAACGTTTTTTGGCATTTATGAGGCTTTTACATTAACTGACTAATGGCAACTTTCTGGGGCATTTGAAAAAACGCAATTTTCGCAACATAATGCACTCAGAACCATTGGTCATGATTGCGGCTCCATAAAAATCATAGACCTCATCCGACTTCATCATACCTGTACATGGAACGAACTTTTACCACATTGCGTTTTCGTTGTCGCCAATCATCGCCCAAGCATCGTAATTCCGTATCACCTTATCATGGGTGTCGGTGATATATGCTATTTTATCTGAGTTCAAAACTTGTGATAATCTTTCATTATTGTTTCTATTATTTAAGAAAGATATTTCCAAAACGTGTTATTAAAAAGTTTCCCGTCAGAAAATGATGCAGAACAGCGTGGTAATAACACAAGATTTCACATCTTATTATTTACAAATTTCCATTATTTGTTAAAGGTGGCATTGAACAGGAAGTATAAGAAGATTTTCATTCTGATCTCACGTTTTCCGTTAAGCTGGCAGTAGATTATAGACATTGATGCACCTCATTTATTATATATTTTATCTCTTGGCCTGTGGTAAATTATTTTTATAGAGTAAAGATTGATTTCCCATGTTCAAAAGAGTACGTTATCAAATGTTAAAATTGTGTATCCTCTAATTGCATAGCGTATTCGGGGTATTAAAAAGATGTATAATATATACCTGTATGTTTGATCGCACTAAATGAAAAATTCAGAAGCATCTTGTAATTGTTAATCATCATCAATTTAAAGTGTTAAATCATAACGCCTTTACCTAATATAATTTGTCATAGAACTTAGTACTAATTCTTGAAAATTGTAGAAATTTTCAATTATAAGTAAATTGAAAAACTTTTATTCTCGTTTTGAAAATATTTGGTCTGAAATACTAAACAAAACGGCTTGATGAATATTAATTAGAATTTTTATGGGAATTACGTCGCCATGATATTTGCTCTTCCATTCTCAAGAAATGAAATCGGTGTATTCGTCATACTTGCTGTATAGCTTTTATTCCAGCTAACTAATGCGAAACAATGGACATTTTAAATAAATGTAGATTCGCAAATTTTGTCTGCATCTCGCAATTCAATGGAGCAAGTCAATATTTTTAATGGAGAGATGGCTCAATAATGTAAATAATAATTTATTAAAGAGTAGGACACTTCCTCGGGTTTAAAAATGTGCAATGTTTTCAGTATGGTAAAAAATAATGATATTCCACAATTTTTAATTCATTATGACACAATCAACATTTTGCTGTTGCGCGTAGTATCGTCCGGTGCTAAATGCGCCGGGTGAGGCAGCGAAATAATGGTCGTGCGTCAATAAATTGTCATTTATTGTATTATTAAAGTGTTCACATCATAATTTTCCAAAAAATTACTTTTCAAATTGCTGTTGCAGGTAATGGACAGACTATACGCCTATTTTATATTTTTGCGGACCCATGATTAACTTAAATTGAGTCAACTTGGTACATTTAAAATACATATAATCACAGTAAGATTGATTTTACTTCTTGGTACAAAGAATTTTTTTGCCGTACTTTTGATTTTTTTTACATTTCCATATTCATGAACCACGAAGATTACTCTCATAAGATTTTAAATCGGTTAATATATTTTCAAGTTGAGGTATTAGTTTACTTTAACTACACCATACTTATTAATAAAAGAAATTTAGTTCTCAACTATTTAGTTAGTTATTAAAATAAATATTTATTTGTGAATTGAAAACACTAGATGTTTTACAGGTTTAAATGGGCTGTCTATTTGGAGGGAGAACATAATTATTAATGACTACTAATTATTTCTTTTTCTTAGCTCATTCACCGTTGAATATTTCTTGGTTTGCAACATCTTCGTATTACTTCAAAATTTTCAAGATTTCTGTAATTATAAAGAAGAATCATTCACAAGAAATCAAATTTCATTTGTGAATTCTAGCTTGGGCTATGAAAAGCTCTCTTCATTTTAATGCTATTAATGTAAAATAGGTACCGTCGCATTTATCTTATCATACTCATTGGGACACAGTATGTTTTAGCGCATGTTTTATTCAATATGATAGTGGAGATAAAAAGTGAAAAATTAATTTCGTGAATTGAGACAATAAAGAGGAACATTTTAGAATAAGGAGGAATACTTTAAGTATGTAAATTTGTTTAATCAAAAATTAAATGTATAGTTAAACAAAAATAAACCCATTAAGAAGCATAGAAAAACATCACCCATAAACAGGAGCAGCACATGCTACATGAATTTGTAAGTATACTTTGAAAATGCTGTTCTGCGTAATGTCTTCTTTTCTTTTTATAAAATTATATATATATATATATATATATATATATATATATATATATATATATATATATATACTACCTTGAACAAAAAGTTCCCGGAATAACCACCGTGTGGCGCTCCCATCGTTCCGATTTGAGTTCTGTTTTTTTGTTAAATTGGTACATCTGTTGTTGATATTCCCTTTAAATCTTACTGTCATAACTTGACATTTGCAAAAGTTACGTAGCCAAGAGTACATCTATCTCTGTGTGTGTTGGCGATTTTTTACAATTGCAGAAATGGATTTAAATTTGCAACAACGAACTTGTATTAAATTTTGCGTAAAAAACGGATTTAGTGGCGCACGGACGTTGGAAATGTTGGAAAAGTGTTTCGGCAACGATTCTCTAAAGAAAACGGTCGTTTACCAGTGGCACGAGCGGTTCAGAAGTGGTCGTGAGTCAATCGAAGATGATGAACGCAGTGGCAGACCATCGACATCGAAAGTCGGTGAAAAAATTGATAAAGTAAAAGAAATGTCGGTCAATAACCGCAAATTAACCATCAGAGAAATAGCGGAGGACTTGAACATTGCCTATGGATCCTCCCAAGACATTGTGGTTAATGATTTGGGTTTCCGTCGTGTAGCAGCAAAGTTGGTGCCAAAATACCTCAATTTCATGCAAAAAAGAGACCGTGTTGACGTCGCAAAAGACATGATTTGCGAGGCTGAATCCGATCCCACATTCATCAAAAGGATCATTACTGGAGACAAGACGTGGGTTTATGAGTACGACACGCAATCCAGACATCAGGCAAGTGAATGGCGTTCACCAAATGAGCCGAGACCAAAAAAACCACGTTGTTTTCAGTCAAAAAAGAAGGCAATGCTGACGGTTTTCATGGATTACAACGGTGTAGTGCATCATGAATTTTTGCCAGAAGGCCAGACAGTAAACAAAGAGTATTATTTGGGCGTTATGAGACGTTTGCGTGAAGCAATTCGCCGAAAGAGACCAGAAATCGTCGCACAGTGCTATCATTATTCGTAATTTTTCGACGAAAAATGCAACAAATACCATCCAACAGCCACCGAATTCACCTGTTTGGCTCCCTGTGACTTCTTTCTGTTCAATCGAGTTAAAAAACCATTACGGGGAACGCGTTTTAGCAGCCGAGAGGAAGTAATGGAAAAATCGCAGGAAGCACTGATGGACATACCGAAAACCGAATATAAAAAATGTTTCGAGGATTGGATCAAGCGCTGGCATAAGTGTGTTGCAGTCGATGGGGATTACTTTGAAGGGGACAATATAGATTTAGATGAATAAACTTGTATTTTTAATTTTCTGAATAAATTCCGGGAACTTTTTGATCAAGGTAGTATATATATATATATATATATATATATATATATATATATATATATATGGTTTGAATCTGCCCGGCAAGTGGAGAGATCCGGTGTTCAAGTCCCGGTCGAGGTAAATATTTTTACATTAGTGGTCTGCTTGATTCCGCCTTCCCCACCTCTCCAGTGTTCGTCCTTTATGTGTGTTCCTTTCCCCTTCCCTTATATTTATTTCTATGTAAATGAATATATATTTATTTTTATATAAAATATATATCTACTATATCCGGTAGCACTACTGATAATACTGGTATTAATAGTATTGTGTACACTAATGCGTGCGCTTTTTGAAACATCTAAAGGTATGCATTATTCATCTTCATTGTAAGTTAAAGTCCAATATTCCATTAAATTGCAGTTTTTAGCCTTATTAAGGAGCCTAGAATTTATTGCCTTATTTTAATTCAAATAAAAATAAAGAGGAGTTGCTGGAAGGCACAATGAAAATGTTGCAATAAGGCCTGAGATGTAAAATTCTTCTCGTAAGAAGAGGTGCAATGTCCAGTATCCTACTAATTCCCTTTCCTAGTTAAATTTCATAACTATTTTTATTAGTACCGAACATTGTTGTACGGTGATATTGAGTAAATTTTTCAGGACGAATGACACTTGTGAGTTTAAACCTAGGAAGCCGAAGAATTACTACAGTTGGTAAATATATGATTGGTGTTTTCTGGCGTAATTTGGTGGTATCAATTCATTTTAAATATTGAAAATACTAGGTTAATCTAAATAAGTTTCTCATAGCTTACTATGTGGAACCACAATTTTTTAAAATTAATATTAACTTTATTATAAAGATACTTGTCACACATATGGTAATATTAAACCTAATATAATTGAAATCGCATTAAGTCCCTTCACATGAATTTTCCAATTAATTTTCACGGCTTCTGTGTCTTAAATTGTCCTCAAATTCAGCACTTTCCGACATGTGCTTTGAATTAATGACGCTTGCCTCAACGGGCCAGCAAGAAACATTCTCGCCACGCACATTCGTGTGACGCATGTATGCGAGGGTTGCCACAGATGCGCTTCTTTTTTTGGGAAAACCTGCGCTCCCGTCACCTAGAGAGAATAGTGCTAACTATGTGCATTCATACCGTTTTGGGAAGCGAATCACTTGTTCCAGTGGCCGCGGGAATTCCGTCACCTCCCGCCTCCTGCCTCTCCACGGGCAAATTTCCCGTACTCCACGGGCTGTTCACACGGCTGTTCCATGAAAGCACTTTCACTCGTTTTCTCCCGCCCCTTCTGTTTACCTCCCTCCAACCGTGATACCAGACGCGCCATATACGACCATATAAATAAATTCGAAGTTTTATTCTGCACTGTTACTACACCGTCAGGCATTTTGTCTCTGGACTTCTACCAGCCATGCATTGCAAAAGCTGTCAGTAGGACTTACCAATGCTTTTCAATAAGTAACAACGTCGATACAGTTTAATTTCAATATAGTCTGTGTTTTTTCCTATAATTTTACTTTCAATAAAATCTCTACTCAGAGAAGCGTTAATTTATCAACAAAAGGAAGGTGATACATACCTTTAAGTCTTTTCGCGCTTTCTTTCGAATTAAAATCCCATCATCCCATTATCACAATTTTATTAGTGTACTTTTTTGATTACTCTTCGGGGAAATGTTTGATGCTCCATACTAATGGAGCTATTAAGAAATGGACATTCATCGACATTTGGAATTACAACATTATGTAGACTCCTGAAATTAATATTAAAAATTATGTATATTTGTCACGGAAGAAAACTCTTCTGTCTGTGATGGTGCTAATTTCCGATTATTCGTTTAGCCCAAATCACCGGTTGTGTTAGCAAATTGCTAAGCCTACTTATATTCGGCGTATTCTAAACTACACTTTATGGACTTATTACAAATATTGGAAGATAGTGCACGAATCCTTACTTGTTCATCTCGTGTATGGAAGACTTGAGAGAATACAATGTGAGAGGTGGAGAGTCTAGTTATATTTTGAGAATGTCCCAACGCGGGTTGTTCTGTTTTGCAGGGGGAAGTAGGGGCCCAAATTTAAGTAAGGGCTAAAACTGCTGCCAAATTTAGACTAATTTAGGATATAAATTGTCTCAGCCACACCACCTAATTAGTGATACGTATTGGGGTATAGTATTTCCTATTAATGGTCCCTCCTGGTGCGGAACCGAGGAGATTTTTCTCTCTCAGGAACTTAAATTTTTTATTGCCCTAAGAAAACTAACCTTTTGAGTCACCACCCTGTAACATTCCATTTTTCATGGTGAAATACAATTCCATGAACTACGTGTAAATGCCTCTCATCAAATTTGGCTTTAAGAAATCGACTTAATGTAGTAAATTAAATACAATTTCATCTTTCCACTATACTTTTTTAAGAAATGCCCGATATGTTTAAAATTATTTCGTAATTTACAAGTTAGCTCTTGAAAATACGTTTAGAGGATAATGTTAAGATATTGGTTCTTCATAATATCAAGTTGTAAGAAACTACATTTTTCAATTTGTGATGAAACAGATCCATTATTTCAACCGTAAAATTTTTAATATTTCAATATATGAATTTGGGAGTCTACCGGTCGGGGTAGGTTTTGGTTGGACACAAACTGAATAAGCCTACATCTATTCCTCACACCATTCAATAAGCCTCACCTAACAGGAAACGAGCTGACTCCTCAAAATATAAAAAAACGCTTCTACAGTTCCGTAAACGTTCTATTTTTGTAAGAATAGAAATTATGTGAGGACATATGGGTAAAATTCATAGACCTAATCCCCATGCTGGTATAATTCTCAGTTTTACTGATCTTCCATGAGTTTACTTAATCAAAGAACCATTCCTACGCTAATTGCCAGTTGCTCTATGCGTGGATGTTGAAGTAAGAACCGAGCACATTTCATATCCTATGCGTTAATTCTTCATAACTCTTCTTAGTATTATTGCAAACAATTTGCTCTAATCTATAAATATATTGTTTTAACCCTTTATTATAATACATTTACATAGTCGCACCTAGGTGGATTAAAAAGGAAGATATTTGAACCGAATAGAGTTATTCACAATTTATTTATTTGGTAGATATAATGTATCAAATGCATTTGATTTTGTATAATTGATTTTTATTTTCTGTGACGGAACTTGATCCCCTATCAGTCCATTAACAAAGAAAAACTCTCATGAAGTGGTCCTGTTTATTAAATTCCTTCTGTTTTGATTCCTTATGGAATTCTATTCCATAAGTAATAGAATTCCATAAGGAATCAATTTCTAGATTCTTAAGCTGAGTGGCATCAAACACAAAGTTAGTGCTGGCATAAGCTCAAAGGTTAATGCTCTATCGATGTCAAAGGCTTTGCGTAGCTTCTGTCTCGCTCCTTTTACACTATTTCAATCAATCCAACATTTTAATTTGCACTAGTAAATAAGTTGTATGCAGCCGGCTCTATACGTGGTACGCGATATTCAGCCAATATGATGAAAATTATGAGAATAAATAATTTATGTAAATTAATATCCACGAATCAATGCTCACAGAATTATTATTCGTATTAATTTTAGCCTATTCTTTGCTATATAATAATCATATATTTTATTAAATATATTATTGATATTATTGAAATATATTAATAATATTATTAAATATGTAAATAATATTTAATGAATAAATAAATAAAACTCCTGTTGATTCGTCAAAAGAGTACTTGTTCATTTCAAATTCTCCTTAACGACTTAACTTCGATGCCCGCCTATTGATTATACTAGAGAAATTATTAATTAATTAAAATTAAAATTTGATAAAAACGAAGTGGTGGTGTGGTATTCCAGTGGTAGAGCGTTTGACTATTGAGCGGTTTGCCCGGGTTCGTTTCCCGGGCAAATCGCTCCCACTTCAGCTCTTCTCCAACCAAGCTGTGTGATTTTCGGATGCAGATCTCCGAGCTAGATGCAAAACTTGTCCTATTTTCACCACTCCACCCCTCTCCATCCTACCTTTTAACTCTCTCCCACCCTTCCCCCACTCCTCATGCACATCTCAGAATGTAATCTATCTTCTGACTTGCAAACTCTGCCCGGCATTTTATATAGGCCAGTGCTCTACACCCCTTAACCTCAGGGTGAACGATCATCGCGCCTCATGTAATCCCTCCTCCCCGTCCGCGGGTCTCCCATCCCAAAACATGCCTCCCACCACAACACCCCCTTCAACC
Source organism: Hetaerina titia (assembly GCA_037158775.1). Lineage (NCBI taxonomy): Eukaryota > Metazoa > Arthropoda > Insecta > Odonata > Calopterygidae > Hetaerina > Hetaerina titia. The sequence goes on along the minus strand of CM073773.1, from coordinate 90,446,999 downwards.
ACTGTTACAATGTTTCCGTGCTAGCATCCCTTCCCCCATCCGATAACCCTATAAAATTAAAAACAATGGAATTGGAATTTATATGGCTGTGTAAAGCCTATCAACATCCGGGTCTAAATGTCGTTCACTAAATGGGGGGTGGGGCTGAGATGGATGGAGGTGGATTTGTTTCTTGCTCTAGTATAATCAGTAGGAGGGCATCGATATTAAGTCGTTAAGGAGAATTTGAAATGAACAAGTACTCTTTTGACGAATCAACAGGAGTTTTATTTATTTATTCATATATAAATTGTGGGACAATTTATTCATCCGCATACATTTTGTCATCCTTGTCCTGTGTTTTGACTTGTCAAGCCCTTATGATGACTTGGTGAGTTGATGCCTTGGTCATGGGTGTTGTGGGATCTGTGGATGAATTGTTAGTTTTCTGTGTCGCTTGTTACTATTTCCGTATCCTCCTTATTCCAACTCCGCTCCCCTCTGGCTAACCCTTTCCCCCTCCATAAACTCATCCTTCACCACTCTCCCACCACCTGTTCCCCGCTCCGCTTTCTCCCCCTCCATATACCCCTCCTTCACCCCTCCCCCACTACCTGTTTTTTCCCCTCTCCCTCGTCCCATACTCTCTCTGCACCGCGTACCCTTTTCCTTAGTCATATCTTATTTTCCGAAGAAGACGGAGCTCAAGTCCGTCGAAATTATCAAGATAATATTGTGAGTGTTCTTTTTATTTGTTCTCGTGCTGTGTGTTACTAAGTTTTTTATTCAACACTTCCGTGTTACTTCGAAGAAATCATCTATATATATATATATATATATATATATATATATATATATATATATATATATATATATATATATATATATATGATTTCTTCTTCGAAGTAACACGGAAGTGTTGAATAAAAAACTTAGACAGTAACACATGGCACGAGAACACATAAAAAGAACACTCACAATAATATCTTTATAATTTCGACGGACTCAAGCTCCGTCTTCTTCGGAAGTAAAGATATGACAATGACTCATTGTCATATCTTATCTTCCGAAGAAGACGGAGCTCGAGTCCGTCGAAATTATCAAGATATTATTGTGAGTGTTCTTTTTATGTGTTCTCGTGCTGTGTTACTGTCTATAAATATATATATATATTATATATATATATATATATATATATATATATATATATATATATATATATATATATATATATATATATATATATATAATTATTATTATTATTAGGTAATCTACCGGTTAAGGTAGGTTTTTGGATGAACACAACTATCAAATAAACATTTTGTAACTCCCCACCTAGCAAACTAATCTATATCAGGTCCCTCTTCATCTCGGTGTACTTCTTTCCTCCCTTCATCCCGTCCAACATCCCTATCCTGTTCCTACCCTTACCACGCTTGCCCAACATTCTCCCCTCTATTACCCTCTTCAACATTCCACTACCGCTCAATACGCCTTTCATCCATTTTTCCTGCCTCCATAGGATTTCTCTCAACAAACCCCTCTCCTCCCCCACCATTTCTAGTACTTCCTCATTTGTTTTCCTTTCGGTCCATTTCACCTTCTCCATTCTTCTCCATACCCACATTTCAAAAGCCTCCAATCTACGTCTATCCTCCTGTATCAGCGACCACGTTTCCGCGCCGTACATAGCTACGCTCCATATCAGAGTTTTTACGAGTCTTGTCTTAACATCCCTACTCAACGTCCCCGTCATCAACTCCCTCCTCTTTGAGAAAGCCTCCTTGCCTAGCGCAATTCTTCTCCTTACGTCCCTACCACTTTGACCGTGTTGGTCCAAAACACTTCCGAGATATGTAAACTGCTCTACCTGCTCTATTTTTTCCCCGCCTATTTTAATATTTAGCTTAGCCTTTTTCTTTCTAGAAAATCGCATAACCTTTGTTTTATTAATATTGATTCTCATCCCATATTTATCGCACTGAACCTCCAATTCACTCAACAATGCTTGCAACCCCTTGGCTGACTGAGCAACTAATGCTTGGTCATCAGCAAACCTAACCGATTTTACGAATTCCCCTCCGACTTTATTTCCTACCTCCAGTTCTTCCCATGCCTCTTTAATCATTTCCTCTACATATACGTTGAACAGTACCGGTGACAATGGGCAACCCTGCCTTACACCTCTTCCTAACACTGCCCATCCGGACTCTCCGTTCCCCACTCGCACCTGAGCAGTCTGAGACATGTACAGGTTGCGGATCAGTCTCCTGTCCCTCCAATCCATTCCTATTTTCTGCAATACACGCATTAATTTTTCCCAATTCACTCTATCAAACGCTTTTTCTAAATCTACAAAACAGGCAAAAACGTCATGATTGTATTCTATATTTCTCTCGAATAGTGATCTCATTACTGCAATGGCATCACGCGTACCTCTTCCTTTCCTGAACCCAAACTGATCATCCCCTAAGTAATCATTTGCCTTACTCTCTATCCTTTTGTTGATGATCCTGAGAATAACTTTAGCTGCGTGGGATATCAAACTTATTGTTCTGTAATCCTCACATGACGAAGCCTTTGCCTTTTTTGGAATAGGAACTAACACCGATCTCACAAAATCTTCGGGCCAGATTCCTTCCTCATAGATACTACGAATCAGTCCATATATGGCCTTCTTCCCACCTTTCCCTAACCATTTCAACATTTCTACAGGAATATTGTCCACCCCCACAGCCTTGTTTGCTATCATCTCCTTTAATGCCCTTTCTATTTCATCGTCGAGTATGCCTGGACCTAAGCTATCTTCTTCTACCTCATGTTCCATTTCTATGTCTAACCTTGTCGGCCTAAGTTCTTTACCATACAGTGTTTCTATATATTCCTTCTATCTCTCTTGGATTTTTCCTGGTTCAACTATTATCTTACCCCATTTATCTTTAACTGTTAGCACAGATCTTGCCTTCTTACTTCCCGATAATAACTTAACCTTGCTGTATAGAGCACCAATTTCACCCTTCTTCTGTAGACTTTCCATATCCTCGCATTGCGTTTTCCACCATTCTTCTTTTGCTTTATTTGTGGCCCTTCTCAATTTATTGTTTAACTCTTTGTACTTCATTTTACCTAACTCTTTGTTTACATTTTTCCATCTTCTTCTCTCATCCATCTTTGCAATCATCTCATTCGTTACCCATGGTTTCCTTATCCTTTTCCCGTTAACGGTTCCTATAGTCTCTTTAGCGGCTTCCAATATCCCTTTCTTGATACAATCCCATTTTTCTTCGATAGCACTCAATTCTTTACCGTCATCCATCATTTTCTCTACAGCCTTCTGATACTCCTTCGTTAATTAATTTACTGCTTCTAAATTCCATTTTTTAACCCGCCGCGCTTGCCTTATCTTCTTGAAGCGAACATTACATTTCATAACAACTAAATTGTGGTCAGAGTCCGCATCCGCTCCTGGGAAACTGTGCGAATTTATCACACTGTTCCTAAACCTGTTCCTAACCATAATATAATCTAACTGATACCTTTCTGAGTCACCTGGCATTTTCCACGTATACCTACGCCTTTTGTGGTGTCTAAACCATGTGTTGGTGATGACTAACCCCTGTCTCCTGCAGAATTCAATTGCTTTCTCCCCGCGTTCATTCCTCGTGCCTAACCCATAGTCCCCGACCTCACCACCATCTCTTCCTTCGCATACCGTCGCATTCCAATCACCCATCACTATTAAATGTTTCCCTGCAGGAACACTCGCGATGATATCATCTAACTCATCATACATCCTATCGACTTCTTCCTCCTTGTGGTTGCTCGGTGGCATGTATACCTGAATAATGACCAAGTTCGTCGGCTCTGCTTTAATCTCTAGGAGTAAAATTCTATCTGTCGCTTGCTCTATGTTGACTACGCTTCTTCCTACCCCTTTATTTAAAATTACGGCGACCCCTCGTTGGCTCTCGTCCCCGCCGCTGTATATTACTCTATAATTGTCACTCCAGTAATCCCCGCTATCCTTCCATCTCACCTCGCAGAGGCCTAAAACATCTATGTTACCTCTTTCCATCTCTCGCTTAATATTTTCTAATTTGCCTCTCCTCAACATTGTCCTGTCCCCTCCCATGAACTACAACCTAGTCGTGGTGAAGGGCTTGTGTGTTCCGATGACCCCTAGAGCTGTGCTGGCGGGAGTAATAATAATTACTCCTGGAAGGGTCACCCATGCCAGATAGGTCGAAGGTTAGGAGCCAGACGAAAGGTAGTCCACGCAGCGTCTGTTCCTCAGTGAGGCGGCTGCAATGGCGTCTGACCCCAGTGGGGCGGCCATTAAGTGATGGTGTCACGTTAAAAACACTATTGAGGAAGGCAACGGGAAACCACCTCAATTATGATTCCCAAGAATAGTATTATATATATATATATATATATATATATATATATATATATATATATATATATATATATATAAACACACAAACACTAACACAAAAAACACTGCACACATAGAAACATAAAAGGACACTTACATTGGATATTTACGTTTCGACGGCACGGCCGTCGTCATCAGACGACATATATATAGTATATAGTAGTATATAGTATATAGTATAGTATAGTAGTAGTAGTAGTATATAGTATATATATAGTATATAGTATATATATAGTCATATATATATATATGTGTGTGTGTGTGTGTGTGTGTGTGTTAAAAGGTGAAATGGACCGAAAGGAAGATAAATGAGGAAGTATTTGGTGTGGTGGACGAGGAGAGGAAATTGTTGGGAGAATTCCTAAGGAGGAAGGAAAAAGGGATAAAGGGCCTATTGGTGGGTATTGGTATATTGAAAAAGGTAATAGAGGGGAGAATTTTAGGCAAACGAGGAAAGGGCAGGAACAGGATAGGAGTGTTGGACGGGATGAAGGGAAGAAGAAAGAATACAGAGATGAAGGAGGACCTTATGTAGAATAGGTCACTGGATTGTATTGTATTAGGAGTCACAAAATGTTTATTTGGTAGTTTTGTCCATCCGAAAAATACCTTAACCGGTAGGCTACTAAATTTAATAATTATATATATTTATTTATTTATTAACAGATGGCTTTCATGTTCACAATTGTGCTCTCTAGCATTATACTGGTTAGAAGTGAAAAAGTGTCTAAGAATTACTTTAATTGTCAACTCCCCTTCAGTAGATTTCAAGGTATTTAGTTGGAATTGAGAGAGGAATGTTGTGGAATAAATGGGTCATAAAATCATGTAAATATACTCCAGTGACACACAATCATGAAAGAGCAGTTTCGTTTGGTTGATGTAGCTGGGGAAATTCATGAGATTTATGTCATGATTAAAGCTGTAACGCTTTTGTGTAGTTGGAATTTTCGTCAAAACCATGGGCAGGGGTTGTTAAAGAGATACTTAAGCAAATTTTCTGATGCATAAACAAAACATTTTTGAAACAAAAAATCTAATTTGTAATACGATATGAACTGAAACAAAAAATAATTACTGGAATAATTATTGGAAAAAGTAGAAGAAATTACAATCATATACTCAATTTCATGAATCATAACTCTGAAGTTTTCAACTCCATCCCGACAAGGAAAGCCCAAACGTGCTAAGTGCATTTGTGTTTCTAAATAAGCGTATTGTTTTATTCGTATAGATAAATGTTGATGGAAATCTTGGCACAAAATATAGTTCAACATAAACGATGATCAATGTGCCCGAAACTGGGATATTTCACGTTTTATTATTGACTCATATTTATTTATGAACATATTTTTCTTCGTCTTAATGCATTAGACTTTAACTACTCTTGGTATATCAACCGTCTGGAATTATAATTGATCCCATTGCAAATACCAGCATACGCGCACGCATACACTTATTCAACACTCAGATCCAAAAACCGAATGTAGAATAATCCTTTGAAGAAAAATAACAGATTTAAAGAATAATAAGCTTAAGTTGACCATACTTATAAATAAAACCATAGGAATTAGCCTTACCCTTTTGAAGCTTACTTATATAAATAAATATTGGCAAAATGAATAATTGGCATATATACTTTGTTTTTAGACACCCACTACTTTCAGAAGTCGTACGTCTTTTTATCTCCTATTCAAGTTTGATAAGGAAATTAACAGTAGCACTGAGAAAGTTTACAATGCATGCTTTTATCTTAGGACAATAAACTTCCACTCTTTGTATTGGAATTCAGAGTTCAGCAGTTCGTATATTTGACCACAGTTTGCCTTTTCGTGACTTAGACTATCCTGAGATATCTCGAAATGAGCGAGAATATCCGTTAGCATGCTTCACTGAATCTATCATCCATGCTACTAATGCTCCTATCTCTGCGCTCTCAAGGCCACTTAATGCACAGAGATGTGAGAACCCAGGCGTGGCTTAGTGCATCGATTTTTATCGCAGAAAGCGTAGAGCCAGCTATCGTTACTGGAAAACGAACCTTGGATTGGGTCCCCCTCTGCGCTAAAATCCATTGCTCCAATTCAGCTCCCTTAAATGCAGTTTTCGCGCTCTATCGCTTCTGCAAATCTTTGAGACCAAAGTCCAAATCCGTTTAATGAACTTAGAGACAGTACAAAATGTTACAAGCAAGTAAATATAACTTAGGAAATTCCAGCAAATTATCCTGGAGAAGGGATATAATGTGTTCATTAAACAATAATGCTGCTTACCTTAGCAAAAATGATAAAATTTACATTTTTATAAGCATATAGACTTTGTAGTTCAATATCGTATTTTTCTTAATTTCTCGTATATGATTAGACTAATTTTTATTCAAGGATAAATATTATATCGTGCTAAATTCAAATTTAATTCCAATTATAAAATATATTGCTAATAATGGCGTTCAAGAGTAACTACTGACCTGTGACTATGCATGTAGGCGACCTCTATCACACATTCTGAAAATAATAAATAAATATGCGTAGAATTTTCTTCCACTTTCGATTTGTGAAAAGATGTAGATTTGAATGACTTAATGTGTATTTACCAAGATTAGGTGCAATTTAAAACAAAGTACTAGCCTTTTATACTGAATTTATAAAGTAATTTTTATGTACGTATTCAAGGAAGTCTACCAAAGGGCATTTTGTATGAAACAACTTTATATATTAATTTTAATTGAAAAAGCAATTATGAACATTATTTGCAGCACCAATTAATCATTAATTCACAAACCTTTTGTACGAAAATTCTTATTCAATAGTCATCACAATCAAAAATAATCTATTTTTAGATTTTTAGTAGAAGGTGCCTTTGAATTTTTTCCTAGAATTGAAAATGACACACATTTGTTTCAGAAAATTAACGAATGATCACGTGCATGATGATTCTTCTTGTTCATACCTTGTTACTTCTTTATTTACTTAATAACTTCTTTTATGCATTATATATATTTTACAACGGTGCATTATACTCGTACCTATTGTCGTTATTACTCGGATATCTATTGTCAAACAGCGTGGTAACTAATTTCAATAGTGTTAAGATAAGGTGCATTGTACTACGCATTGTATGTTAATTTATTTAAGTTAATAATAACATTGAAAAAGTGCGGTAGTGCAGGGAATAGAGCACTAAGCTATTGACAGGAGAGCCCGGTTTCAATCCCCGTGGATCCTCAGCTTCACCAAAGCTGTGTGCTTTCTCGGGTACTAGATCTTCCTGGGAAATCATGGGCCTCACAGTAGGCAAAGATTGGCATCATTTTTCTACTCGGTTGTGTTTTTCATAGGACGCAATATTTAGTATGGGGTGAATTCTACCCTCACCTCTGAATTAGCCTTCAGGGTGATAACTGCGTTGTATGTTGGTAGTTAATATCATATTTTCATTAAAAAATATTAAAAAAAAACATAGACATAAATTAGATAATTGCAAATAAACTGGTATATTTTGTCTCTTTACATGCGGAAGTCAGTCCATCCTTTACCTAATACGGCTAGTATTGGGAAAGACTCATTACAATGCCCACCACAGAGGGCTTCGTCAACATATTTCTTTAAATTGACGTCAAAGCTTGTATAGTTCTAGGCCGTTGCTGATATCGATCTTCAAATATTTAGTTTATTTTTGACAATGAGCACTTCTGTGGGAATATTGAATACGTACATGAGTGCTCTCCGTCACTGAAGCGAGTTTTTGAAATAATATGAGCAACTGTTGAACTTTGAGAAAACAAATTCAATAAAATAGATTAAAAAATTAAAACTGCTGTTTTTAATTAAAACTGTTGTTTTTTAAATAGATTTTATTTCAAAAGTAGGGTTATGATTTGATTCAAGAAGCAGGTAATTCAACAAATTTGGCTAACTTTTCAGTTGTTATTTTTTAACTATTTTAGACGACAGGGAGACTCTGAAATTCCAAATATATTTGAAATTAGTTTCCTTTGATCCTAATCTTCAGACATGATAATTTTGTTTCATGATACGAAGCCCAGTACCATCATTCAAGGGTAAAATATATTTGTATCTGAGTCAAGCCCAGCCACACGCGAAGAGGGCCCACAACAGGATGCTATATCCTGTATTCTAATTTACCACTGAAAGAAATTTATGTTTTTAAGTAATGACATATTCCATTGGGTGATAACATGATCAATATCAACGCCGGGGAGTTTGGTGAACCTTGTTCATGTTGTGATTGAGAATTAACCCTGGAAGGAATGCGTGTTTATTATAATGTTTTAATACTAATTTTATCCTTATTCTGATTTAGTTACTCAAAAAATGGGGTATTTTGGAAGCACAGCGAGAAGTATATTTACAGTTTCCTCTAGGTTCAAAAAAGAAAAGAAGAGAAACAAGCAGTTAGATTTTAGATAAAATGTCTCTTTCTCTAGCTTTTGACTGAAATATATGCGTGTGGGGTGTGTATTTTCATCCGACATTCCGTGTGTCGACTGATATCACATGTTTCACTGGACGGTGAATGCGTGCTGTAATAGTTTATTCAAGTTGTCTCAGAATGTGGGTGAATGGTGAAAGAGCTCTAATGTAAGATGAGTCTCTAGCTCGGGATATGACAAGGGAACGTCGTAGGGAGTTGCGTCCCCGAGGCAATGGTTGGATAGAACCGAAAGTAGGGGTTTAGTTGTTAGTTAGATATTTGGGAGGGGAAATGCGACTTCTGAGTCTCGGAGCGAGTGGGTATGGTACTAAGAAGGAAAAAGGGCGGTGTGTGTGAGGTTTGCGAGGTAGTAGTCCGCGGGATCACGCCTTCCCTTCCCCGGGAAGGCCCCTCTCCACGACCCTCCTATCCCTAAACCGCACCGCGTCACACGGAGCCGCACGCCCACACGCATACGCAAACACGCAACCCTTCCGTTCCATCCCGACCCCGCAGTCTTTAATCCCCATTAAAACCCAAATAAATCTAAGGATTTGCGAAACCTCGGCGTTTACTCGTCGGGGGCACTGGGCGGCTGGCTTGAAGGGGAGTTTAGTGGGTCTGCCCAACGTCAGGTCTTGCGTGGACCCGGGGCTATCTTGAATGCGGTCGTGGCGGGGTCTGGGGAAGATGGGGAGCGGTTGAATGGCCGCTAAAGGAGGAGAAGGCGAAGGTGAATGGGTTTTCGGGTCCGAGTGGTCTCTCGCTCCCCTCCATGACAAGGCGTTCTTTCAATAAGGCGACCGCCGGGAGGTGGGGGCATTCGAGCTTTCTCGTGGTTTTCATTGGGAATTGTACCTAGGAGGCGATGAGTCAAACAGATATGCTCCCTCTGCGTCAAAACTAAACGATTTAGGCATATTCCCTTTGAAATCGCAGATGCACTAGGAAATCAGTTCAAGGAATATCGGCTTTTTTCTCAGTTAACACAAGCATATGGTAAATATCTGTACGTATAAGTACTCATATGAAAAGCAGACGGACATACATCTCTATTTCTTTCTAATTTATAAAAAAATGGTGCAATTAACTGTACAATGAATATTATAATAGTTTTATTGATACCTAGAGTAGCTGTTATAATTATCCATTATATTTTTAGGCATAAGATAATGTATTTATGCATCATGTGAGATAAATAATAATGAATAATACAAACTACACACCTAAACCTATAGTAGGCTATTGTCCCTGCATATAAATTCGCTTTTAATTCCGAAAATGTGCACAAACTCTTTTCCGATAAGGCTTCACGAAATACGTTTCTATGGCACTTTTATGTCGTCAATTACTAATACATTAAAATTTAAACCCTTAAATAAATTCCCATTTCGAAATACAAGTGAGTTCTTTTGAGGATTTTACTCGATTCTCATCTCAAGATATTTTCTGATAAATGACCGCGTCATCTGCGGAATTACTAATATAAATATTCCCTTTTTGATTAAAATGCTTTACAAAAATTAAGATAAGTATGGGCTTGATTATACATTACACTAGGGGTCAATTCTATGGCATCGGAAACAGCGCCGTTAAGGACATCTCTCTGTTCCCGTTCAGACACGCATATTTCATCCAATTAATTGCGCCTATTTATGCCGACAACCCTTAATTTTTAATTTAATTGACCATTAAAACCTTATCAAACGCCTTACTAAAATCTTAAAAATTACATCAACTTTTTTATCACTCTCTCTAGATAAAAGTGATATTTGAGTAAACCTAATCGAATGTCTTATTAGCAATTTTTTTCTGAATTCATGGTGATCGTTGTTTATGAATTTTATGCATTCAAGATATATATCCCAACTCACAATAATATTTAAATTATTTATAACTCAGATTACTCCACAGTTCTTCCGTTAATCCAATCAAATTTATTTTCTTCTCATTTTCGTCTTCAGTCAAACGCCCTGCCACAAAATATGGCCAATTTTATTTCGTTTTCTTATAAATGCCTTTCATAGACATATCTTTCCCCACTCTTCGAAAGCCTTCTAAAGCAGTACCTCATCTTATTTATTATTTATTAATATGAAATACTCTAATCTATGAAAATCTTTACAATTCGGCCATCGTATTTTACCTTCCTATTAATTTTCCTGAGTTACGATTATGGAACACTCAACTATATAGAGTTTTGTTTTCATGAATAGTTTACAAAAGATGTATGCTGTTGTAGGTAAATGGTGAGAGAGAAATCTTTTTATTCTGAAAGAAACTTTTCTACAATTGAGTTTCTCTTTTTACCGAAACTCTCTTTTCATCCAGAATAGAAAATCTTCCCTCTCTAAAAATGAGTTTTTCCCTAGTTTTAGATAAAAATGCATTATCCTTTCTCTGGCAGAAGGCTGTACCCTCTGTTTCAAATTTTATATTTTGTATTTTTTCTATTTATTTCATACATAGAAGGAAAATAACTAATGCCGTCAGCCCAAAGATTAGAGAATCAATATTGGATGTAATTGCTTTGAATGATGAATTTAGCCTCTACTTTATAAGAAATGATTTTTACCACAGGGAATGTTTCAGGTTTGTATTTATTTGGAGTTGGCACTCTGGAATTTACCTAAAGTTATGAAAAATCTCTGAAAATCTTATTCCATTCAAATTTGATGTGGTCAACTCAATCAGAATTCTTCATTTTCCTTAATGATGTTTTTCCAGCTCTTGAGTAAGGTGTCTGAAACTAAAAAACTTTTAATTTTCATTCATCAACAGGGAATATCTGATTATTGTTACATGAAGCTGAATCCTTAGAATATAGACTGATTCACACTAACTTCTTATGAGTACGTTTTCAATTTTTGTCTTCACATTTTATCTAACTACTCATTATTTTCAGAAATATAGTTACCAATATAGTTCAGTTCCTTTCTTTACAGTTGATTTAATTAATAAGTCATTATCCCTCTCCTATGAATGCCATGAAACTTCCTGCTTAGTATTAAACTTGGATAACTTTCTTGGATAACTCTGCTTGGATAACTGTAAACTTCATAGTTTTCCTCCTTAGTCCTCTTTTGTTTTCATTCATTTTTATACTCAAGAATTCACGCACAAATAATCTGGCATTATAAGATTAATACCTGCCATAAAGACATACAGACGAACAAGATTATTGCTCCGGCATCATTCTGGAGTAGTTATCCATGGGTTACTCTTTAATTTTATTTTAATGTCTCGAACCTATGGGCCCTTCTGAATACGCCTCTTTCATTTCACGTGCCTTGGGATAAAGATTTTGGTTTATTGCCTTACCATTATCCTCCGCCTTATCCTGGATTACTTGAATATTTGTTTGTCGGATTCTCTGCTCCATACATAATCTCATTTAGATATCCAAATTATTTATTGCGCGATCTATTAACGGCTTTTTTAAATTTTCATATTGCAGTCCCGGAACATTGGCCGGGGGGAATTATTTTACACACTGCCAAATTACTTGCCTTCATACGGAAATTCTTTTTCGGCTTTACAAATTATTGCTAGTTATGGGAACATTTATTGGTGTAACATCTGTTGTATTAATTCCTCAATAACTCCTCGACCAAGTTTTTAAGTGAGTAACATTTTGGTTATTGATATATGGGTTATCTAAAATGGCTAGTTTTGAGAGATAAAAAACACCTCATAAAATTCAGGTAAACAAAATCTATATTTTACTAAATCTTCAACAGAAAGTTAACCTAAAATTAAAATCAATTTTCAAGTAACTGTAGAATATGCCGTGACAAAATAACTGTTAAAGGAGACATTTGCTCTGTTGGATTTGATTTTGGCCGCATTTGAACGCCCAATTTAAACGAAGGAACGACTTTTTTGACAAAATGTGCATCACGTCCAAAATTTAATTAATTCGGTGACACTATTCGGTGGAATAGTAATGAAAATACGTCATCATGCACAAATCATCTGACCAAGTACCAACCACATTAAAAATTTAGAAGCTTTCAAAATGTTTCCCACTCCGTCGAATATCCTCCACTGCTCAGGGAAACCTTTGCTGAAGTTGAAGCACAAGGCTTAGTCTGAATCTAAGTGGAAAAGTAAAACATGGATCTAAATTAAGATTCCGCTTTACTCCTAGACTCTTTCTCCTAGCTCAATGGAATCTACAAGAGTACCTGACTGCGCTGTAGGTTGAAAGTAGTATCGTTGTCCGAGGTGTAGGTGAAGTACATATGCGAAAGCCTTTCCGAGAGCGCGTAGAGAATACTAAGGAAAGGCACGAATCGTAGAAAGGGCTTGAAGTCCGCTTGGCGGTGTGGTGGGTAACGGGAGCAGCTGGATGAGGGTCGGCGAAGTTTGGTCTCGAATAGATAAGGAGGGAGAAGGTGCGTGGGATGCGTGTTTGGGAGAGAGGGAGAGAGAGAACAAGGAAACGCGTTAACGGATGAGTCACGGTTGAGGAAATCACTTAGTGTAGCAGATTATATGGGAATTAAAGAAGAAATGGATGTATGGCAGACTCTGGGGCCAGGAGGTAAAAATTGGTTGGAAATGATATGAAGTAAAAGCTTCCGAAGACAAAGATTATAAAATCTCAGCTTTCAGCTCAAATCGCAGTAGCAGTAGTGAGTTCAGAGATATGTCAAATCCTTATTATTAGTAGAGCGGCAAATGCTTGACAAAGTTCTCTACCCCACTCCCAGACCTTCAATCAAATGGGTTTTCAACTGTTAATTCTTTAGAATATTTTACTAAGAGAGTGATAGTGCCAACACTTTCTTTCAGTGGGCAGTGAACACAATCTTTAAATTGCATAGATTATCGGCATCTTTCCAAATTGCAGATTAAGTGTCTGAACACGATTTTCTTTAAAAACTTTAGATATTGTGCCAGATCGAAGTCGTGTTTACTAGACGTGGATGTCACTACATTAAATAATCTGCTATTATTCTCTCAATGTTTACTTTTGTTCTAGGTAATATATTTCAACTAGGCATAGATCATGACATTTTCAAAAAAGAGGAAGGCTAAATTTAATATTAAATTAGGAGGGCAAAAATTAAAGCAAGTGGAGCAGTATAAGTATTTTGGCAGTGTTTTAGGGCCGACATCGTCAAATTATTAGGGCCATATGAACAAGGATTACATTAAGAAAAGACGCTTGAGTAAGAAGGAAGAAATTGATGATAAGCATGGTGAGCCAAGAAGTTCAGAAAATACTGGAGAAAACATTGATATGGAGCATGGTTTTTGTATGGCGCGGAAGCATGGTCATCGAAGCAGGGGAAATGTATGTGAGTATAAGGAAGTAAAAAATAAAATTAAAGAATTGCAAATGAAACGAAGAAATACTAAATGTGGTGGTGGAGGAGAGAACGTTGTTGGTAGAAAACCAAAGAAGAATGGTGGATGCAGGGCATTTCGTTTGGCAATGGAATGTTGAAGACTGCGATAGAGAGATGTTCTATTAGGCGAGCAAGGGAGGGGTAGGAATAGGATAGGCAAACTGGGAGAAACGAAGGGAGGGAGAAAGTATGCAAGTTTGGAGAAGGGCTCATTGTCGCGTCCGATCTCAGCTCGAGCGTGTATTTTCTAGGAGAGGCAAAGTTATGTACCATTGATCAGGCCTATTTCCATTCTAAGTCTATTTTAGACCGGTAGAATATCAACAATAGTTATTCAGATATTGAGTGTTCATCCTTTTGAATAAATGCCTTATTGGTCGTTCAATCCTAAGATTGGTTGACTGCAACCCTCCATCATACCCTATTTGGTGCTAATAGGCATACTTCCTGGTAATTTTTCCAATGAACTTTCTTCTTTATTTCTCCTATGTATCGTAATCATCCCTTGGCCTTCCTTTTGGGACTTTTCCCTCTATTTTTCCTTCTAATATATTCTTCACGAATCCATTGCTCCCAATTCGTTCTTCGTTTGTTCTTCTTTATATTTCTTCATTTCTTATTTTATCCGTCCATTTGATCTTAAGCTCTCTCCTTCAGCACCACGTTTTGCAGACTTATACTCTTTTTGGTGCATGTGACACAAGACTCAAGGTTCGGTGTTCCTCAAATTTCTCTGTCCTCGCCTTCTTTGGTATCGCGATCATCACACTTTTTTGAAAGTCTTCATTAAGTCGTCCACCTTTGTAGCTACTCATAACTTTGTCTCCGTCAATTTTGTCTTCTCCAGGAGCTTTGTTTTTCTTAAGGCCTTTTATTGCTCTATCGAAGTCGCTCCTCAGTAATTATGGGCTCTGGTTTTCGTCATCCGTTTCATTTTCGTCCTTCATCAGGTTTTCTTACTGCGGCCTCGAAATTTTGAAGGGTATTTCTGTGTATTGTTTCAACCTATTGCCAATATCTTCACCTTCTGTAAGTATATCCCCGTTTATATTCTTGAATTTATTTTTTTTCATTCTCCTTTCTCCGAAATGTTACTTTACCAGTTTGTAAGCTGTGTCGGTATTCCCCTTCTTCATACGTATTTTTGTTGATTTCCTCGCAGCAGCTCTCTATCCAATTCTCACTACCGTTTTGCATTCTGGGATAACTTGGTTCTTAATCTTCTTGTACAACCTTTCCTCATCATCATGCTTGGCGTTCTTGTATTTTCTTCTTTCTTCTATTAGTTCCCTCATCTTCGTTGTGACCCATGGTTTCTTCGTATCGGCTCTCTTTCTCACAAGTTGCTCTTCTGCAATTGCCCTCTTCAGTTCATTCCATCTCTCTTCGGTGCTCCTTTCTCCTTCATCACCTACTTTACTGTCAATGACCGTGGCGAATCTTTCTCTGTTGTCTTTTTCCGCCAGCAATATTGTGCCCCATTTTGGCTCTTGCTTGGTTTTCTTAATTTTCTTGTAGCGAAATTGGCTCTCCATGATTACTAGGTTGTGATCGCTATTTATGTCTGCACCGGAGTAGCTCTTTCACTTCTTCACCTGGTTCTCGTATCTCCTTCTTACTAGTATGTAGTCTATTTGGTATCTTGCAATATCCCCTGGCATCCTCCATGTGTACCTTCTTCGTCGATGATGTCCGAAGAGGTAGATAGCTAATACCATATTCTCCTCATTGCAGAAATAGACTATTCTTTCTCCTTTGGCATTCCCTTTTCTTTATCCTGCAATTTTCGACAAGTCGCCCTTTTTTTCCCTCTCCTACAGCTACGTTCCAGTCTCCCATTATGATGAGATTTTCTTTCCCCTTCACCTGGCCAAGGACTTTCATTTACTCGTGCACTTCTATATTTTCTTCCGTATCTTCTTTCAGAGATCGGCAAGTATATTTGAACGATCGCGGAGTGCTCTGAATGGCTCTTTCTTGGCGAAGAGTTGGAATCACCCGTTTTCACGTGGACGTCAGGGTGTAGCCGTCCTCATGGTTAAAATTGTTAGGATTTTTCATTATTTCTACCGCTTATCATGTAAATCTCGGAAAATAATGTCCCATAATGCTCATTACAGAATTTATCTCGTAGGGATTACTTCAGGATATCCCAGATCTCGCAGAGTTCTGCCTCAGGAACTAATACTTCCTTTGGAATGATAATTACTCTCAACAGAAGGAAGGTGCGGTCATGGGATTACCTCTCTCTCCTGTAGTAGCTGACATTTTTATGGATAATTTTGAGCAGAAGGTAATAGAGTCTTACCCAAAGAAAACATCTCTTTGGGTCCGATATGTCAATGAAACCTTCGTCATCAGGTCACATGGGAAGTAATAATTAGAATCGTTCCTAAAACACCTAAATCAGCAACATCCTGCCTAAAAATTCATCATAGAAATTGAGCATAATGATGTCCTGCCCTTTCTAGATGCATTGGTGAGCATAAAACCTAGTGGTAGCCCTGGCCATTCGCAGGAAAACCCATACCGACCGATATTTGGATGCGGGATCAAACCACCATCCCGTCCAGAATAGTTCATTAGTCAATGCACTAGTTTATCTTACCTACATCATCTCAGACGCCGTGTTGCATCCATCGGAAAAACGATACGTGATCTCAGTACTAGAGAAAAATGGATACCCGGAACATATGGTTCAAAAAAAGAACAGCCAAGAAAGAAAAGGAGCTGACGGAAAACGGGATTCTGGCAGAAAAAGGGAGCGAGGAGAAGCCTGAAAAGGGAAAACCGACGACATATGCCACCATCCCGTTCGTCGCCGGAACGGCTGAAAAATTCCCCGAAGCAAGGAAAATCAGCGACCTTATCTCTAAGTCTAAGGACCGAATCCCCGATCTCTTGTATGAAAAAGCTTATGAGTTCAAGTGCCCATATAGGAATTCCTATAATCGGCCAAACAGGAAAATCCATTGGATGCAGAATTTAGGAGCACAAAGGGCTACAGACAAGAAATAGTCCCGACTCTCGGCAGTTGCCGAACATGAGTGTTCAGAACTTGGACACATGACTGAGTACGAGCAAGCTAAAGTACCGCCAAAGGGACACATTTTTCAAGAAAAGCGGTAGAAATAATGAAAAATACTAATAAATACATCCTGAATTCTGAAAAAGGTGATTCCTACTCGTCGCCAAGAAAGCGCCAATCAGAGCACTCCGAGCCAGCCAGAGTCTCCTAGGTTATATATCGTATAGCGGCCTGGCGTGCTCCAGACTTCTTCGGTGACGCAGACCACTTCGACCTGAAGGCCCTTCACTGGGCGAAACAGTTGTCTAACAATCAACCTACGCGACGGAAATTCCCGGGAGCAGCATGGATCATTCCTTACCTCTGTTGGCAAAATGTAGAAATGACCTACCTTTCCTCAAAACTTCCAAAAACGAGTTAGAATTAAAAAGTAACAAATGTATGAGGGTAGCAATAATGTGATATTTACTGATACACTAATCTATAAAGATTAACAAATGGGAACATGTGGTAAGGGGGTATAGGGAAGTCAAGATGAAACACTACATCGGAGGGGAAGAGGAAGGGATGGAAGGAAGAGAGGATCGTCGAAAGGGAGGAGGGGGATGGAAAGGGGGAGGAGAGAGAGATTCAGTGGGATCCCTCGAGGAGAGTATAGGAACTCGAAAGGGTATAGCGGCGGGAATTAGGGGGATAGAGGGAGTGAGTGTCGCCAGGGGGAGTAGTGAGTGTGAGGAGACTAGGGGATCCTCGGAGGGGAGGGTCGGATTCTGATTCAGCGGGAGGGGGGGAAGTAAAAGGGCGGACTGGAGTCAAAGGAGGTGGTGGTGGTGGACGGGATGGGCCGGGAGGAGGTAGGAGTTGCCGGAGCACGTTTTGGAAATCAACACGAAAGAGGCGCGGCCTGGTGGGATCTAGGGGCGGGAGGAGGAATGGAAGGGGTTATCTAAGGGGAGAATTGGGGTGGGGTGGGTGGGGGATTGGGATGGAATGGGGTTATCTCGAGCTGTCTGAGGAAGGAAGGAGCAAAGGGATTTATTCAAGCGGTGGTTAATATGCCGCACTGGGCTTAAACTGGATTTAAGGTTGAGTGCGAAGGAAGGGAGGAGCGAGAGACAGAGAGGAGGATGGAGGGGACGAGGATAGTCCTGAGTTGCTGGAGTGGGGTGGGAGTGCACTACCAAGGGAGTGGGGGCGTGGGTGGAGAGAAAGAGTGGGTAGAACTGGGAGAGACAAAGATAAACGAATGGAGTGAGCGCGAATCTTCCAAAAAAAAATTCACGGCCGAACGGTAGGCTTCGAGAATTTTTCAAAGTCGAGGTCCAGACATCCAATATTTTTGTAGCTATAATTGCTCTAGTACTAAGGAAGAGAATGGGAACTGAAATGGAATAAGGAGAGTCGAATGGCAACGCCCCACGGTTTTGGGGTGTTGCCATTCGAATCTCTCGATCGAGTTGCTCCTGATTCGATTTAAAAGTTCCATTCTGTCAACGGAGGGAAATATTTTGCCTGCGCTTTCCGCGCGAAGTGATCGCGCTAAAAGTTTTACAGGCGCATGCGAGATTGAGTAGAGAATTAAGTCAATAGATTTGATGTAATTTCACGGATTTTATGGGAAACATGTGACTCTGGGAAAAGGTAACAAACGTAACTTCGGATATAGTAATTTTGCATTCATTTAGGTGTCATTTAAATACTTTAAAAATTACAGTTTAAACGTCTTCGTTGTAACTGAATAACTTTCAGTATTATAGTCTGAACAAAAAAATACTTTTATTTGATTATAGGGAATAGTTGTTTTGTAAAACAAAATAGTATTCTTATATCAGAGGGAATGAAGTGAAATCCACAAATTGTAAGTGCACTAAAATTTCACAAAGTTTTCTCACTGGCCTATTAGTTGTAAATAGTAATAGCCATGAGTTTATGAGTGTTTATAGTTAGTAGCATGATGCCAGAAAGCAACAATATTGTAAACTTGGAAGCTACTATCGCAGCATGCACCATAGAGGAACAACATTCCCTCCTTTGTTTTTGAGTAGTTGAAAGGAGAAATATTGAAAGCCATCAATAAAAGAGAGTTGGCGATTCATCTTTGTCGCTCCAAAAGGTTTGCATTTAACTAGACAGTTCTTAACAGTATTACACTTCTAACTGACTCCCTTTGACACGTACACCATGCTATCACAATAGTAGCCTATGGAGCAGGCTGGCTGCAAAGCATTTCTGAGCATATCGTCAACATTCAAAGAACTGGAGTATTTCTATTGGATACCATGAAAAGTATAAACAAAAATGATTTACCTCTTACTAAGAATCAATTGAAATGAAGAAATTACGAGAATAAAAATATGTTTTATCGAGGCTTTTGTTTGACTTTCACTAGAATTTCTACTTTATACTTCCTCTATATTAATATGTTTGTCATGTAAATAATTATTATATCTGATAGTTAAGTCTCGAAAACTAAAGAGTCATAAAATTAAATTGAAGCGCCAATTGTAGAGGATACATTTGGAGTAATGTTTACACAATGGTTGAAAAACCTCTAAATATGCGTCAAAAGATGTCAAAAGGCGAGAGTATTGTGTATGGGTTAAATGGCATAACATACTCAGTGGTTGGACCTAACATGGAAGGAAAATTTACAATTTCCTATTGTTATAAAAGTAAACTTGTAATTTTCATGCCATACTGTGCAAATCATGTAGTCTATTAATACCAAAATGGTCATATTTTAACAAATCTGCTATACTCAGATGTTAGTCTAGATAAATAAAAGTTTTATTTCCATACTTTTGGGAAATATTTTATTCCCGGCTTGTCCATTGTAGCAGATAAAGAACGCATTTTTTTAGGATTCACCATAGTCATCCATGTTTATCCGTAATATTAGAAACATATTTCCTCAACGTCCAAGAATTATAGACTGAAGCTTGAAAAGAAAATGTAATAATTTACATAGTTGGTTATTCAATTGCCATGGACTATATAAACTTCCACAATCGACGCCAGACGAATTATCTTACAGGAATAATTAATGTTTGAAAGTGGTTCTTACGGAATATGTCTTACCTATTTACTTACGTTTGATTATGCGGGATATTGATGAGACATGTCTTGGATACCACCTTGGCTCCAACCTCCAAAAAAATCATATTATACATCAACAAGTACTCCAATACTCCACTCTAAATGGGAGAAGGTAAAAAAATCTTTTTATTCTTAATTTAAATACGTATATAACTTTGATAACAGTTATTCCTCAAAGGCAGAAAACATGGAATATTTTCATTGTATTGGAGAAATTGATAACTATTAAAAACGTCTCTCTGATGAAGCCTTATTTTCGTATGTAATTTCAAATAGCATCACTTGTTGGAACATCAACATTTTCCTCAAGACATTATTTCTTTATATTTGCTAAAGATAATCATTGCTGAAGTTGCCGATTTTCATGTTCTTTTTCTAGCTACATTTGACCTCCCAATTCCTCTAATTGCTTGAATATTGTATTTCTTCAGATGGAGTCCTTCCATTCCTTCTTCTATCTATTTTAGAGTTCCATTTTTTATACTCTCCGGTCTTCTCTTTTATTCATCATTGTATTTCTTCCTTAGTTCTCTCCATTAGATATCCTCATTTCATTAATATGCCATCCATTTAATTATTTAACAGTCTTCTCCATCTTACTTCTTTCCCAAACCAACTGTACCCTATGTTAAACTTAAATTTTATCATCAATAATGCCTATGTGAGCAGTTACCGGATATGATACAGTCATAAACGATTGGATGGAATGAAGTTTCCAATCATCAACAATTTTTTTAGCCCTCAGAACCTACTCCATTAAAATTCCGCAGCCATCATTTCATTTTTCGACAATGTCAATATTGCTACTGAACTTTCTTTTTAAAGGTATTTTATGCCAGCGCTTGAACCAATCCTCAAAACATTTTTTATATTCGGTTTTTGGTATGTCCATCAGTGCTTCCTGCGATTTTTCCATTACTTCCCCTCGGCTGCTAAAACGCGTTCCCCGTAATGGTTTTTTAACTCGATTGAACAGAAAGAAGTCACAGGGAGCCAAACAGGTGAATTCGGTGGCTGTTGGAATGGTATTTGTTGCATTTTTTGTCAAAAAATTACGAATAATGATAGCATTGTGCGACGATTTCTGGCCTCTTTCGGTGAATTGCTTCACGCAAACATCTCATAACGCCCAAATAATACTCTTTGTTTACTGTCATGCCTTCTGGCAAAAATTCATGATGCACTACACCGTTGTAATCCATGAAAACCGTCAGCATTGCCTTCTTTTTTGACTGAAAACGACGTGGTTTTTTTGGTCTCGGCTCATTTGGTGAACGCCATTCACTTGCCTGATGTCTGGATTGCGTGTCGTACTCATAAACCCACGTCTCGTCTCCAGTAATGATCCTTTTGATGAATGTGGGATCGGATTCAGCCTCGCAAATCATGTCTTTTGCGACACCAACACGGTCTCTTTTTTGCATGAAATTGAGGTCTTTTGGCACCAACTTTGCTGCTACACGACGGAAACCCAAATCATTAAGCACAATGTCTTGGGCGGATCCATAGGCAATGTTCAAGTCCTCCGCTATTTCTCTGATGGTTAATTTGCGGTTATTGACCAACATTTCTTTTACTTTATCAATTTTTTCACCGACTTTCGATGTCGATGATCTGCCACTGCGTTCATCGTCTTCGATTGACTCACGACCACTTCTGAACCGCTCGTGCCACTGGTAAACGACCATTTGCGCCACTAAATACGTTTTACGCAAAATTTAATGCAAGTTCGTTGTTGCAAATTTAAATCCATTTCTGCAATTGTAAAAAATCGCCAACACACACAGAGATAGATGTACTCTTGGCTACGTAACTTTTGCAAATGTCAAGTTATGACAGTAAGATTTAAAGGGAATATCAACAACAGATGTACCAATTTACCAAAAAAAAACAGAACTCAAATCGGAACGATGGGAGCGCCACACGGTGGTTATTCCTGGAACTTTTTGTCAAAGGTAGTATATATAACTTAGACAGTAAAACACACAGCACGAGAACAAATAAAAAGAACACTCACAATAATATCTTGATCATTTCGACGGACTCGAGCTCCGTCTTCTTCGGAAGATAAGATATGACTGAGGAAAAGGGTACGTGGTGCAGAGAGAGTATGGGACGAGGGAGAGGGGAAAAACAGGTAGTGGGGGAGGGGTGAAGGAGGGGTATATGGAGGGGGAGAAAGCGGAGCGGGGAACAGGTGGTGGGAGAGGGGTGAAGGAGGAGGTTATGGAGGGGGAAAGGGTTAGCCAGAGGGGAGCGGAGTTGGAATAAGGAGGATACGGAAATAGTAACAAGCGACACAGAAAACTAACAATTCATCCACAGATCCCACAACACCCATGACCAAGGCATCAACTCACCAAGTCATCATAAGGGCTTGACAAGTCAAAACACAGGACAAGGATGACAAAATGTATGCGGATGAATAAATTGTCCCACCACCTCGCAAGAAACAAATCCACCTCCATCCATCTCATTCCAACCCCCCATTTAGTGAACGACATTGAGACCCGGATGTTGATAGTTTTTACATAGCCATATAAATGCCAATTCCATTGTTTTTAATTTTATAGGGTTATCGGATGGGGGAAGGGATGCTAGCACGGAAACATTGTAACAGTGGTTGAAGGGGGTGTTGTGGTGGGAGGCATGTTTTGGGATGGGAAGGCCCGCGGAAGGGGAAAAGGGATTACAACAGGCGAGATGATTGTTCACCCTGAGGTTCAGGGGTGTAGAGCACTGGCCTATATAAAATGCCGGGCAGACTTTGCAAGTCAGAAGATAGATTACATTCTCAGATGTGCATGAGGAGTGGGGGAAGGGCGGGAGAGAGTTAAAAGTTGGGATGGAGAGGGTTGGAGTGGTGAAAATAGGACAAGTTTTGCATCTAGCTCGCAAGCACGGAGTGGGTGTGATTCTGGGTTGGGAGGGAATTTGGAAAGAGGCTTTTTAGATTTCAGGAGATCTGATAGGTTGGCGGGCCGTTTGAAGGTAACAGAAGGGCATTTAGGAAGAAGGTTGGACGAAACGTTGTGATTTTTGCGGATGGGGTACAGGTCTTTGAGGATGAATTTAAGGGACTGGATGCCAGGGAAGTAGGTGGTCAATATGGAGAGAGGGTGGGAGTCTGTGGTTGAGGGAGGATTGGAGGTGTAGGATTGTTTTAGGATTTTTTTGTGAAGGAGAGAATCTGGGTATCCCCGTTGGAGGAGGGAATGGTGAAGGTTGTTGAGGTATTTGTTGAGGGATTCGGGATGGTTTCAGATGCGGTGCCCGCGAATAGAGAGGGAGTAAGGGAGGGAGCGTTTGGTGTGGTAGGGGTGGCAGCTGTTAAACTGAAGTTATTGTTGTTTGTTAGTAGGTTTAGTATGTACGTAGATTAGAAATTTGTTGTTAGTTAGGGAAATATTTACATCAAGGAAAGTGATCTGTGATGATGAGATGTTGGAAGTGAAAGAAAGAGATGAGGAATTGAGGGAGTCTATGTTATGTGGCCAGAGTAGAAAGATGTCATCAATGTACCGGAGCCACAGAAGGGGTTTAAGAGGGTAACTGGAAAGGATATTCTCTTCCAGGACACCGAGGTGGAGGTTAGCGTATGACGGGCTGAATCTACTTCCCATGGCACAGCCCTTGATTTGGAGGTAAAAATTGTCATTAAAAGAAAAAGAGTTACGGGTGAGGATGATGTTAGAAAGGTCAATGAGAAAATCGGTGCTTGGAGTTTGAGGGCTAGGGCGTTTGGAGAGGAAGTGGCGTAGGGAAGCAAGGCCTTCTTCGTGAGGAATGGAGGTGTATAGGGATGTGACGTCAATTGTGGCCATAATGATCTTGGTGTCAGAAGGGAGGGAAATTGAGTGGAGCAGATTGAGGAAGTGGTAGGTATCTTTGACATAGGAGGGTAACGCGTGAACTAAAGGTTGGAGATAGTGGTCTATAGTATAGAGATAGTGGTCTGCTATATATATATATATATATATATATATATATATACATATATTATATGTATGTATAAATAATTAGGTAATCTACCGGTTAAGGCAGGTTTTTGGATGGACACAACTATAAAATAAATATTTTGTAACTCCAAACACAACACAATCGAGCAACCTACTCTACATCAGGTCCCTCTTCATCTCAGTGTATTTATTTCCTCCTTTCAATTTATTTATATGCATAATATATATTTGAGAGAGCATAATAATATATGGAGCAGAGCGGTAGAGCAACCGCCCGGCAAGTGGATGGTCCAGCGTTCAAATGCCGGAGAAGGAAATATTTTTACTTTTGTGATCTGCTCAAATTCGCCTTCCCCACCTTTCCTGTGTTTGTCTTTTATGTTTTTTCCTATCCCCTTTCCTTATATCTATTTCTATGTGTGAAATAATATATATATATCATTCATTACATTCTTGGGAATGAAAATTGAGGTAGTTTCTCCATGCCTTCCTCAATAGTGTTTTTAACGTGACACCATCACTTAATGGCCGCCCCACTGGGGTCAGACGCCTTTGCAACCGCCTCACAAAGGTACAGACACTTCATGGACTACTCCACTAGGCAAGGAGACTTTCTCAAGGAGGAGGGAGTTGATGACGGGGACTTTGAGTAGGGATGTTAAGATAAGACTCGTAAAAACTCTGATATGGAGCGTAGCTATGGCCCGGAAACGTGGTCACTTAAGCAGGAGGATAGATGTAGATTGGAGGTTTTTGAAATGTTGGTGTGGAGAAGAATGGAAAAGGTGAAATGAACCGAAAGGAAAACATATGAGGAAGTACTGGATATGGTGGGAAAGGAGAGGGGTTTGTTGAGAGAAAGCCTATGGAGGCAGGAAAAATGGATGAAAGGCGTATTGAGCGGTAGTGGAATGTTGGGCAAGCGGGGAAAGGGGAGGAACAGGATAGGGATGTTGGACGAGATGAACTGAGAAAAGATGGACACAGAGATGAAGAGGGACCTGATGTAGATTAGGTTGCTGGATTGGGTTTTTATGGAGCTACAAAATGTTTATTTGATAAATGTGTCCATCCAAAAACCTACCTTCACCGGTAGATTTCCTAATAATGATATATATATATATATATATATATATATATATATATATATATATATATATATATATATATATATATATATATATATATATATATATATTTCTTCACTTTTATATTTGGACCATTCTTCATCATGACAAAGCAAGCTCTAACAGATCGGCTGAAACAACTACCTATTTGACTAGCCAAAATATCGAATCGATGAGTCATTCTCCGTTTAGTCCTGATTTAGCACCAAATGACCTCTTTTTATTCCCGTTTTTCAAGAAAAAACTGAGTGTCCAACGCTCTTCGGCACCTGAAGAAGTAGTTGATGCATTCAAGAATCATATTTTGGATGTACTTCAATCGGGGTGGAAAAAGTGTTTCGACAATTGGTTTGAGCGCATGCAAAAGTGTATTGATTAGCATGAAGAATACTTCGAAAAACAGTAAAGCCATTTTCAACAAAGAATTACTGTCTTTCCATTATTAAGCTGAAAATATAAATGTCAACGCCTGTATTACTGTGTACTTTTAAGTAAGTTGCTTAAAATGTACGATCTGGAATATCCTCTTCTTCTTAAGTGCTTATCTCCTTTGGCATTCAATTCTACTTTTCAAATGAGCCCCTATTGTTTTTCATTGCTTAATCCTTATTTCGGCGGCTTTCGTGAACTTTATAGTTAGTATTGATTGTTCAACGAAAGAAATTCCGCAAAAGTATAGAAATAGCCTGGAATGCACTATTGGAATTGCGTCAAAAAGTATATAAGAACTAATCCCGCCCGAAGAAATTCATTATAATTGCATAGGGATTCTTTCGATATATTACCTTTGACTTTTGTCTGGTTCCAAAGCAGTCAGATGTTTCCTACTATCATTCAGTACCGTCAAAACAAATTATTATCAAAATCAGAAAAGTTAAAAATCAATATGTTCGGTTTCGGAGAAATGGAGGAAAGAATGTGAATTTCTACCCTTTTGTTATCGCTTTTCTTCGTTAGTGTATAAAACTAAGTCCGTAATAACATGCATTTAATGATTGAAAAGCCGATAATCGCAATTTAACCCTGGAAAACTATAGCCGTATAAAAAGAAGGACTATAGAGATTTCAATTTGATTTTCAACCCCAAGTTTTGTGTTTTGTTATATAGGCACCATTAGCTTGAAATATTTTTCAATACAGGATTAAAATTAATTAATTAAATTAGTTTATTAACATTTTAAAAGCTCGGATTAAGAAAAGCTAAAATTAGAGGGAAATGCGTATTAATGCACATTTAGCAAATCGAGCGATGGTACAAATACATCTCCTTTAACGGCGCGCAGTGCAAATTTCGAAACATAAACTAAAGTAGCGATTACTCTAAGTTAGAGATAATAGATACGCATCATTAGGATAAGAATTTACTCTTCTCGATTTGTAAAAATTTTCTTAGGTGAAAAATGAAATCGACAAATTTACAGAGGCATAGGATGTGCGGTGACTGAAAAGAATGGAATATGCAGACAGAGTTCAATGCAAGAGTGGAGCACAATTTTCAAGAGTATTCCTCTATTTAAATATGATTGGCGTCACTGTGCTATGCGATTATATGTCAATCGCATTACTTATTGGCCAATTTTTAGGAGTAAAATATTTAGTTTCATAATGATTTAGATGGTTCCATGTGTGGAGTATAGTACCTATTCCTGTATATGTAGTACCTATACCTGTATATGTAGTAAAGCGGTCTTAGTACATTTTCTTCAGTGTAAGATTAACCTTTTTGATTGCATGTGTTATGCATTTTTTCAAAAAGGGGATCTGTTTTTTCTCAAGTTCGAGTTATTACACGAATAACTTAATTTTGGCAAGCAATACAAATTTATCTTATTAATCGGAATATTATCTTCGCCATTCGCTTATTAGACGAATTTTAACGCTACTGGAGGCCCTCTGAACTGGATAGTCGCCACGTTGCACTAATTTATTGAATTATAGTGTTAGCATATACATATATTTTTTCATATTTATAAATATATCCTGCGTTGATTCTGATTAGTCTAGCACCGAGAAATTTCATTCCAATGGTAACAGTAAATTAGAAAATCACCATTTTTCTATTAATTTTTTACGTAAAGTGTAAAATTATGATAATAATTTATTTTCAAAATCATGCTGCAAAAAATGAAACAACCGCAATACGCATTAGAGTCTTCCACAAAGTTATTATTTAGGTAAATTATTACATTTGAACCATCTGACTACTTATTTATCAGAATAAATTACGTTAACCAACATTTGCCAAACTCTGTAGCGCCACGAAAATTGTCACTTTGCTTGACTTTTAATAAACAAAAAATGTCAATTCAGTTTTAAGATAGTTCCTCTCACTGTTTAAAATACTAATAATATTAACTAGTTGACCCGTAAAATTAAAAAGGCAGAGTATTATTTGCCAATTACCCTTACGTGTTTTATTTATGAGCGATTATTATTGAAAGAGGAAAGAAATTAGTATTACATTTTTATCTGACCATGAATGTAAAGCCCGCATCACATAGTAACTCGCATTTAAAATTAATGTTACCTAAATTATCCTTTCATTAATGAAGGGAAATTAGATGCTGGTCATTTGTTGCCATCATTAATAAGCAATTTGTTATAGGTTAAAAAAAAAACTTTCTCGAACGTTTTCCGGGGTGTACCTAGCCGGTGAATTGTTAATTCATGTGAGAATGAAGTGCACTGCACATATTCATATTTAATATTAATGTTACTTGCGTGTTATTTTAATTGATAAAGAGACACATTATTCTGTCCATGCTTTATCATTAGGCCCAAGTAGTCAATTATCACAATCAATAAACTTTTCTCAAAAATTGTCTGGGCTTTGCCGAGGCTGTAAATAGTCAAATCACACATAAATGAAGTGAAATCCACATTTTGATCTACTCTTGAATTAAAATCCTCAAAAATCCATTAATTAACTTAGGGAAGTAATGTGCTGTTCATATAGTGTCATCGTACATAACCATTAATTTTGTTGCCAGAAAACCCTCAACACTTTCGCGAAAGTTACTCGGGATGTGGTCATTAAAACGTTAAATACAAGGAAAAAGAGGTGCGCAGCACTCAATATTTCATATTTCAAATTATTCTCAGTTGTGTAATAATTTAATATACAAAGATAAATAAAACGCTTTTTATGCTTTGTCACCACATTGTTATTTTTGCGTCAAATACAATCATGAAAGAATATCTCTAGTGCATTAGTTTTATTTGATTTATAAGGGAATGAACACCAATCTATACGCAAAAACAAGGTATTTTATTTCCCATAAGCCAGAAAATGGCATTTTGGAAAGACAACTAAATATGGGATATAATGAGATAGTACAGTGTAAAAGGAGAACATACGAAAAAATCGTATTGAAATATGGTAAATAATTTTTAATAACAAAATATTAAGTAAATTATTTTAACCTTTTAAATAAGTATAAGATTGACAGATTGATTGAAAATTGCATGTGAGCGCTTAAAAAATATAAGGGCCTTAAAAATCAGTTTTCTCCAATTTGTCACATCTATTTTTAAGGATTGGCAAATGCATCATGTGATCAAAAACAAATGAATGGTAGATACGTACTTCAGAACATCTACCGTTTTTTAACACTCTTTTGAGGCGGGGTAATCGACTACGGGAATGATTATCATGTAAAAAATATTTTCATTTGTTCCCAAAATAATGTGCCTCTTCTGAGTGGCTTGGGGCAATTTACGAAGACGTTTAGTCCTTGGAGAGCTAAGAAAAAAACCCATGGTTGTTAATGCTTCTTAAGAGTCCCTCGAAGGAAACTGGCTTTAAAGACGCCGAGATGTAAGAGAGGAAGGAGGAGTGATTTCTAGGATCCCTAAACTTTGGAACTTTTCCCCTACTGAAGGAGAGGAGTGAGATTTTTGAGAGAAGGAGTTGGGTTGAGGCTGATTGAAATGGAAAAAAAGATAATATATCGATGCATGTAAATGAGGAAGAATAAAAAGAGACTTGAAAAAAGGGCATGGAAAATAATAGGAGGGACGACATTGAGTTTACTGCTGCACTCATGTAGTTTGAACTACTCAGCTGTAAAGATAGAAAGTAACTATCGCATTAATGAATAACCTTAAATTCCAATTAATTATGAAAATAATGAATTATTTGTTTTGAAATAAATCAAATTTATTCTAAGTATTGATGTTTTTGTATCATAAAAAATCTCTTGGATAATCATATTGGTCCAAGGAAAAAATCTATTTCCAATTATGGTTCACGTTTACCTTCCTATTTTGGTAAATAAATCAGTATTTTCAAAACTAACTTCATTTTAGTTTTTTTAGAAATTATTTTAAAATATACAGTATTCATTATACTTGTTTTTTTAAGGCAGTGCAGAGGAGGTTCATTGGCTTTACCAGAGGGACAGTATCAGAGTGATCTCTGTGGAGCAATATCTTGCGAAACGAAATCGATGGTGCGAACAGCAATTGCCTTCAGTATACACGGGCATTATTTACGTGTACAGAGTGGTATCTGCTCCCGCCGGATCTCCTCTTGCACGTCTGCGATTTTTTTTTTTAATTATGTCTCCGTATTTATTTTACTTTTGCAAATCTAAATTCGTAGCTAAAATAAAGCGCATGTTTAATTCATTTTCTTCCAAAACGTAGGTTGTTATTTTATTTTTTGGCAACTCAGATGTGCTAATACTATTAGGTTTGGTTGGAGAAATTGCTTAGCATAATAGCATGAGTAGTTTCAACATTAATCTCTACAAAGAATAAGGTGTTCATATGAGAGTTAGTACTCTAATTATGTATTTGATGAGGGTATTTATCATTATTACACGCTTTAAATAAACATGCATGCTTGTAAGTTCACGGGTACTTGTGTTTGTGAGCATGAATACATGTAAATATGCGAGCAAGTGTATAGGTACAACAAATAAAAGTCTGTTACCCTAACACCCCCCGTCACCCGTTCTAATTACACATTGCTCGTAAATTTTTTTTCCCATTCAGTACACTTCATAAGAGTTTATAATGAAATTTGAATATAAGAAGAAAGCTCAATCTTTCCCGTATCATTTTCTAATTATCTTATTTTACCATATGAGTTAATGTAGAGTGTATTTTAGTTTTCTTTGTGTGTTTCCTCAGTTTTGACTTTGACTGCAGCTATAATTGTGATGAATCTTCTTTTAATGAAGCATTTAAATAGCCTTCGGTCTCGCTATATATACATCGGCGGTGATTGCGATATAAATAACGTCACATTTAATAAGTGCAATTCACCTTACATCTTTAGGCTTTATTAGTTTCATTGGTGTGAAAATTTTACTTCAACGATTTATCATCAGAGTGGTACATGATACTGGTAGTGGCTTTAGGAGAAACAATCTATAAATAGTCACGTATACTTGACAAAAGAAATCCACACAACGAATTATACTAAGTTAGTTTTATATTTTACTTGTTGCCTAGTAGAAGGGAACAAACGAAAGTCCAAGTGCCTGTTCCTTCGATACTCCTTTTGTGTAACAACGGTCTTCCCTGCCGTTATCGTATCTTCGGTTATTGTTACCACGCAAGAAGAGGAGAGAAGTGTGAAGAGCATTATTAATGAGATTTTAGGTGCTCTTACTGCCTATCGCAAACCTCAACGGATTAGTTTTTACTACAGTAGAGTGTATTTCCTTCTGGGTGCTAATGCATTGCACTTCAACGCATTCTCAAGCACTTCCTATTGGAATTCCAGCGACATCTTCCTCGGGAAAAAAGTAGCCTCGAGGGTGGTAAGTTTCCCTCGCGGGATTGCATGGGCTTGGGGACGGGATGGTAAAGGGTATTTTTTTCCGGGAGGAAGGTGGAAATAAAAAGGGGAGCGATGGAGGAAAAAGACTGGGGAGTTCCTGACATGCAGTATAGTGGTGGTGGTGGGGCGTGAGGGTTAGAATTGAGGAGGGAATAGAGAAAGAAGTAGGTTGAACAGGGGGTGGGTGGGGTCGACGCTCCTCTTTTGAGCGAGCTCATTGGGGCAGTCAGAGTCGCGTGTTCGAAGCCGTGTAAACAAGTGCGCGAGTTTGGAAACCTTCTTTTCCCTCCCTTTTCTCAGTCACGGGTGACTGAGCAGCGTCGGCGTGCACACGCGGTCTTTGGTACATTTGGTAAAGCTCCCTCCCTTCCCCCTCCCCCGTCTCGCCCGTGCCCTTCTCATTCCCTCGCCCTCCAGACACCCCTCCCCTAATCACACGCTGACCCCCACCCGTCCGCGGTCCGCGTCACGGGCGTTACCCTCTTGGACCCTCCCCTCTCACCCTCTCTCTTCCTTTTAGCCCCTTCCGTCCCATGCCCGTGAGTTTGTGCACGCGCGCCTATGTGCGATTGCAATGCATTCTCGGCATGCCTTGCACCGCCGCTCGGCGGTTTGCAGCGACCGGTGGGGGTGGGGTGGTGGGGCTAGGTTCCTGACCACGTTCTCTGGAACCTTCTATTTAAAACAACCCTCTTTCATTCCTGTCCTTCTCCTCCCCACCTCTCCCCTACACCTCTCCCCACTCTTCCCTTCCCACCCCTCCTCTCTCGTGTTCCTCCTCCCGTGCATTCACATCCGTCCCACCTCCCTGATCCATTTCCCTCCTTCTCCCTCTACTCACTTCATCCCTTCCGTGTCCTTCGCTCCCGTACCCCCTTCCTCCGCCAAACCCGTTTTCCCTCTCTTCCGAGCCCGCCCCACCCCCTCGCTTGCTCTCCACCAATAAAATGGAACGAACCCGCAGGAGCAACGTTCAACTGTAAATATTGGAGGAGCTCGAATGAATGAACGAACTTGGGCGAAAGAGATAAAAAAAGGAGGGGGGGAGCAGGAGGACTCAATCGCAATCCATCGATTGAAAAGTCTTCGGCTGAAGCGGCGGGCGGCCGGCACATCCAGCGAGGCATCCGAACACTGCCAACCGGACCGGCATATTGTCATTTATTGACGACCCGGCGGAACAAATTTTTAATCCGAGGGCTTAATTATTCGCTTTTAAATAAGTTAATCGCAATATTCATCCTCCGTTGACTCCCCTTATTTTTACCCTATTTTGGCTATATTGTTGTAACAAATTTGACTAAATTGGTGATGCTGTGATCCCTCTCCTCGGTTATAACGACCTTTGCAAAATTTGCTAATGTATGCTGTGGGCAAAATTTAAAAATTGTAGAATGACATTACTTTAGTTGTAATTGTTATCAATAGCTGTCTGTCATATCCAGTTCACCTAAAGGTACATTTTTGATTGAAATTACAAAATACCTATAAATGTAATGATGAGCTTTATTTTAATATTTAATTTTCCGCTTGTAACATTTAAGAAATATTGACCCCATTCGCTCGTTTCTTTTAAAGTGCTGAAATATTTACGAGTTTTAATTTTGTATTTTGATTAAATATTACCCATTTTATGTAGGCATCTTTGAGTTATTTAGTTTGGTTGGTAGAAAATTTAAGAAGGTGATGAATATTCTTGGTGTTTTGATAAATGACCATTAGAAAACATAGAGACTGGAAAACCAGGTGTGAAATGTAGGAAGTAGTTCTAAGGTCCAATGGAAGAGAAAGGAGTTTATACAGATCTATCCCATACAGTATTCCAGTTGGCAAAGATAAATTTTCAATTTAACTATTTCCAATATCGGTGTAGAATATTTATTCGGTATTTACATGCTATATATTATGTTCAAAAGTGTATGGCAATCAATAATTATAAGAACATGTCTGCAGTAATTATTAACCCTTGCACGCGATGTATTCACTGAATCCGTGGGTTTGATGAACCGTAATATTTAGTATGTGCAGTTTTTACATCATTAATGGATGAATCTTCGTGGCCTGATTTTCTCTGGAACGCTTCTGTTGAGGTCACAGGTACCAAATTAATCAAAGCCTCATGGTGAATTCCTATGTACAAGACATATCCCAAAAACAAGTAGAATAAATCTGAGAAAAAATATATTGCAGATCAAACCACAAATTGCTAAAATTTGTCATAAGAACACCCTCATTTAGCGACACACTAATGACAGTGCTTAGGCCAGTTGTGGTATGCTTCCTGTAAGGTCCCTCGTACAGGACCCTCGTACAGGCACCTCGCCAGGACCTCTTTGATATAATCCGGGAGTTCAAAATGATACTCAAAGGGGTTATACTTGGGTCGTGCTCAAAGGCATATAGAGGCTTATATCTCTTTACCAGTAACCGCCTATTTAAAAAAAAGGGTCACTTTCACCGTGGTCCAAGGCGTCCAAGGCAAGATTGTCGCGCAAGGGTGGATATTCCAGGCATTCCTCATCTTCAACCTCCTCATTACCCTCCCAGAACATCCTGTGCAAGCAAAAAACTATGACTTTGGATATTTCTCCATTTCCATAAGCATTATCAACCATGGTGATGGTCTTCCAAACTGATTTCCCGGGTTTAATTGTTTTTACACATAATTTTGACTTTTAATAATCAAACCACTTTACTTTTCCACATAAACTTAAAAAGTGGTTTGATTATTAAAAGTCAGTATGAAGATTTTCCACCAAGTTACGCCAGAAACTGTTTTATTTACACATAATTTTATTCGTACACAATTTTGTCGCATATAATTGCTCCACGGAAAGTGGCATCTTGATTATATGACCTGACCGTCGAATAGGGGTCCAATCTAGCAGCTATCCGCTCTACGTAAATACTCAGAATTAACTTAGGTGGATTCCGTTGCTTTTCCAAGATCTCTCATTACCTTTCCCACTACAAATAACCTCACTCCAGACATCTGAATTAGTGGAAAAAAATCATTCTACTTAAATTTTGTATAGACCCTGTATTTCTCAGATACTTATTGATTCAGTTGTGATGATTTCTTCCTCGTGGGAAAGCCCCAAATGTGAATATATGGCATTAAAATTAAAAGTAGGAAGACGGTAGAAAATGATTTTCATAATACTTCATCAAAATGTTAAGAACGAAATATATTTTTTCATGGATCTCATATGGAGAACATATTCTTTTATTATTTTATGTTGAATAGAAATAAACAAATACAGTTCAGAAAATTTTAAGGAAAATATTTTTCAAACAAAGGTAAGCTCAGCATACAAGGGCTACTTATTTGAAATGTTAATGCGACTTTCTGTTTGAGAGATAGAAAGAATTGAGAAACCACGATAAATTTATCACTAAATTTAGTGATACTGAAGGTGTTGCTAAAACGTTGAATATTAGACATACAAGGAAGAGGAAGGAATAGACGTGCATTTTAATTTCATTGTTAGGGCACAGAAATGTGCATGGCAGAATAAAAAATTATATAACTCAGAATTCAGATGGAAATTGAAATAGAATTTTCTCTACATTTCTGCCACGCTTTTGCTGTATCACATGATGCTTTACGAAGGTTCTAATTTTAAAATGGAACAGCTGAGGGTGAGTGAGAAATTTCTTTCTCGTTTCCGCGTGTAACGGGTGATTAATTGTGCAGGCGATAGGGGGGGGCACATATTAAAAGGTTTAAGGGTTAAGAGAAAACTCCATTTTAAAATGAACTCGATGAGTACAACTTGTATGATAAGAGCCAATTACGGATTTTCAGAGGCATTTTTAGATTTTATTTCATTTCCCTGTGGAACCGAAAATACGAGAGACAGTTGAGGGCATACTTTCGTATGGCTACTTATTTATGTACAGCCAGAAACGGATGTAGTATTATTGCTTTTCCTTGTACACTTTACAACGGCAATACCTGTATTTTAGGAGCACCTGAAAATATTGCTTTTACTATTCAATAGAGCATGATATATGTTCATCCGTGCACCTCTAAAAACAATGTTTCATTGGTTTTTCATTCTTAATATTTTCTTTATTCTCTACATACTCTAATATTGAATTCTTATATTTTAGTCGTCAATTATTGTAATTTCATGCACTTTTAATGTTGTGATTGAATAATCACAGCCTAGAGATTTCGAATGGATGAATCTGATGATGTTCTATTGTTGTTTTTTGTATTTACAACAAATGAAACTTCACTTTCCTTGAAAGTTGCTATGCATATTTTAATATATATTTTTTCCCTTAAAATACCAATAATTGCAAAAGAACAGGAAAAGGAATTGAATTCACCCCATAGGCAATGTACATCATTTATACAAAAAGAGCTCTTCGGAATAAGAGAAAATCAGAGATTTCCAGGGCATTGTATCATACTCCATTCACTTACTTAAGTAAACATTGAAAATACAGATTATTATCCATTACCTTATATATATGGCTACGTAATTAGGACAGCATTTTTGGTGCATTTTATTGTTTAGTGATATTTTCCAATTAATATATTATTGGAGATTATCTTACTTCTACCCTACAAATGCTTATCATAGCATAATTAAATAATAAAATTCTACAAACAATTAATATGTAATATCGCATTTTATAAATACGTAATTATTGGTTGAATAAGACTGAGAATGTTTATTTTCGGCTAGTCACTAACTGTGATGACTAGCCGGAGGAAATTTAATTATATAACTTTGGAAATTTTCAGTAATTGGAAGACAAAGTTTAAGGCCATAAGGCCTCTTTACTTTGCTCTACAAAAGAGTAGATTGGTTCCGGCGTGACCGGGGACAGCGGGAGTGGAGTTTAGAATCGTGAGTCGTTGTCACTAAACTTTAGTTTAGATCGTAATTAAAACGAGGACCGAGTGTTTCCGAGAAAACTTTTCTCTGTACAATTGAAGGAGGAAACTATCTGATTGTAGGTAAGCCTCTTAGTAAGCTCTGATGTGCTGCCCCTCGCTGTGTCTACTCCCTACTCGCCAGGAATTTGGAGTGAGGTGTAGCCTTCCTCCCAGCCTCCCCTGCGTGCACTCCATGATTCTACCTCTACTCCATCTTACACCCTTTCCTCCCTCATTTCACCGTCCTAAGCGCTCCAGCCAGGAACACTTCCTCAGTTTACGTAACCTCTCGAGCCTGGGAAGACCCCTGGAATAGGGCGGCAGGCCAAACATCGTCAGGCGACCCCCTCACGCGTATTAATCGTTTCCTAGGAGTTTGTTTGCAGCCCCGTGGGTAGGTGAAGGTTTTTGCGACCTTTCCTTCGCTAGTGCGTGGGTTGAGGCTAGGGGGGGGGATCCCTCGTCGAGTCAAGACTGTTAGCTGAATTTCTCCGCCACAAAACAACTCAATCCTTCCTCCTTTCTCTCCGTCTCACTCTCCTTCAATCTTACGGACCTCTCACGGACGCCCTTGGGGAAGGAAGTCCGGGGATGGCGGTTGGTCCCAAGTCCTTTTCCTAAACCTTTTCCCGAAACCCTTTCGCCGAGGACATCACGAATCCTCGTCTCTTTCCTTCTTTCTCCTTTCCCGTTTGCTAATCTTGCGTCCTTCCGACTGTTGATTCCGAACACGAACGTCGTCCGCGTGGCACACTATT
Organism: Hetaerina titia; assembly: GCA_037158775.1. Classification (NCBI taxonomy): domain Eukaryota; kingdom Metazoa; phylum Arthropoda; class Insecta; order Odonata; family Calopterygidae; genus Hetaerina; species Hetaerina titia. The sequence continues at coordinate 90,410,138 of CM073773.1, read as the reverse complement.
CACTCAACTCACTCGCACCCTCTCTGAGAGCACCCCCAAGGCCGGTTTATCCGGGATCCGTTTCATTTCTCGGCCCTGACCTGACTCCCCTCCTCCCTCCTCTTACCCTTTGCCCAAACTCACGCCCCTATCACCCGACATGCCCTCCCTCCCACGCACAGGCGCTTTTAAACGGTGGATTATATTGGGTTTCCGTCGCCGTGAAAAGTGGTTTGCATGAAATCCGGGCGCCGGAGCGTGGAATGGCGGGCACTTGCGCCCGAGGAGGGTAGGGCGTCGGCCCCGGGTCGATTCGAGTTACCGCTTCATGTCTTCCTCTGGATTTATGTTGTTTTATTTCGAAAAAGTGGCCACCCTTCATGTCGGAAGAGAGATGTCACTCGCCCTTTTGCTGCGAACGGCCGAGTGTGTAAGGGACCGGCGTCGTTCCAGAGGAAGAATGGGAAACCGGAGGACAATTTTTCTTCGCAAGCTTTCTCCCAGCCAGCGATGTCGCAAGAATTCGGTGATATTTGCGTAAATGCAAAATAGGCAATTAAAAACTCTTTTAAATTAAAAGGAAACTGTTTTCAGTAATTAACACAAACAGCAGTTTATATTATATGAATTAATTCTTGATATTATCCTTTTTCTCTGGATAACTATGGTAGAGGAAGAAAAATATGAATCATTCAGGTGGAAATTAACGAGGTTCGGAGTCAGTGGACCTGAAAGTGGATTATTGTAACGCTAGGTATCACGGTGCTTAGTATATAGAAGGATTTCATGTGTACTCGTTTAAATGTGTATGTCAAGCGGTTACTCAAAATTCTACTTTTATCGACACATTATGGGAATATCAATAATTATTTTTGAAGCGAACTCTGAGCAAAGGTTAATAGCTAATATCTAATTTCAAGAAACTATAATAGTAACTTTAACGGAGTCACCCGCTATGTGTGCATTATAATGCAACCATTTCAGAGAGTAAAAATCATTCAATTCAATCATTCAATTCAATCAAATCATCCCGGTCAAGGCGAATGATTTTTACTCTCTGAAATGGTTGCATTACAATATCTAATTATTTCTTTATTTTGAAGGAGACATGTATTCAATAAAAAAACCGTGTTGAAGCATTGTGTACGTGTATTAACTACATGATTTCACCTCATAGCAGCAACGTACCACATTATAAGCTAATATAGGTAATTCTGGGCATAACGCTCACAATATATTTATTACTTAACGGTATGGTGAATGTGTGAATCACATGGATCCATTGTGAAAGGTTAGAATTAATTGTTAACTTTCATATTCACACAAGACAAACTTGTTTAACTATGCAAATTAGTTCTTTGTCCTGATTAAAAAAAAAGTTTTTAGGGGAAGTTACCAAGCTCACAAGCCTAACAACAACGTTTTCCAGTTTTCTCTCTAGTATTTATCCTACCACATTTGCAAAGTCTATTCACAAAATCCCATTCTCACCAAATACAAACTCGCCACTAAAATAAGCTTAAACCCCAAAAGTTTGAGATCACTTTTTTCATAATCCAATCGCCATATACGATACACATTTATCACACCCTTTCCAACAGCATTAACAGGGCAGTCTTTTGGAATTAATGGGGCCATTTAAGACACGAATCCTATAATATTTCCAATTATCAGACAAAATTCATTAAAAAGCATTTATCTGGATTCTGATAATCATAACTCAGATTTACTCTATGTTGTGGTTATTCACTCCCCGATGACATCAATTAAGAAGGTTGCAAGTTAGACATGCATGCATGTCTAGCTTACCTCTTGCCTACTTCTAGCTGTAATGCTAAGTCAGCATTGGTATTGAAAACAAACATTTATGACGGTCCAAATCTTATTACACAGTAAATAATAAAGCAAAAATGCATTATCACGGCAAAAATGGGTAGGAAGCTTTGACTGAGAAAAATATACGTATATAGTGAACTCCTCTAAAGTCGTTTTAAATTCAGAGGAAGGAATTACTAAAACAGACAACATGAGCAGAATACCCAATTCAACTTTGAATTTCTGACCTTCAGTAAAAACCCATCAGCAGGTTAACGTCCACATCCTCCCCCCTCCGACGCAGTTGAGGTCACATTCCGGGTATTCGAGTCTCCTTTGGTTCCCCCCCCCCCTCTCCCTGTCCGCTCTCCTTTTCATGAATTACATTCTTGAATGTCAGTAGTGCGGTTCACTCGCAGTTGATGTCGGCCTTTGTGGTCTACATGCGTGTGAGGCTCTGGAATGAAGGAATTCGTATCATGTAAGTGTGTTCGTGTATGTAAGTGCGCGAGTGCATGTGCTTGAATGAAGACAAGGAACGCGAATGATAATCCGTGCTGACTTGAGAGTGTAAATGAAGACCTGTTAACTAGGAGATAAGCCTTCCTGATTCCCGTTTGGTAATGAAGTTAACCAGTTCAAAGTCCAGTGCGAGTGCCAGTTGCTAGTGACAGTTACCAATGTAAGTAGCAATATCCCGCTGTTTTATTTTTAATTTAAATGTTCAAGGTTTTTGTACACTTATATTATTTATTAAATAACATTCTGTTACGTTCTAATGTGGAAAGTTTAAATAGGCTCTCGCTTGTTGTTGGTTAAGAGCCATGTTTCCGTTATGTTAAGAGCCAATTTCGTTCCGACTTGATCCGTTCAAAACTCAATCGCTGATTCATTAATTTGAAAACTGCAATCTTTCTCGATTTTGTGTGATTCCAAGTGGATAATAGTGTAATACCATTAACCTTTAGATGTTTTAGAAAAATATCGTGGGAAATAATGTGATTATTATTCATGTTCTGCATATTATGCATTGCTACGGACACATTTAGGCTACAAAATTGGCGTACAAAGTCTTTATGTCTTTCGATGATTGGAAGATCCACCCATACAAAATACATACATCAATTTGACTGTATGTAAAATTCTTTCTTCCAATTTCAAGTGTGTTAGGTACAGTTAACACATGGTGCATAACAATTATCGCAAAATTCTTATCTCTTGTTTCTCGTAATAAAATCTATCTACTAATGCATTTTGTTAAACTGGAAAATGTATCGTCTACCATTCCAAATGTGCCAGCATATTTTTTTTAACTAGGAGAAATCGAAAATATTCTTCAAAATTATCTTTTGTAATCATATGGAATTTTAGGATATCTTCCTGGGAAATTTGTTTTCCTCCATATATTTATTGATAATCGCTCCTAATTCATACTCGTACAACTCCATTTATAAAATATGGATAGCGAGTCGGGAGTAATAAACTAGTTAACAACTACAGCGAAAATTTAGATTGATAGAATGTATCACTCGGTAAATATATGCTCGCATCCGTTCATGCAGTAGATATATGCACGTAAGAATAAATTAATTAGCATAATAATTACTTTCCAAAAGTCGTCGCCCTTCGGCGAGTGCAGTGTAAAACCGATCTAGGTTTTATTCAGTTGGATTCTCACAGTCAAAATGACACCCAATACCCCAACACCCAAATTAACTCCCTATAGTGGACCCGATTATTGGACCCGATTTCAGCCGTTGGAAATCTTCATCCTTCCATATAATTGTGATAACTTTCGTATTTACTTTATATAATTCTAGTATTAAAAATATGACTTCTTCATTTTTCCTTTGATTTAATATTATTTTCAGCGTCACGTTAATAATTGCTTATCTTTGAATCTCAACTCTGTAGTAGAAATAGCTGAACTGTCCAGTTAACTTTTACGCTTTCTGGGCCGAATTCGATTACATTTCATATTAATTTCATTATTATCAGCAAATGTCGGGTTTTACGTGTTTTCGGGTAATATTTTATTTATTTATTACATTAATTGGGAAGAATTAACGAAAATGTATATTTAGATGATGCATAATTAGATATTATTTAGAATTCTCCAGATTTTCATTGTATTGCTTGATATTCCAAAAGGAAAGTATACTGCTTGATTTCCGGGAAAATAATTATTTCGTAGCTTGAATTTCTAACGATGGAAGCTCGGTAATTTGATCACTAATTTTCAGATTACCTAGCTTTCTGAAATACTCCTCGGGATGTTGACACCATGATAAGGTAAACGCAAAACTATAACAGTCACTATTGTGCAAGATAGGTTTGGATGAATGGGTGCTTTAATTTGGTGATTAAATTGGATTAAATATGCACCGCAGTAGGTAATTCCGATACAAGAACAAAAGCGATCCTGTGGATCACGTCCGCAAGATTCGAGAACGTGTATCATGCTGTCAGAGAGTAGCTCGAGGGGCAAGTCAGCTTTTAAAACTTCCATTCACGTGTTCCTGAAAAGGCTGTTCTAAACAATAGATTTCGGCGATGATCTTCGCGAACATTACGCATCGTGATTAATAACAGTTCAATAGATTGTGGTACGAGATGGGAGACCCAGCAAAATTAAACTTTTGATAAATTCTCATCGTAAATCATTCTCTGTTTCTCGATTGAAACCTTATTCCACTTTCTTCCCGTCTTTAATCTTCCGATTCTTTAATCCCCGCCCTTTTTGTAATCGCTTAAATAAAAATCATGGCCTTTTTAGCAAAGTTTCCCTGTTTATGTTTCTTGAACAGGCACTTAAGTTGTTGACGGAAAGTTGGACCGCTTTGGAATAACTTTACACTTTAGAAGTGTACAGTTATTTTGAAAAAAAAAAGAATGCTCGAATTTATGAAATTCTGCGGCCCCGTTTTACCTTCTTATTAGTTTTCTCCGAAAACATTTTAGCATTTTTATTACCTCCGTGAGGTATGCATTAACACCGTTTGCTACACTTTTTAAAATATGAAATATTTCTGCATCAACTCTAGGAATACATTATCGTTAAGGTTATGAAACAAAATATGTATTAACCCGGATTAGTAATCACCACTGGATTAGAATCCAACTGTATCATAAAAAATATTTTGAAAAAAGCAGTGTACCGAAAACGATGGACTCTCAGTACGGCCATTATTTAACCTCAAAAGGAAGCAGACCCTTTCTGTTAACACCATAGATATTTCCAACCTATTATATAATAAAGTCCCACATTAATTTCAATCTTAAAAACACTGTTTCGCAAGCCTCGGTGTCTCTAATCATAGTTGAATGTGTAAAAATCAAAATGGAAGGTCAAAAAGGTCAGGAAAGTTGCCCTATGCGGTTTATAGGATTATAATAAGAAAAGGAAGTGTAATCACAAGTTTAACGTTTCCTCAAACGAAAGAGCAATACACTTTAAATAATCTCTACTTCCCATTTAACTAAGGTAGTTTTTACTCTGACAGAATATTTTCATAATCAAGTGTGCCATCTAGGATTTTGATCTCACACATACTGAAAAATGGGTGGCAAATACGACGGCTTATCGACAGGTCTATACGGGCAAGGACATCAGAGATACGCAACACTCACTCCTGCGGAGAAACACGTAGGCATGTTTCCCACAAAGCTAACCCGGCCGTGGTAAGAAACCTTAGAAAATAAATGAGCTCAAGGTGGAGGTCTATCCTGGGCTTTAGGAAAATCGACCCATTTAGAATAATATAAGTCATATGAAAAAATAAACCTTGACATCGGCTATGCATTCGAAATTTCTGCTACTTTTCTGTCTCGCTGCTGTTTCCGTTGCTTCTAACGGTGATTCCCTCCAATCAATAAACACTTGGGTATACTGATTAAGTGAGAATTCCCGAAAAAATCATGCCACACATTTGTACCCTTTTGAGCTTCTGTTTTTATATTAAAAAAAATCTATTGCTGTTATAATTTATTAATTATAACTGTGTTATCAAAGCAAAGCTATTAGCAGCTGGCCCCGGTGGCTGCGGGGTAACGTTCTCTCTGCCAAACCAGAGGTCGTGGGCTTGATTCCTAGATGTGTTTTTCTTCATCTACGGCTGGTGCATTGGTTGTTGTGTCTGTATATATGTATAAATTATTGTCAAGAGTGAGGTGCAAAGGCCCAAGTGCCGTTTTAGGATTATTGTGAAATAAAACAAATTGACCCAAAACTCGTCAGGCAATAGGGAGCCAAAGAGTGCATTTATCTTTCTAGCAATTCAGGAATCCTGGTGTAATATGTATGTTATACATATTTATCAAATGCCTTCAACGTAGAAATATTTTATGTGCATATACTTTCGATTTCTGAATTTATTTCGATATACCTCGGGTATATTGCTGCATTTACTGAACCTGTCGCTTTCAACCATAAAATCGGTTATTGAAATCCCCAAAATATGCAGGCATTTTATATATCTAACTGTAGTATCGGATGCTTCTCTCTCACGCCCCTCACCGACCACAGCGTTCCTATCTCCAATTAGTATGTGGCCTTTCTTCCTTTTTACTGTTCTTGGAACCTCTTCCAGTTGTTCGTATGTGTTTGTGTATGGGTGTTTATATATATATATATATATATATATAGACATATAAGGAAAGGGGATAGGAAAACACATAAAAGACCAACACAGGCCTTCCCCACCTTTCCTATATATATATATATATATATATATATATATATATATATATATATATATATATATATATATATATATATAAACACACAAACTCATACGAACAACTGGAAGAGGTTCCAGGAACAGTAAAAACGAAGAAAGGCCACATAATAATGAGAGATAGGAACGCTGTGGTCGGTGAGGGGCGTGAGAGAGAAGCATGCGATACTTCGGAAATCAAAACTCCGCGGTAGAGAGACTGATAGAATTTTGCAACGAGAAAAACGTGGTAGTTTTAAATACCATCTTCGATCAACATCCGAGAAATAGATACAAATGCAAGATAATGGAGACAGGGCACGATACTAAATTGCCTACATCCTTGACAGGTAGAGCTACAAGAACCAAGCTAAGAAGTGTAAAAGCTATCCCTGCGCAGATGTAAATAGCGATCACAATCTGGGGATTATGGAGAGCAGACTGCAAAGCAAGAAGATGAAGAAAGAGACACAACAAGCCAGATGGAAGACAAAGATACTGGAAGAAAAGAACGCAAGAGAAAAGTTCACCACGGCCGTCGAAAGAGAAATAATGAAAATACCAGCACTGACGGTGGATGGAAGGAAATAAAAAATATAGTTACGTAAGCTGCAAACGAGCTCCTTGTGAGTAAGACGGAAACATGGATAATAGCTCTAATAAGACATCTCATTGATGAAAGAAGACATTACAAGAATCCAAGAAATGAGAGTGAAAATGACCTCTATAGACAGATGCGGAATCAGATAATAGGATAGTACAAGAAGGCAAAGGGAGAATGGATAGAAAGCTGTTGCGAGGAAATCAATGACAGGATGAAAAAGGAACAAAGCGAGGAGGCTTAGAAATTAGTGAATAAGCATTTTAAGAAAAGAAAAACACATTCGCAAAACATCCGAGCCGGAATTTTTTAATGGAAAAATAATAATTGATTTTCACGACATTGAGAATAGAAAGAAAGAATATATTGGAGTACTCTATCATGCTCCCAAATCACTAGATGATGGCTTAATTAAAGATGAAGGAAAGATAATTGAAGTGGATTAGGGTGCGCAGATATTAAGAACCGAATTCGAGAGAGCCGGGGCTGATCTAAGAAACAACAAGGCACCAGGAGTTGACAATATAAACGGAGAAATAATCAAGCCACTCGGAGTCAAAGCGAAGGATGCCCTCTATGTAGTAACCAAAGAGAGCTACGACAGCGGAAAGATACCAGAAGACTTCGAGAAAAGCACACACAACTTTGAGCCTGATGACTCCAGCATCAAAACTCCTAACTCGCATAATTGGCCGATGAATATAAGGAAGGATAGAAGGAAGTCCCTCAGAGAACCAATTCGAATTCAGGAAAAACCGAGGAGTAAGAGAGGCAATTCTCAGCGTATGAGTTCTGGCCGAAAAAATGAGGCACCTTAGTAAGCCATTATATATGTGGCAAGCGTGGACTTGGACAAGGTCTTCGATAAAGTTGAATGGAACAAGATGTAAAAAATATTAGAAACGCTTGGATTGGACTACAACGACTGAAAAATTATCCTTAACCTTTAAAAGAATCAGGTTATAACAATGCAAACGAAAAATGGAAGAAAAACAGAAGCCAATATAAACAAAGGAGTAATACAAGGATGCAACCCCTCGCCAGCAATATTCAACGTATACCTGGAAGAGGTAATAATAGAAACGCAAGAATTGGGTATAAACGGAGTCAAAGTAAATGGAGGAGAAATCAACATGCACCGGTTTGCAGATGACATCGCAGTAGTGGCGGAAACGTGAGAGGACCTTCAAGTAATTCGAAGTGCTATGGATCAAGTACTGCGGGAATATAATATCACCTTCAACAAGAAAAAAACTGAAGTCCTTATGTGCGGAATAGAGGAGCAGGATGTATTCATAATTCGAAAGGTGAAACTAGAGCAATACTTAAGTGTGGAGCATTGCGCTCCATGGTTCCGAGACTTGGAACATTGGACAAGTTGATCAGTGAAGAGGAAAAGCCTTTGAAACATCGTGATCAGGAGAATGCTGATGATCAAATGGACAGAAAAAAATTAGGAACGAGGAAATATATAGAAGGGTGGAGGAGGATCGGACCATATTGAGAAATCTACGGCAGACAAGAAATAGATGGATTGGGCACCCATTGAGATACAATGGATTAATTAGGAATATAACAGAAAGTTAAATAGAAGCGACGATTCCACGAGGAAGGCCAAAAGACACTTCCATACGAACAATTAAGTTCGTAAAACATTGAAGGTATCAAGTAATTAGGGAATCGACATTAAATCATAGTAATTAAGGACAGGACATAAAGTAGAATGGAGGGGGCTGCGGTAAACCAATCCTAGGATTGAAATACTGATGATGATATATACACACAAACATACTATATACGAGTACTCGTACAAACGATGTATCATTCTTTAATCTGCCCTACATTAAATATTCTCATACTTTAGTAGATCGCATGAAGTGATCCATTGATCATTATTTTGGTTGATTTTTCGCTATGCGATTGCTTTATACTCTTTTCATCATTATAAAACGCTTTTTCTTGAGAAATAAATTTGTGGCAACACGGTTCAGGAGTTCTTATATGTTATAGAAGTTTTTCCTAGTTTTGAAATATAAGCTGCCTAAAGAAAGGTGTTTCCCTAAACAGAGAATGAAAATAGTTATTAATATTTCGCACATTTTCCATGAGATGCATTAAAAGCTCTTCTAGTTTTCCTGGTCACTTAATTGATTCAATATAAAAAGTACGAGTATATATTCCAAATGTCTAGTCTTTTTCAATTCCTTAACATCCGTTCTTGCCTCACTAGCTAGTACTCCTGGACCAAGATAGACACATCATTAAGGGCAGATTCCTTTTTGACATATCCTTCTTTTACTTCCTCTTAATCCCTCCAGATTAATTTTCACTATATTGTAAATTTTAAAAATTCCTCCTTTCTCTCGAATATTGGGTTCATGTTTCATCTTTCACCTTTTATATGCAGTTTCAATTTTTCCAGTTCTCTGAAACGCCTCCAATGCATCTTTTACGCTTTGGTACAATAGTTTTACTCTGCTCATTTCTTAGTTTCCTGTAGAATTCTCTAGTATATTGATTCCAAATTATATGTCTAAGCTCATTCTTCTCATCGGTCCAATCATCATCCATACTATCCCACAATTCTTTATTTTATTCCTGGTACCTGATTCTATATTTTCTCTGTCATACATATTGCCGCATGTATGTTCTATTTATTATTAAAATTGTTTCAATGTGTAGTTTTCTCGTTTCTTAAAAGAGCATTATTTAACATCGATTTATTTACAAATGTAAACCTTTATCATGCATAAGGGGTAAATTTTTAGTTACCTTCATCATGTTTATATATTGTTTTGACAAAATTCTTATTTTCGTCTAACCACTTTAAAATGCTGGAAATTATACCATCTGATTTAAAGTTTGACTTGTCACTGTTTCTGTGGCCAATTATAAATCTCACCTCTCTTTCACATTCTTTGCCTTGGGTTTAATTAGGCTCAATGAACATTATCTTAGCTGAAAATTGTTATACTTTTCACTTTACTGTAGAAAGGTCTTGTAAAATTGATTTAATCGCTGTTTTCCATTTTAATCTTCATACATTATTAATCGACTTTAATGATCGCTAAGTGGGACTGTTAAGCGACGTAATGGTTAAAGCAGTTTTCAATTAATAGGAGTACCCGGGGTTCAAACCATGGGTAAGACCTCTGGAAAACCTCGCCTAAAATCCAACTAGTGCAATTTTATGTTGTTTTCCTATGCAATATGGCAATATGACAGTGAGAATCTCTTCGAAAACCAAATGATGGTTCTGGTAAAGGAACTGGATCCACTAACAAAAACGTGCGCCTGTCACACGCCTCATGACATTTTTAGGGGTGTGATTACACAGCGGGTCCGGGATTTACATGAAAAAAACAAGAATAGGGTTTTATGCTGATGAAATAACTTTTATCCAGACCTGCACCCATAATTAGGAGTCTGTATGCATTACTTGGTATATATTATTATAACTATGGTAATAATAAAAAATTTTTATACCCTATTTATTTCTTTGTTCTCCTAAGACTTTGATGTTCTTTGGACCACAGGTTAACCATTGTCAAACCATTTACTCTGCAAATATAATTGTCTCACCGCCACCATTCTTTCTTTACAAAACCATGCCTCCCCACATCATTTTTATAATTATTTTTTCTAACCACAGCGTTCCAATGCCAAAACATTACCAATTATTTTTATCCTGAAGTTTTCAGATATGCTATTTTGTTGATCATTTGAAAGTTCTAATACTTTTTCTTAATCAAATTTTTTTCATGTACAACTGAATTAGAGGTAAAAGTGTGCAATATGCTTTAATCTGAGCAAATAATACCGTGGAGACCATCAATCAAATATAATTTTGCACTATGTGCATTACCTTCGTACGCAATTATCCCATCGGTATAACGTATAGCTAGAGATGAATATTTTCCACCCTGCTATAAATCATTCTCTAAATATAATTCATTTTACCCCAATGCCTTTCAATACATCTCCCGTCACACAGAACTAGTGTATCTATGCTTCCTCTCTCCATTTTACTATCTAATGTTGGCTCACTTCCGTCTCCTCAACACTGCGGTAAATTCCATGGACCTATTTTAGCAATGGGGTTTATGTTATCATTTGCCTATTTATTGTTGCTGTTGACTCAGCTGCCCAAGGATTTAGTTTAATAACCCGCACTACCAGGAACAATAATTTTCTCAATGTGTATATTTTTAGAAATAGTCCAAAACTTATATAAGGAAAAATTATATGACTGTATATTTGCAGGAAACCAAAATCTTTTCGGTTGTTGTTTTGCCATATTTTAATTGAATCTTATCCATACTTCCTTTTTATGGCTGCCGTTGTTCATTTTTTTAATATCTTTGAACCAGAATGGGAATATGGAAAAGTTGTACCGCTTACGTACATTCATTCTCGTATTTTCTGATTAAAATCCTTATTTTACTCTGCTTCAGTGTTTTTCTAAACTAAATATTCATAACCAAAATATCTTTATGGGGATCCGTATATAATACGTACCTATTGTAAGATTATGTAGCCCTTTTCTAAATGGAAATATGATTCTTTTAATTAGGAATTATATTAATATCACTCGGATAATGTGAGTTAATACCCGGGCACATTATAACTAGTAATACTAGTAATATAGTTCTATATATAAAACTAGTAATAGTATTCTTGTTTTATTTTATTATTAATAAAAAATGACTTACCTCTCAGGGCGTGAAGTCGAGGAAGTTACTACACGTGTTAGCAGCATTTAGATCTTCACTGTCATTACTATAATTAGGTAAAGAACTATGTAAGACAAATTATAGATAAAAAAAGCCATTACAGCCTCCATTTTCAACAAGTAACTTTTTCCATTTCGCTTCAAATTTCCTAATACACTAACGGTAAATTTAGCGCTTACTACTCAGTGAACACTGAATACTTTAATATATTCTATAATAAAGGCCTTTTGGAGTACATAATTTAACATAAAATCAAAAATAACGTTACCCGTTGTTAAAGAAAAGATTTAATGTGAATAGTTAAAATAAAAGAATTTCAAAGCGACTTTTAAAGTTCTTTGCCTTACCCTCTGTTTTAAAAGTGCTCCAATCAATAGATAAACAGACTGTAGCATCTCCACCAGCGATTATGTCGATCGTTATTTTTGGGTGAGAGGCTCTTTTTATTTGATTTTATAGTTCTATTATTTAATTAACAATAGGGGTGGGTGTTATGTAAAATGCGTATTCATTGATTTCTTTTCGTGAGAACTCTTGAAGTTGAGCAATAAAAATAACGTTTACCGGGAATTATCGGGAGTCCTCCTGCCGCAATAGTGATTACCAGAATTGGTAATCACGTTCAGAACGCATGTCCCTCGACTCTACAGGTATTTGCTCTGTAACGTCTGTAAAATAAAAATACTTTGGAAAAATTTCACTTAATAATTACCCTGAGTAACCAACTTTGTTCATAACTACGCTTGTGTTACGCACGAGGCGTGTTCATAAAGTAAGACCCGTTTGGTCACAGGAAAAAATGTACTCATAGAAAACACATTTTATTGGCACTTTTAGTTAGCTACAAACCTACTTCACTTATCTGCATAATTGCCGTTCACTTATAAGCATTTTTCGTACCGCTGCACCAGCTTCTTTAACCCCTCTGCATAGAAACTCGCCGCCTGAGGGTTGAACCAATCGACAACGCCATTCTTGAGTTCCTCTTCGGTTTCGAAACGTTGTCCACCGAACCACTGTTTCAAGTGCAAGAATAGGAAGTAGTCGCTAGGTGTAAGGACAGGACTGTACGATGGGTGGCTTAAAGAGTTCCCAACGACCCAAAAACTCTCGTCCACTGGACATTCTTTGCTCTTGGTGGTGGTCGGTGAGCATTTTCGGTACCCACCTTGCACGCAATGTGTGGTATCCGAGGTTTTCCGTAACAATATTGTAGACAGTAGTGCGTCCAAGTTGAGGAAATTGTTCAGCCAGGTCATTAAGTGTCAATCGACGATCACATCGCAGTTTTTGTTCCACTTGCGAAACAATTTCATCGGTCAGAATACTGGGCCTAACACTTCGCTCTTCGTCATGGACATTTGTTCGTCCATTTTTAAAATCACACCACCATTGTCTAACCTTTCCTTCACTCATAACTGTAGGTTTATAAACTAGGCATAATTCCCGATGAATTTCAGCAGCCAACAATCCTTTTGCATACAAGAATCGTATGACAGAACTCACTTCACAGCTGGCGGGATCAACGATTGTCCAGGGCATTGTTGTTTGCATGCACGGACAAGCAAACGACTTCTGAAACAAAACAAATGCTACTATAGCTTCTCAATGAATCAGTAGATGGCGCTGCAGGAGCAAAACTGTGTTCTGAAGCGTCAATATTTAAATATAAGCAAACGGTACTTACTTTAAGAATAAGCCTCGTAATTTGACTTTAAAAAATAAACTCTGGCATTAAACTGCTAATGTAGAAATCATGTCTCCAGCAAAACTTACTTAAATAACGAACGGTAAATATTGTTATTATTACTATTGAAACATTTAACGTTTCCTTATCCGACAAAATGTAATTCAAATTAAATGTATAATTGTATTCACCTTATAATTGACACTCACTTTAATTAGCTAAATCAATTAACAATGAGGCATTTGGAATCCCTCTATTAAATGAAACACTGGCCAACACTTCAGTCCAAAAAAGCTTGAATGCCCTAACCGCCCTTTGCCGCCATAGACGCGTAATAACCCAGACCGTTTTAGCGGGTTCTTACACGATTGGATTGCCAGCCAATGATCAACGAAGAAGGCTCCAATATCCTTGAAGAGTGATGCAATCCCCGATCTGTACACTCCACGTGGCTTCAATTCAATGATCTGCGATTAATCCTCGGGACAAGGCACCGTCCTAATTACAATCCATGTTAACTTCAAAAATTCATATTCATCGTGATATTTACCATTGTCAATTCAGTAGACACTTGGTCAATTTTAAGAGAATAACTAAAAATACGTTTACTTACAGCTCCCAGAAACGGACTAATGTCTTTAAATTTTCGAATTTTAGTATCACGATTTTATCAATGATAATGAATTGAGGATAAATATCAAATCAGTTGATTTTTCAGTTTTCTAACATCATTTAGAATTTCTTATAAAGCGTTGAAAGTTACTCATTACTGCATGAATCCACTTCGTTGGAGTAGAAGAGTCACGTTCGCTATTTGCACTGAGCAGCAAGCACGAACGCGGTGCGTTAACATACCCTATGGATGTTACTGTCTCAGTTTTTCATTCACACCCAATTTCATTCTAACAATCTCGTGTGGTATAGCCCATAAACCAGCAAAAACTATCATTAAAAAACTAACTATTGAGGCATGAAAGTATTTCAGATTGTGTCGTAGAGGTTGACTTTACCATCGCCGGCTTTGTGCGATCGGTGCGCTCATGTTCTGAGATTCAGACCTGTCATTAAAGCCCTGAACAGCCAATCCATAGCTTTAATAGATTAATAGTTATATATTATTATTACTATAGGACTAAAAAAAAATAAAAACATTTGTTTTATAAAAATTAAGTGCTCATTATTTATTTTATGTTTTCAGTACAAATTGTGGCCGACGATGAGAAGTGCTATGGATAGTTTAAGATGTATGTTCGTAAATTTTGAATTCGATAGCCCCTTAACCTAATATGTATTGTCTTCATAGGCTCAAAAATTGTATTTAAAAATATTGCAACGCAAAATGCATGCATTTATTAAACACCAATGTTTATAAATATCTAAATATAAGGGGTAAATACCATTATTAGTAATATCCTTAGTTTTAGAGTATCTTTATATCACATAACATATGTTACAGTATCGAATTTTTTTGCGTCTCTATTCTTCATATTTTTCTTAATTACATCCAGGATACGTGCTCATTCCCAAACCCTTCTATGCCGTATTGCCGCTATTATCATCCATTTGTCCCTCAGAATTTTTTGAAGCCATTCTTCCTGCATTCTTCAAATTTCTCCATACAACACTCTCTCCTCCTCTACAATGACTACGATTGAACTTCATATTATGTCTTAATTTTGCCCATTGTAATGTCTCTATTCTCAACACCCACATCTCGGAAGTTTCTAATTAACACATTTCGTTTCTCATCCGTGTGTACTTTTCCACTGCATGGCTATGTAAGAATTTCATGTGATGGCAACTGAGTAGGCATTGTCTCCTTTGGTGTTTGACATAAGAAACTGACCCAAGTTCCGTAATCACAAAGACTCATTTAATTACCTAGTTCTATCATATTTTCTTAGAATAAACAATGGAAATGGTTTCCGGTTGCCTTCCTCAAGAAAGGCTTTAATGGCCCACCATAACGCCGACATTCCGTAAAGAAGTAAATGCGGTGAAGTGAACGACTTAATATTACTAACCGGAACCTTTCGAAGATACGTGTACATTTTATAGAAAATAATTCTTCGAATTCCATAAACTTCCCAATATTACACATAACAATGTTTCTTTTTCTCTCCTCTTGGATTCCATCGATAAAGAGACTGTTTTAATGAAATGCTATGTCAAGGAGCAGATATTTCATGGAATTTCAATAAAAGAAGGCAAAATAGGTATAAAGGAATTTCATAATAAATATTTACCATTTCTAAAATAAATCCCGAGTCGAAGGCCACACGTTTTTCTTGTCACTATTACTCTCAAAATATAAATGGCTAACCAAAAATGTTCAAACAAAATCTGCTAGTTTATGCCATAAGCATCAGAAACCTTCGTATTTTCTCTATTCCGTTTTCTCTGCCGTCATATTATGTCGTTGCAGGTTTTTCTAGCGTAGCAATTGGCCTCTCACTCCGGGTTATCCCTTTTCTCATGACGCCTTTTTTACATTTTTGAGATGTTTATACATATTTTTTATGCCTGAGACCCTTAGTATTCCTACTCTTATGGTCAGACGCAAGTTCATTTTCATCTGATTCCCCCGTGACTTGAAACCTCTTACCCTTGCTCCTTAATGATTTGATCATCTCACATGTGAGACTAAACTTCATTGATTTTTTACTAAACTACAAACAGATTGTTAATTTATATTCTAATATATATGAATAATTCATATTCTCAAACAACTTACTCATTTTTAACTAAATAGTTTCTAATTATTTTCTCACACCCTCAAAAGTTCCCCAACATTCTCCTCATTTAGCTAAAATTTAAGCTTGTTTGGCACATCTAAGTTTCCATTTGCAAAAGCTGGTTTTGGTTAACATACACTTTTACGCAATCCTTCATCTGACAAATATTTTTGAGTTCGTATTCTCCGAAAACTATCAAAAACCTTTGTCTAGCATTTTCTAATCTTGCAATACCTCTAGCTCTGCTAACATATTACGCAGAAAAACTATCCAAGGGATATTCGAAGGTCATTTGTTAAATTTTATAGCCATTTCCACTCATAGAGTATGTAGTGTTTAATTATTGATTTAATAAATAATATTGGGTTAGTTATGAGCGTTTAATTTTATATTTTCTGAAATTATTGAACTTATTTAAATATTTGGAATGGTTTTGGAAAAAAATTAAAGTATTTAAAGTTAAGTAATTTAACTAAAGTATTTTTCTTACGTTTTGCCTGAGACTACAATGCTAACATATTATTTTCTTTTAGTTTAAAACACATCTCAAGAAATATAATTTCCTCTCTACTTTTATTTTCTCCGTATTCACCGTCAGTTCTGTTCCATATATTGAAGCCTTCCATGATCCCCTGTAGAACTTATTGGTTATCAGCAATTGATGCCCTCTAATTAGCGTAAAGGAGGGCGAGCAAATTAATACTCTGGTGCCTCGGTTACATGATACGTCCTTGTTTTAACCCATTCCATTCAAAGTACAAATCTAAGTGCCACTCAATTCTTAAATTGAGCTCAATATTTTTAAGATTACTTTTTAAATTCATTAAACACTGATTAAATATATATTGACGATAAACCTTCCATATCTTTCTTCAATTAACTCCTTCCTGTGACTTCTCCAAATAAAAATGTTCCTTAGGTACCTTATTTATACCATATATCTTACCAAAATTTATTTTACCAGAACTTTGCAGTGAAAAAACGTTCTTGGCATCGCAAACCATATAAAAACCACAAATTTTCCGTAGGTTTTATCCTGTACCTCTTTCAATCAATGTTTAGGGTCTTATAAAAATATTGTACATTATTTTATATGCATATCATCTGAATATATGTTATTTTATATCAACCTTGTGTATCAAAACATTTTCTCTAAAAGTCTTTCCCAGGATTACCCTTTCCACTCTTTAGTTTGCATAACCAATTCTATCATCGCTTTCTTCTCCAAAACTCCCTTAAGCATGAAATATTTGCTAAACCCTGGAACTACACACTACTGTGCTCAGTTGATCAGGCACAAAACCTTTCCGTCCATTGTAATTTATTAATTCTTCTTCATTCCCACATCTTAACATCCTCTAATCAACGCATATCCTCTTGCTTAAGTTATTGAGTTTCCGACCCACAAAAAATTACGTACCATATTATTTTCACAAGTTTTTTTACTTACGTCTTTACTTACGTTCCTGTGATCAACTATTGCTATTTTTAAAATGCTCCATCACCGAGGATGAACTTAAGTTTTAATCCACACCATCTGTTCTCACCCTCCCATGGAATACTTTCTAAAGAACTGAAATGCTCTTCTATCTTGTTTAAACTCATGTTCGCAAATCCAATGTTTATATTAATCTACCAAAGTAATTCCTTTTATTTTTACTTTAATTTTTTTCATTTTACTTTACTGTGCTATTAAACTAGTCTACTATTAAACAGACAATTAAAATAGTCTGAAATTTTTCCGAGTCTGCCATTCCAAATTCCTTCTCTGGGAAATCTAGCAGTTTTTTCTGTCTGTGAACACCATTACCTATTTGCTTACAAAAATTTGTTTAATTTATATTCCATTTTAAATAGAAATATGTTTAAATCACGAGGGAAACTGCATATTGGTCGTAAGCTGTTACATACACTGCACATTGACATTTGAAAATTAAACAAAATGGCTTTTATTTTACATACTCGTACACAGCATGGATTTTTCTTTGCACGTGCAATCTAATCCATAATTGTGATAGTTTAATGTATAGCTAACTGAAAAGCCATGTATAATAGTAAAATGGAAATTGAAAGAGGTTTAAATAATAATATATGCTTTAAATGATGACTGTGAAAAAATTATATGAAATATACTAATTGCTTTTTTACTTTGTTATTATCTAACGCTAAATGGAAACTAAAACGCATTAATTCTTCTACATAAATACTCAGCGAGCCACCAAAAAAGGTTCAACTTTTTTCTTAACTAACTAAACTAACTAAAACTAACTAAGTTCTTAACAACACTATTAATATAATATTACCTGATAGCTAAATTTTTGTACACTAAAAGTGTATTTTAATTGGAAAATGTCCCAGGCAACACGGTAGGGAAATTAATTCCGCAGTACCACACCTACTACCCACAGACCTCTTTGTGAATTATTTTTCCCAATCGCACTGAATAAAGGCTCAGATGCACTATTATGATCTCTCGGATCATGTGCAGCTGCGGTATAATGGAATACCTCGGGCTTAATGCCTCTATCATATGGCCTAATTCAATCTAGATTTCGGTTCCAAAATTTTTTATTTTAGTTTCATATTTTGAGGGTCTTCACCAAAGTCATTCCCACAACAGTAATAATCTCGAAGGTTGGTTTTGATAGGTTAGGGTAGAGCTCGCCCCATCCTAAACCCTCGCGCACAACAGTAATCAACTCGAAGTTTGGCTTTGATAGGTGGTGTTGCAGTTTACTTCGCAGTAAGGTTTTGGAAATTTACACATTAAGGATTGAAGGCCCAGTTCTCTTCCCTCTGCCGCCTGCGTTTTCCCAAATGCAGTTATGACGCTCAGTGCCTAACCTAGTTAAAATTTCCGCGAAAACCAAGGAGCAAATAGCTAAACCAAAGAAAATCACTAGTTAAATGAAGGGCCTCAAAGCATCAGGGAAATATCCTCCAATGGAGAAGAATCGAGTGCTGCAATCAAAACCAATCATCTCACCCAACTTTGTGTTGAAAGACGTATAATGACTAATATGATCCACTGGTTATATTACATGAATATTGTAGGCAAAGAGAACAATCTACTTGATTTACATCAACTTCTGCCATTTTGTAACAAGGCAATAACACCTTTCCACGCATACAAAAAATAACTTTATTATTAAAGCAATTTCCACAAATTCTATTTTTCATATTGTCATAAAATCAAGCTTGCAAAATATTATTTAAAAAAGCATCTGTTCATTGCTTACAGTTAAGCTCGGCGACTGATTTTAGTGGCTACGATTATCATGGTTGCCGTGGATTTTATTGCAAAGGATACTTTTTTAACTGAATATTTTATTTTCTTGATGAGTTACCATGTGGTCTTGAAATTGAAGAAAAATTAGCAATTTCTGATAATAAAAATATAATCTATCATAACCTTATTTGCCTTGTTAAAACTGTTTATAACAAACTATTTTTTCAAAGAAGTAACAGTTTAGTTATTTATCTTTCTGCCAAATTTTCAATTTTATCTACAACAACTTAATTATATTAAATGACTGGTATACATAAATTTTCTTCAATGCATTTTATATAGTTTGTATGGAATAATGTTTAATGCTACATGCTGCCACAAAATAGTTTCAGCTAAAATACAAAACTTTGACTTGAACGGTTAGGGAAAAAGTACCTATGTTAAAACGGAAATGTGGATTCCGTGCATGATTTCTTAATTTTATGCTGAAATCCTATATTTTTCCGAAGATATTAACAATATATTTCCTTACAAGAATAATTAACCTCTCTAGACGAAATCTTATCCATCAATACAGATTTAAACGAACTCACCATTGTAAACAAAAATTTATCATTGGTAATGATACTACGGTCGTGAATCAATGTAAAAAAATGCCGAGACCGTAAACTTGACATTTACCTCAAGTTTACAGTCTCGGCATTTTTTTACATTGATTCACGACCGTAGCTACGTTCCTTGTATATTTGAATTTACCAATGATAAATTCAATATCATATTGGTTATTTTTTGTTTAAGTGCCATTTGTGTGACACAATGGCTCATCTTGAGAATCTTATGAAAAAATGGGTTTTTATTATGAATTTTATATAATATATTTATATTATGAATTTTATGATATATAGTAAACTGGGTGTTTATTATGTTTTAACGAAAGAAAGTAAGAAGATGTAGTTGAAACTGAAATGTGAATTCAAAGAGATGTACTTTATATGTTAAGGATTTATATATAGTATATCCAGATTTTTATATATTCACTTAATGAACTTACTCTATATTTTCACAGAGTAATAAAAGTGGTGTCTTAAGAATTTTGCTAATTTAACACTCACAGAAAATACGTTGGTATCAGAAGATGTTTGAAACTTCCTCGATCTATCTTCCACGAACTAGTAAATGTTGTCCTTCAGAAAACCTTCTGTAGGAAACAAATGGATAACTTGAATATTCCACGCCAAAACGAACCTCTATCGCAATAAACAGGGCAAACATGAGCAGGAGCGTGAATTTCTTTACTCAGATTGCAGAAGTTTATGTCCAAAGGTTCTTTCTAGGTCTTGCTTCAAGAAGCACACTGTACATCGAGTATCACACTCAAAACTTGAAAACGTCTTAGAAAGTAAGGTGATTTCCCTTACGTCAAAAGCATAAAAAGGAAATTTTGATCAAAACATCTTTCAAAGTTTCCATTTTATAAGAGAATCGGTCAAATTTTTCAAACTGCTATTGCTACCTAAATACATTTTCCAACTCCAAAAGGAGGTAATTCGCTTCTCATTTCACATCTATGCTAGATAAATAAAACTTTACCAATTATTCATTTAATCAAGTATCGAGATGAATCTTCCATCACTCAACTCCTAGAAGGCTTAAATATGAAATAGGTTTCCTATCAAAGACAGAACTTCAACGAAAATGATTTTAGTATCGGAGAGGAGGTCTCTTGTGCCTATGAAGTTTAACTTATGATTTTCGTAGAGAAAGTAAAAAAAAAAACACAGAAACTGAATGTGTTTCAATAGCGCTAAACGTAACAGGAGAAAAAATAATCAAGAAATAATATATATGATTGCTGAAAAATGAATCTTGTTTTCGATTTACAATATTTCCTTTGGACAAAATGTGTTCGCTATTGTTTATATTAAGCGTGAAGTAACGAAAAATATTCACATTAAAGAAAGTATCTTTTTTCATGTAATTTCAAACACGTTTGGACAATATTACACGTGTTATTAGGTAGTCTGCTGTTTAAGGTAGGCTTTGGAAGGACAGAGAGAACAAGGATTAATTATTAGTCCTCTCCTTGAAAAATACAACTTCACAGCAGAAACCACAATAAACCCATCAATTACACACACTTCTTTCCTCTCATAATTTCGTCCAACGGATTAAATTGGGCGTTATATGCCTATGTTTCTTTTATCACGGACTTTAGAAAGTATAGAAGCTATAGCGACATTTATCTGACGGGTTTGCTGTCTTTACGTTTCTTCATAATCATCAGTATTTCAAACCTAGCATTGGTTCACTTTAGCCCTCTATTCTACTTCATACAATGTAATTCTCTCAATTCTTGATACCTTTTCTGCTTTACGTCCTTAACTTTCCTATGTTCATGTCTCTTCGTTTTCCTCATGAAATCTTCCCTTCTATTTTTTTCTTTCATTATATTCCTAATCTATCCATTGTGCATCAATATGCGTCCAATCCATCTTTTTTTTCTTTGCCGTAGAGTTCTTCATATGGTCCAATCCTCTTCTACCCTTCTATATAATTCCTTGTTCCTAAATTTTTCTTTCCATTTCATCAATAGCATTATCCTAATCACCATGTTTCAAAGGCTTCTACTCTTCACTGGTCAACTTGTTCAATGTTCCAAGTCTCGGAACCATGGAACGCAATGCTCCACACCAAAGTCTTGACGAATTGTTTCCTTATTTCCAGCAATAGATTCTTTAGACAGAATTATTACCTCTTCTTCATGAAGGCGTTCTTAGCTTGGACAATTCTCCGCATGATGCCGGTCGAACTTCTTCCATCCCATGTTTTTCTGCTGCCCTGGTAGATGAAGGATTCCACTTTTTCAAGTTTTACCCTTCAAATTGTGATATCTGCATTCAGCTGCTTCATTCCGCACATAATGACTTTAGTTGTTGAAGGTGATATTATATTCCCGCAGTAGTTGATCAATAACACGTCGAATTACTTGCAGGCCCTCTCATTTTTCCGCCACTACTGCGTTGTCATCTGCAAACCGGAGCATGTTGATTTCTTCTCCATTTACCTTGACTCCTTTGATACCTAACTCTTGCGTTTCTTATATCGCCTCTTCCAGGTATACGTTGAATATTGCTGGCGAGGGGTTGCATCCTTGTATTACTCCTTTGTTTATCTTGGCTTCTGTTTTTCTTCCATTTTTTGTTTGTATTGTTGTAACCTAATTCTTTTATGGGTTATGGATAACTTTTCTTTCGTTGTCGTGCAATCCAAGTGCCAAAAACACTTTCAGTTTTTCGTATACTTCCTTTTTTTCCTCATCTGAATGACTGAGTGTCGGCATATACCCCTTAACCTGTTTCCGTAGTTTCTGCCTCTTAACTATATCATCAGTATCCTATCATTATATTGCCAGCACGAGATTATTTGCTT
Organism: Hetaerina titia; assembly: GCA_037158775.1. Lineage (NCBI taxonomy): Eukaryota > Metazoa > Arthropoda > Insecta > Odonata > Calopterygidae > Hetaerina > Hetaerina titia. The sequence continues at coordinate 90,387,215 of CM073773.1, read as the reverse complement.
TGTCCATTTCTTCGTGAGTATGTGGCTTACACCTGGAATCGTCTCTCGAGTGTATCACCCTTTAGACGTCGCGTCGCTCCGGAAGTCGTTCGTCCCCGCCCACTTTATTTCGTTCACTCCCACAATGTATATCTACAACCTATTTATCTCTATCTTTTCATTTTCTAATTTCCCGCAAACACCTAATGACTTAATGTTCCATATCCCTATTCTCCATTTATCCATCTTGACTGCTGTTCCTTTCCCAGTAGATCCGATTGGGGGACTAGTTTACCTCCGGAATATTTTACCGGGCGAAAGTCATGATGTCATATTTGAATGCAAGTTTGCACATTCTAGGGAGGATAATGTGGTGGTTTCCCGTTGTTATTATCGTAAATAACCATTGAATGTTATATTCTCATGATTTTCATGACTACATCTGCCTTACTTTATCAGCTTAATCATTCATTGGCCCTAATTTCAATAATATGTATTTTCCTAATTATATTGGAGAACAAATGTAATATTTTTTTTGGTTACTCCCATATAATCGAATACTGCATAAAACATAATTATAATATTTTGTTAGGTTCCTGCGATCATTATGGAGGTTTTTTTTAAAGACACCAGATTTATTAGAAACTTAATTATTTTCCTATTTAGCACGAATATGCTACCCATAAGTAGTCACCACAAATAGTGAGTAAGAGAAAAATATAAAGGTAGAATTACCCACCGTTCGGAAAAAGACATTCGAGGGCATAATGAAGAATCGCTTGCAAGATTTACAGATAGATCAAATTAAATGAATTTTACTCATTTATTATTCAATACAGACAGCATACACATACAAAAAATGTTCCCAGAGTTTTTAAAGTACAATATACATACCCAATGGTTATTCAATAGCTCCAACTTCCTTCTCAAATTGTTCGTGAAATAAGATGTTTTCATCCAGGTTAGCAGTTTAACTGGTAATTTGATTTGCGAGTATGAAATATTAGGCATCACTTCTTTTTATTGCCCCTGGTAACTTCAGCGATACTCTCTTAGTAGTGGTAGTTTTTATGGGAGGCGCCCGACAGCTAAGGTCATTTGCGCCATTAGGAACAAATGGGAAAGAAGGGGTGGGGAGAAATCCGGCGTCGATATTGGCCTACTCTTGTCGAAAAGCGCCAAGGGGTTTAACGTCCCATCCGACGGACGGCATACTCACTCAAAGTACTCTCCACAAAGCACCTGAAGTAGGATCGGGATTCCACTGAAAAATATTTATTGTCTCCAGGATTTGAATCCGCGCCCTTTCAGTGATTTTTTCGTTTAGATATTTACTCGTGCTTTATTTATTTTTAGATATTACTCGTGCCTTAGAAGAAGTATTCTTAATTACGCATTTAGTTGTGAGTAATTATAGTGTATCATCAAAAGACATTCATTCTTCTTGTTATTGAAAAAATATATTTTTTTTAATGTTTCGCTCCTTTATTCAATAAACAATGTGTTCTTCGTATTATCAACAGATAGAATAAATTGTAGGTGCATGTATTGTTTTGTATATGTATGGGGTATATATATATTCTCTTATATTTTGAAGTGTCACTTTCTAGTGTTAAGTAGGCGGTTTTTCACACAGGAAATAATAATTGGTGCAAGTTTCCCTGGGAGCAATGTGAAGTTGAAGGAAGTCTGAAACTGAAAACAAAAGTAGAGGCGTAAAATATGTCAAATATTATTTTATAAAATAAACATTTTCATACGGAACTGGTAACGCATTTAATCAGTTCTGTGATTTCACGTTATTAAGTTTCCTAAATCATATTTACATTGAGGAATTTACCCTCCTGAACTGAAAAAATCCAGACAACTTCTATCATCAAGCGCCCGAGAGCTCTAATCTAGAGCCTTAATAACGACTGGTAATTTTTTTAAATCATTTAATTTAAGATGGATTTATTAATGCTCTTTTATGGTTCTTTGCTTTTCCGTCTAAATCTAAGAAATTCGTTTGAAACTAGTCTCTCCCTCAAGTCAATGAATATTAGCTTTATGTTTTTTATTGCAAACAAATATTTATTTGTGAGTACCACACATGACTAGTAATCCGTACGTCCATTTTCCTGAATTATAATCACTTGCTATTTGTATTATGATGATATTTGTAAGAGAAGGGATAAATAAAATTACAGTCTAGTCTAGACTTGAGCATCTAGGGTACCTATCCGTCGAAAATTAGTGAGAAGTGAGCCCCGTTGCTGGTTAATAGAGAGCTGGATGGCAGTTACTATCATTCATATACCAAGCTCGTTTCAAAGAGTCCATTACCTTTGTGGTATTTTCATTCTTGGGCTCAAACGCTATTCGCTCTAATAATCTTCGGAAAGACCACATTAAACACCACATTTTCTGGAATAGTTGCAGTCATGCTTCCGTACTTGTTCTTAATATTTTTTATCAGCACTAACAAAACGATGCCTTTCTTTTACTATCGTCCAATATTGCAGGTGTATGGGTTCATGGTTGGCTTTTTAATATATTCCAACAACAACTTTATTAACTACCTCATGAAATTTGCGTAAAATGATAACATTGCTATCGTAAAATGGTCCTAAAAATCTATTTTAGAGTAATTAAATGTCTAGAATATTAAATCTGAACTCATCTATTTGAGTAAAAATGGCTAATCGTAGAAAACGAATCAATATGCCCCAATTAGATAAATATTTCAATTTGTGACAATACGTATTTTTTACCACCAAAAGTAGGAATGACAATGATGCTCAGAGCAGATCCCTTCGGCTTATTTGAAATGCTTTCTTCATTTTTTCTGATGCGGTGATAAGCAGGCAATTAATTAGCCCTTCCTGATTTTTGAAACGCGAATGTTAGTGAGCGAGTAGGTACGAGCACTTGGTAGTGCTTCACGACTTCGCCACTCCAAGTGATACTTTATTTCAAAATAAAAGACAATGGATCCACTCTAAATAAAAAAGTAGTCTCTGGCAGGTAAACGGTTTAAACTTTTTTGTCCTCACTCGCATATGAGATCGGGAAATGAAATCTTTAATTAAGGAGTGAAAGTTAGCGGAGGCCGCGAGGACGCACCTAATTTTCGCCGTGAATGCTATTGTGCGATATTTCTATTCGTCATGTCCACGCTACTCTCGGATTTTCCCATCCCCTGGCTACTTCTCCCATTCTAGTCGGGACCTCCTCCTCCTCTCCCGTACTCACTCCCCCGCGTCCTCCCCCCCTCCTGCCGCATTCGCCCACCCACTTTATCCCCCCCGTCCTCTCCCATTCCATACTCCACTCCCGCCTGGACTTCCTCCCACCCTCCTCTACCCCATCCCGCGCACGGAGAACCCTTCCCCCAACCCTCCTCATCCATCTCAACCACTCGACCTTTTGTTGACTTCATTCCCTATTCATTGAAAACGTGTCGCTCCCCCGCCACCAGCAAGGACGTCAATCCCTTACCCCTCCCACTCCCAGATCTCTCACACTCCTCTCCATCCCATCCCAGGTTCCAAGCCACCCCCCACCTCCCCACTCTCCACGCTCCAATCCCCCCATCCCTTGCCTCTCTCCCACGCCCAAAATCCGTCTCTGCGCACTCTGAAAAAATAATCCCACTCCACCCATCCCGCTCAAAGCAGTCCCCTTTCCCCCGACCCCACGCCTGCCGCCTGCACCCGCTCTCCCCTTGCCTTCCCTCTCTCCCACTCCTTCCCTCCCTCCAGACCCCCGCCGCCGATTCCCAAGTTAAAAAAAGAGAAACCACCAGGCCACATACTCTCTCTCTCTTCCCCCACCCTGCTAGCCTCCTCCCTCCCCTCAGAACCCGCCATTTCTACCTACTTCAGTCCCAAAGCCACAGGCTGCTTGTTTTTCGAGCCTGTCTTCATAAATCTCCCCACGGCGGTTTTTGGGCGTCGAATTGAGAGAAGCAATGAGGAGGTGGTCACGAGTGAGGGAGGGGGCACGCTTGTGTGTGTGTGTGGGTGTGTGTGTCCCCGTGTGTATTTTCGTTTGTGCCAGGGGTGGCGTCGTGCGGTGTTATGGCGTGGGATCTGAGGGGAGTGAGGGGTGAGAGGACGGGGAGGGAACGGATGCAGGGACCATGGTTTTTCCTGAAGGGGACATATATGTATATGTGTGGGTATGTATGTGCGGAGTGTGGGGAGTGGTTTAGGGAGGCGACTGGGTGGATGAGTGGGGTTGGACCGGGGGTGTAGGAAAAGTGGGTGAAAGAGGAGGGAGGTGGGGAAGGGCTCTGGGGGATGGAGGTCGCCGAGGGAGGAGTGTTTTGGTACAGGGAAAAGGCCAGCTGCGTCGATGGTGGCTTGGGGTCGCGCGCGGCTAGTGGTGGGGGAGTAGGTCGGAGGGATCCCGGCATAAGGGGCTGAAGATAATCCCAATACAAAATAAGGACCTTGGGTTTCATCCAGTGTCGTATCAGGAATATATGGTGAGTCGTGGCGGAATTTCAGAAGCAGGGTCACCACGGTGCAAAGAATTGTGGAAGCGATGCGTATCCCCTTTTCTTTCTTGCCGCCCCCCCCTCCAGCGTTCAGTCCTCAAGCGCCCGCGTCCCCTCTTCCCCTGGTGTGTTGAAGTGAGGGTATTGTAAGCGGAGAAGGAAACCTTAGATTTTTACGGTGTTCGTAGCATGGTAGGATATCATCGAGGAGTGAGCATGAATATCACTGTCGAGTAATATCGGAATTTTTTGGGTTCTTCAGTATGGAATATGTGCTTTCATTCGTTGCACACATTCGTGAAAATGTGAAAAAAATTGGAAGATAATATTGCTTTTTCCTCTGTATACGGTAGAGAATGTAGGATTTTTATTGCAACAATATTTCGCTATGCATTTTCTTTGACGTGTAGTGCACATTACAGGATATTTTTTGCACTATTATTCAGCTTGCTTTAAGTTGAATGATGGTGACTAAACCACATGTACTTAACAGGTTCAAGATGTTAATGAGGAGTTACATTTTGGGAGTCATGTATTGGTGCACGTTTATGTCTCTGTTATCATACTTACTAACATGAAACATTTTACTGTAGTTTCGTATGGGTAATCCATAAAATGAAAGTTATTTCTTTGTGTTTTCCACACATTTTAATTATGACATTTCAGCAATTTAAATATAGTATATAATGGTGTGTATCGGAATATCAGGCATCAATTTTGAGTAGGGAATTAGCACTAAATGCGTAGATTTTTCAATGAACGATTATCATAAATTATTTCTTTGGATGATTTCATGTAGGACTCTAGTAATGCATCATCGGTAGACGTTTCAAGTAGAAGTATAATCTGTTGGCCTACCACAGGTTCCGATGATAAAAAATGCTTTTCACCAAGATATTTCTTCACAATGGGGGACAAAAAATATGGAAATACGTACATGGAAATAAGTTTGGACTTCAGGGTGGATGAGAGGCACACTTAGAATATTTTTTCCTGATATTCAGCAGCACCTTTTTCATGTATGTCGCCGTTCATTACCATGATGCAGTATTCAACCTGCTACTTTTAAATAGTTCCTTTTATTATTGTCATAGCCTTCGAGGATTTTCCATGCATCCCTACCTTCAATTTTGTAGTTGTGTATGCTCATAGTATGACATACTGATACATATACCCAAAATATTAAAAATGATATGAATAACTTTAACAACAGAGGCAAACATTTTTGACTCTACCAGTGCTTTTGATGCCCTAGATATCCGCATTGACCTTTGCCGTTTGCTCTCAAGATCCAAATAATGTAATCTAGTTTCATTTGCGGCAATAATATTCATAAGAAAGACTTCATCATCCTCTAGCATAAGCCTCAACTGCGGAGAATTCTACCAGCACACGTTCTGTTCGGATATGAGCAGTCTCAAACTACACGCGGACAAACATGTCTTTCGTAATATTTTCTCTTAACAAAGTGTGGATTGACACACAAGTTTTGAATATATCTTATAGGGCACTATACGCGAAATAACCACCTCCTCACCAACTGGTAGTAATGTTGTTCAAGTTTACTTCCGTAAAAGCAGTGAATAGAACTCTGATTCCACCTTCTTTGATATGTATTTTCTCCCTTCTTTTCAAAAATAAAAAAAAATCTTTATCTGTGCTATTGAAAAAAAACAGATGGAGCATAACCTTTAGCTGAGGATTTGTGCAAGCGAAAGCAAAATATCAAAGTGGCTTATTGCTCCTAACCTGTTATCTCAATGAAAGCCTTAGGAGAACTGAACATATTGACAATACGATGACTTTTGCACACAGCATAATCGGGTCTAATCAGTGAAGTTTGTTCCATATATTTAACATTTATTTAGCTAAAAAAATACGTAAAATTCAAATTTTTCACAATTAATCATCCGAAGAAGTTTATGATTACTAGTTATTTAAAATCCTTCTACATACATATTACTACAAGAATTTTTTTCCCAATTTTTTAACACTTATTATTAAATCAGGAACTTTTCAAATACCCAAATCTCAGATCTACTCCCATTGATATTGAAAGGGGCCGGTGGGAATACGAGGTGAAAGATAGATCTTGCACGCGTTTACTTTTATATACTTATACGTTTCCAATATCTCTTCAAATGTATCAGTGCTACACTTGATCTTATTAAATGTATTCCCCAATTCTACATAACTATCAAACTAACGTTTCTTTTCATTTCAGACACCAATAATGTTTCTTTCTTTACCATTTTCCTGCAATTATGGTTTGTTCACCACATTAATTTTTTCTCGTCCATTTTTTATCAATAATTATCTCCTATAACTAACGTGATTTAAGGTACTCTTAATGAATAAATCGTTTAAGGTTCGCTTTACCAGTCCCTGTGTAGGCAGGGTAAAATCCTCACCTGCCAATCTAGTCGCGTGTCACCGGGTTTCTGCCTCGGTGGGAACCCGGTGACACGCCGGGGGGGGGTTTTCCTACACCAAGGAGTTGGGTTTTGTAATTATTCTTAATGCAATTTTCAGAGTTTAGGTGGAAGAAGTGACTACAGAGTCTAACGCACGCCCAATAATGTACGTAAAAAAATGATTAATTAAAAATAAAAGATTCTACCAACATTATTCCTTTCTCTTCAAGAGACTTTCTTCATCAGAATTTTTAGATTTTCGGTTGTTGTGTAAGAATTTGTAAATCGATCCATTCGACCTTCTTCACTCTGTGGAAGCAGCTCGCTTTAAATGTTCCAATAATTCTATATTTCATTTTATCATCCACTAGAATTGTAAATAAAGTGAAAATAAAATCCATAATTTATGTTTGAAAAGGTGTTTCTTAGGGGTAATTAAAGCTACCTTTTGCAATGTGTAGGTTTCAATTTTATTGAGATTACGTAGAATTCCTTAGGTAGGTATCCTCTTCCGATCGTGGATTTCTTATCTCCCTTATTGAGTATTTTAATTCTGTTTCCCAAATAGGTGTACGAGTACATTTTTTTGCCGTCTAGATCTTAATTTTGTACTATTTTTCATTCTTTTTAGGTCATAATACTGATTCCCTTCAGCGCTAAGGCACTAGTACTCTTAAAATTACTTATGAATTCACTCTAATTCTTACTATTAAATTCATCTGTGATTATCCGTAACTGTGATTTAACTTAAAATTCCGTTTGAAGTTTCAAGTAGTGCATTATTTTTTACATATTTTTAGCAAGGCGTCTTCACATAGGAACAATATATTTGCCGACTAGTGTCTATCTCATTTCTATATTTTTACATTGTCATAAGCCTTTTCAATTGGTTTGCACACCATATAGTTTCTAAGCTGCGATCACTCCATTGATGTTCTAGTGTGAAGTATTGTAATATTTTACTAAGTTCAATGGTTTTGGTTTTCTGAGAATATAGTACACTGTTATTTTTCAAACATCTTACCCAAGCGTTTACAATCGTGTTAATCGTAATTCCCGGTTAGTGCATATAAACGTATAACATATTTTCTTCTGCAGTAGTACATTTTGTAATATAAGATAAAGGAAATCACTTAACTCTGTTGCCCTCAACAATAGGATAATGAATTCAAAGAAACTGCAGCAGATTCCGTAACAGTAGCTTTTAACGGAGTTATCCGCTAAGTGCGCATTACAAGGCAACAATTCCAGTGTAAAAACCATTCCCCTTGACCGGAAGGATAATGACCTTTAAATTGGATATTTTAATATGAAATTTAATGTGAACTAAATGTATTCTAATTTTTAAAAAATAAGCTTATGAATCACAAAGTACAGTGCGTCCTCTCTAGAGAAATATATCTATACTAATGTCATTGGAAATTTCACTAACTGCCTAAATCAATGATACGAGTAATCACTTATATTTTTGTGAAGAGCTCCAAAACTCCAATAGTATATAAATATAAATATAAAAATAATATATAAAAAAATAAAAATAAAAAAATAAAAAAAATAAATATAAAAAAATAGTATTCCAAAAACTCTATAATATTTTGAAAAGGAAGCATTTTAGAAATAAAATATGAACAATTGGATTTACACTTTAAATAGGGAAATGATGAGTGATTGTTATGTATTCTTGATGTGACCCCACATTTTTTTTAAGAAGTTCGATCCTATATTTGCCATTCTTTCCGTAATTGATCGTAATGAAAATTAAACATTAAATGAAACTTAATATATGAGATAACAGAACCAATAACAACATTTCGGAACTTGAAGAGCTCGAGAATTAATTTTTTTCCTCGAAATACTCAGATCTCGTTTATTTTACGTAGAAGTGCTAGTTGAGAACGTTTCCAAGAAGTTTCTAAATATCACTCACATTTAGAACGGATTTCTTTACTCAATAAAACACTCTGTGAAAGTGTACAATCGTTTTGGCCGATCTCAATCCTTGCAATAGTTTATTTTGCTCCAATCGCCATAAGATCCTAAATAGTTTATGCAATGAAATACTTAGTGCGAGAAAAAAATTAAAGAAAAGGAGCGGAGTTGAGATGGGAGATAAAAAGGGAAGAATAGCCATGAAATTCCATCCCACCGATTACTAATGCACTCAAATATAATTAGCTTGCATGACCTTAAGCTCTGGAATGACTCCCTCACTTAGTATAATTCACCAAGCGGAAGCGAGTGGAGGCGGGAGGTCTGGGAATAAGTGAGGGGGTGGGAACGAGCCTGAGATGTTACATGCATTTGTTTTCTTTATCTTGCTCTCAAATCAAAGTCAATTCGATGAAAATTTGGGCAAATTCTGCGGATCTTAGCCTAAAACATTTCAACCCCCTTCAGCCCCCCTTCTCATCTGAGTCCTGTTTCCTTTCCCACCTCCCTCGCTGTTCCCCACGTTCTGGGCATCCCCCTCCCTAAAACCCCATTTTCTCTCCTCCTCCTTCCCATCATCCCCTTCCGTTTTCCGTGAAATCTCAACCTCCCCTTTAACCACCCCCTTCTCTCTCTCTCATCTTCTCACTTCTCCTCCGAATTTTCGATCTCCCGAATGAGCGATGTTCTTTTATTTCCGCCGGGGAAGCTTGGCGGCGGAAATGCAGGGTGATGCATAATCCATCGCGTTCGGAACGCGCCTCGGGACGACGCAGTGAGGAGCAGAGAAAGCACAAGGTTGTCGGAGGGAATTATTCATGAATAATTTTCCTTTTAATGAGGATGGATCTCTCCCATTCTTGAAAATCTCGTTACCAGGTCAGCGCATCGTGTTTATTTCGATCTCCTTTTCCCCCTTGCTTATTTATCTCGTTTTTTTTGCTGCGTAGTAGACAGCATCCCACTCCTTCCAATCCACGCCTGTGCATATATACACGATACATGCATCTTCCTTCAACCGATTCTCTCTCACCCTTTTGCCTTGGCTCTCCGACGAAGCATTTCGTTTCATTTCCGTTGACTTGACCCCTGCATGCCTTTTTCACTCGTTAAGAGCTGCCGTAACCCATTGGGTGTCTGTTTTTTACCGTGCAATCTAGTCATTGATGGAGTTCCTTGATATGCTGTCATTGGATGCGAGAATTGGAATAATTTTGGAACCAGGTAATCGATTCTGTGCCCGGAGGACTAACTCTTTCGCTCTCTTTTCCTCTATCAAATTCCCTCACGTTCCTTCTCTCTTTCTCTCACTCATAACTGAGTAAGACTTACCAAATACATTGAGAAGACAAAAAAATATAAAAGCCCGATAGCATTATGAATGTAGAAACCCATCTTTAGGTCTATAATCGAATGTACTGTATGAAATTTTTGACAAAAAATTGGAAACTTTCGCTAGCAATTTTCCGGAAAAATTGTATTGAATATTTTTATTATATTTGATATTAAGGGTAAAGCTTTGCTCAGATTTTGGCTTTATTCCTAACCCATCTTCTTTGGCGAACTTTGATGAACTCTACTTTAAATTTCGAGTTAACTAATCGAGGTACGCAGTAACTAGTTTTGTGTATCGGCATTAACAGCGTCCCAATTATCTCTAAAACTAAAATTCTAGGCCCTTTGTTCTTTTAAAGAAATTAGAGATCGCTTATTTTTTATTCATAAATTTAAAAAAATATTTTCACCATATTAAGCATTCATTTCCGTTGAGGTGAAGAAATAGATGCTGGAGTAAATCAATAGTAACGTATTTATACTTGCACTTATTCAGAAAGTTACGGTTGAAGATTAAAATTTTTTCATTATATGAATCTATTTTCTGGCATAAAATCAGATTCATTTGCGACCGCTATTCCATTTATAACTAAATGGATCTCTCCCCATTCATTGGATATTTTTATCCGGCATTCAGAAGTAAAAACTGCCTTTGATAAGTAATTTAACTTGAAATTTTTAGGAGTAACCGGAACTGTAATTAAGGCTTCATAAAATCCATTGAATGACCTGTAAAGTTCTTTTGGAAGAAACCCTAAAGTCAATAGGTGGCCCATAAATTAGTTTGGAGCGAAGAAGACGAAGTAATTTATTCGTTATTATGTTTTCAAAAGGTTTTCATTGTTACTTCAAAATTTAGAGTAATGAATTCTGGAAAATTTCGACTCCCAAATTCCATTTTTTTTATACTAGAGCGTATAAAAGTAACTCTGAAGAAAGTACTCCGTGACACTGAGAAAATGAATCGTGAAAATTAGGAAGAAAAATATATAACTAAGCAAGTGTAGAGCTCACCTGGTAGTTTTACTCTTTGAATTACAATTTGAAGCCACAATTACATTACCCTCTTTAAATCGCCAGAACCTTTTCAATATTGAGTAATCCTTGTAGGTCACAAAGTTTCAATATGAATACTGTTGTCTAGTGTGGGCGTAGAACTAAATTCAATTGTCGGAATCAAAATCAAGGCAAGAAAGAGAAGAGAGGTTTTCTCCACGAGAAAAGTAAGCCTTTTTTTGAACGTCCCCGATTTAGTTGCATGGAAGGAGCTATAAGATCCAATATCATTTAATACATTTCAAGATATCTCCTCAATGATAGTGTGCTTTGCTCTATTCTTATGTGAATTTAAGATTCAGTATCCTGCATGTGATTCGTGCCGAAGCTGAACCCATCAATGTACAATGGTTTTTCTCAAAATTGTAACTGTATGCTAAAACTGATCAGTAGAACTTAAAATTACCTGGTAAAATTCGCTGAGAAATCCTATCCACGCAAGGACAATATTAATGCCCATACATAAGTTTTATAGGTACACTATCCAGCTTATTACCAATAATCTAAGGGAAAATTCAATCATAGTATCGGTTTCTGTAAAACTTTCGATTAGTTTTTGTCCGTGAATTGGTTTTTTATCTTTGTTTATTATATAAGGTTATATATTCTTATGTAAAACTGTAACGCTCATGTTCATAGTCCCTAATACATGCAAATTGCTAACTAAAGTAAACGATTTTACCAAACCTAAACCCTCAGTACGTGCTCCTATATCGATTATGAAAAATGACAATGTAATGAATTAATTGCTGTTTCTTATGCTTTAAAATACAAGCGCTACTTACAAAGTCATTTTGAGTGATTCCTGAAAACGACATTAGTGCTCTCTGCTTTATACGCCCATGAAGAGATTCATTCTCAATTAGATTGTATAAACTCATCTATAGTACATCGTTAGCCTTCCATAGACACTCGTAAGTGAATTTGACCATCAGCCTCGCTCTGAATTTCAGCCGTCGCATTCAAATTTTATTCCATTGAGGAATGAGAATTAAGGGGGTTCCCCCGACCACTTGGGCGAGAAGCACGCGTAATCCTTCAAATTTCCTTCCAGTCACTTTTTCGCTTCCCTCCCTCGCCATTTTCCCACGGAAAAAAATCCTCCCTACGTTTCGTATCTTTCCCAAGTTGAGGGGCGAGCGAAGAGCGGGGGGAGGAGGGTGAGCGGAGGGAAGAGTCCGCGTAAAGTGATTGTGCCAATGCTGTTTGGAAGAGGAGAGATATTCGATCGAATGGGTATCTCCTCTTCTTTTTAAAGGGGGAAAAGAACTGGTTTCGCTGAATGAGAGCCAATCCTTTTAGCCGTTTTGGAGGGGTTGCGGTAGTCGGGCGGGTGCCCGTGGAATAAGATTGGGGAAGTCGGGGGAAGGCTAATTCTTAGTCGAACGGGCAAATGAGTTAGCGGCCGATGCAGTGGAGATGCGAGATGAGAGTGATGCAGGCCTATTCTCCCACCCCTCGGTAAATACTGTATCCGAGCCTGGAGACTACGTAATTGTACGACGGATTTCTCAATAGGTTATGTCATAGAGGCAAGGGGACAGTAGTAACCTGGTTTATCAAAGAAGTTGGAGTGGCGTCACAATTCTATTGGATTCACGAGTCCTAATGTCTCTAACTCCTGGAATCACATTATTATCAATTTTTCACTGTTATCTATTTCACATGAACAATAGTGTGGCCTCCAGGCATTCATGCAATGAATTATAAAGCGTAATCACTGAATCAGGAAGATTTAGTTTTCCAAAAGAAATTGCAATAGAGTGGCCAACCATAAAGATATTTGAATATATTTTTATCATACGGCTTCTATTTTTAGGAGATAATCCGTTTATAGAAGCAACCAGCGCGCTTTCTATCGCCTATTGCCAGCCTTTTTATATAAAAAGTAGTTACCGTCGTTGTACTCTTACATATGTAAGCTCTTATTTTTACGATACTACTTGCGTCGATCCGCTACAACCGATTTAAGACTTTTGCTAACCTTGGGCTGCTGTTGTTATGTCGAATAAACGAATGTACTGAAGAAAAATACATTTGAACACTGTAACATTAAAGTAACCAGTAAAATAACGATTTTATCTATCAGAAGTTCCGAATTTATGCGAATTCATTCTCACATTGGCTCCAGTTTTATATTCATGGCTATTTTTCACACGGTCACTACTATATAAAACAACGCCTTGTTGGTAAATACAGAGGCAAATTCAATTTGCTCTATACCATTCGAGAAAGATGTAAATAGGAACCAATGAAGTTTTGCGGAAATATCATTTCACAAATTCAGTAAATATTCCCTAAGATAGAAGGAAATAAACCGAAATATTTTAGGCATTCAATTAATTAAGATAAAATAGGAGAAAATATGACACATTTCTATTTGTTTTCCATTAAATTATTCAGGAAATTGGGATTTTGTTCACTTCTTTCGGCGCTGACAAATTTTCTAATTTTATTTTGCGTATCAAAGTCAAAACAGCCTTGCTAAATTGATTTTAATTTAATAATAGCAAACCAGTTGCTAACAGTTACAGCAATTAACCCTGTGAATTGAGACTTGTTTTAATAGACAGAGGTTACACTCAGCCCAATTTAAGTCATAAGACTGGTAAAAGGAACTCATTCTTGATTGGGGGGGTTTCTTTTTCCTGAGCCACTCCTCCGTTTTCCACTAAGTCCAAGAAGTAGGATTCAAAAAATCATAGAACTTCGATTTCACTCAGGTTTACCAAAAGGCATCACCCGTTGGTTTACACCTGCAAGTTAACGAATAGAGATAGTACTAATCAGAAAGAAAAACTGGGAACGGTTTAATTTTCCTATTACGTTGTTGAAAAAATATTTCCATGCATATCTACTCTTTGGAAATTGATATTTTTATTTAGTAACATAAGAATGAGCACTAGAGTAATTTAATAAGGATTCTTAATATCTTATGCATATACGCAATAATTTAATTAAGTAATTTGTGTGAGAATATGAAAAAACTGTTTGTGATGAATTTATTTAACCATTGGCAATGGGCATTAGCTTCTGTGAAATGAATGAAGACAGAATATGGTTATCTGACATGACAGAGAGCCTTCACAGAGGCCAGGGTTGAGGGTTCCTAACTTTTAGTTTTACGGAGCACTATATTATGAGGCAGATAACGATCAAACTTCACTAGCCATATCTTACTTTGCGATGCTTGTTGTTAGATATGAAATGATAAGGACACTCTTATGTCAAATAAAATATTTTCTAAACGAATTATTTCTTGCGGGCTAATTATAGGGGAATATATGTTATCCTTATTCCCAAGACTGCATACCACATCAGGGTTTCTACGTGAACTTAAAAAAACGTAATGCAATGTTTGAGAGAACATTCGGTCAATTAAATTGCGCATACAGCCCATTCTTAATTGATTATGCGGATTTCTAAAGTCGAATAAAAAGCGGAAAATGAAAGTGCAATACAGTAGCGCGATGAGGATATCGAAGCGTGTCATTTTCAATGTGGGTGATTCCTAGGACACATGAAGTCTTCCAAATGTCAAGAAGGTGTAAGAGTGGTGGCCAGGACGAGGACAGGGATAAATTGGATTACTAAGAGGTTCGAAAGAACGTTCTGATATCTTTTCGAGAAAAATGGAAAAGGAAAGAGAAACAGAAACCTTAATGATAAGGAGTTAGATAGGTAAATCATTCGGGTCGTAAAGATGTAAAACTATATAGTATACATAGGAAAATATTTCAGGAGATAAAAAATGTATAATCATCGTGATAAGTTTTAAGAATTTAATTAACTTAATGGAAAACCTTATAACTCCTTTTCCTTATTCAGGTTTTCTGTATTTTAATACATTTATAGAATATGAGAAAAATAATGAATAGCTGAGGGGAGATGGGTGGTTTATTTCCCCTTCTAGTACGTGATTTGAGTTGAATATTTCACTTTTAATTTACAAAATTAGAATTATTTTTCTTATTTTATTTTTCCGTCATGCAAAACTACGTGGAGAAAATACGATTGCATATTCCTATGGAGCGTAGTTATGTATGGCGCGGAAATGTGGCCACTGACGCAGGATGATTGAAGTAGATTGGAGTTTTTTAAAAGGTGGGTGTGGAGAAGAATGAAGAAGAAATGGAGAAAGCAAAACAAATGAGGAAGTACTAGGTACGGTTGGCGTGGAAAGGATTTTGTTGGAAGAAATCCTAAGGAGGTAGGAAAAATGGATGAAGGGTGTGATGGTCGGCAGCGGGATATTGAAGAAGGTAATAGAGGGTAGTATGGCAGGCAAACGAGGAAAGGGCAGGAAGAGGATAGAGATGTTGGACGGGATGAAAGGTTGAAGGGAGTATACAGAGATTAGGAGGGACTTCATGTAGAGTAGGTAGCTGGATAGAGTTTTGTGAGGAGTCACAAAATATTTATTTGATAGTTGTGTCCATCCAAAACCTACTTTAACCGGTAGATTACTTAATAATATATCCTTTTAGATAATAGAGGACGACCAGTTCTTTGTTTAGTAGGCAAAAATATATTTTCTCAAGGTAAAGAATGATTTTTCAGTTTAATTAGGACGGTAAATATACATAAATTTTTCTATGGATATATACATACACACACACATGAATATATATAATTCACACTGAGAATGGAGATATGGCTAGCCAACAATAATATAGAGGAACACAAATATATAAAACTCACACATTCCAAAGTTGAAAATGTGCGAGTTTCATTTGTACAGATCAGGGTACGACTATATAACGCACAGTAAACGCTTGGTTTCAATGTCATTTCTAACTTACCAGTTTTTATATGAGATTTATGGTGAAAATTAAACAATTTTAGATTGTAAAAAACATTTGTCTTACCAGGATATGGATCCATCGAGTCCGGTCGAGTGCTTTAGCCAGTTAAGCTACCGCTCATACTTTCCGAGATTTTGGGGGCTTTAAATCCCGGTCAAGGCGAATGATTTTTACGCTATGACATTGTTGCATTGCAATGCACATTTATCGCATGGCTGCGTTGAAAGTTTCTGACGCGGAATCTCCCGAAATTTCTAGGATTGACTATGACATCATCATGAATAGATCACATGAAATATTATGAGATAATTTGAAATTTTAGTGGAAAGACAGAAACAGTTACGTCCATAGTTAACACTGAAATTCCTGAAAAATTAATCCAGGTAGTTTTTTAGTATGGATCCGCATTTCTATAACTGAAACTCGAGGGAAACCTTGATACACTAAATGCTCTACGCTCGATCGTATGTATAAGGCAGTTACGGAAGTCTCTTTTGGATTATAAGAAGGAACGTAACATTTAAAAAAAATTGAAACCGCATGCCAAGAAGTTTGATGAAAAAAGGTGTACTTACTCGTATTTATCTGTTGGTGGGATTAATGTGATTTCAAAGGGGAAAATGCTATCACCCCAAACTGGGGCGAATAGCAAAAGAGGTAGACAGTTTGGTTTGGCTGCGAAAGCTTAAGGTTAGTAAGGGAAGAGAGATGCAGTTATTTTCCAGAGGGATTGCGAAATACGGTAGAACGATTGTGGATGATGGCAGAGGATAAGAAATGGGTGACCCACTTGAGTGAGGAAGAGGGAGGTTGAACGGAAGCAAGGGAAGTGGGATGGGTGTACGCGGGTGGTAGGGGAGAAGCGAGGGTCGGAGATAGGGAGAAGGGCATGGTAGTTAAGAGGGAGAGGGCAGGGGTCATGGAGGTGGTCAGCTCATCAAGTAACCCTAGATGCACCCACCCGCGTCCTCTGTCTCCCCATTTCGCCCCATAAACCCAGCCTTCTCCCCGGCATGCATACTTCCTCCAATCCTTTTTTCCATCAACTTGCCCTTTCTGAAATTCTCCTCGGCCTTCACCACTCCCTTTTTCTCGACTCCGTACAATGCTGCTCCACGGCTCACCTCTGAGCCCTTTCCCAGCCCTCCATGGCTGCCGTAATCGGAACGGTCTGCTGAACCACTCACCAGTATACACCCCCTGCGGAATGTTATGAAGGTTTCCATTAAAAAAATCCTCTCGTCCCCATCTAACAACGACTTTACACACCTTCTAATTTCCTGCAGCGAAATCTTTCTACTTCAAAAACACTACCACCTTATTCTTTTCTCTCGTTTTCTCGGCACACAATCTTTCACAATGCATGCATGCATGCGCTTTGGTTCACCTATATATGCACACATGCGGGTCTTTGAACTCTCTCTATATACACCCGTCTTCCCTACCACCTGTATCTGGATTCACAATAACTTTTATTCTCAAGTCTCTTTTCCTCATTCAATTTTATTTCCCGGTCCTCGGCCAAATGGTATCCAAACCATAAATGCCGACCGAATAAATCAAACTCAAGAGTTGCACAAACCTTCCTTGATGTTAGTGAAAGATTTTACCATAAAATAGAGACTAAAATAACTTCAACACAGTTTTTAGAGCTCGATTACTACAAACTCTTCGTCTGTGTAATAGTTCTTCAGCCCACCCATTCCACGCATATCTTGCTCATTCATCATCAGTTTTTAAATATTTTATTCTCAATTTTGCTAAGAATTTATGACTTGTTTAACAATGAAATTTGGACCAAATATTGTTTTTACTGCCCGTATAAACAATCATTTCTTTCGTTTCTATATTTAAAAAAATATATCAATTATGATGGAAATAAAATGTATAGACAGAGTAGCGAACGGAAAAGTATTTCAAAGAGTGAGTAAACAGAGACGTCCATGAAAAACTTAATAAGAAGTAGAAGAGGGTAACTTGTTGCCATAGCAGAAGAAAAAATATGGAGCAGACGTAGAGGGATCACTAGAATATAAGCATAAGAACATGTATTGAAATATAGTTATGCAATAATCTATGAGGGAATGATAAGGTTCCCAGGATAGTTAGGGGATGTCCCCCAAACCATTCTCGGGTAGATGATCCGCAATGATGAAAATACATATATAATATAGTTTTGGGAATAAAAAGTAATTTTTGAACCTTGGGTGTGTGTAGAAAATTGTCGATGAAGCACGTTGCCCAATTTCACCAGGGATGTAGACCGTAAATCACTTACTTTATCATTTTTGTCATGCATTTTGCCATTACAATCTCATGTTGTATGCTCGTGTCAATTATATGGCAAAGCATTCATCTACATCTACATAAATAGCCTGCGAGCCACCAACCATTAACCATGCCAGATCGATTGTGATATTTCGGTTAGCTCAGTAAAGAATTAGCCCATAAACAATTCGGAATTCATTTAATAAATTTGAAGTGACCCTACATTAAGATTATTAAATGAAGTCTTTAAGGTGATATGTAATTTAAGTTAGTTGTGTGCACAAAATATCCTATTATCTCTCCTTTTATAGATGCAAACAGTCCACTACCAATTGCCTCAAAAAAATTAAAATATTCACGAACGTAACTAATTGTCCGCCAACGAGAGAGAATGGTAAAAAGTAAGTTTCATGATAAATTTATCATAATAAATGGGCAACGTTATTTTCGCCAATAATAGTTGCATACGTTAAAAGATCATGTTCCATCTTAGGCAGAAAATCATAAATATTATTTCTCTGCACTGGTATTTTTTTTAATTAGGGCTTACTAAAAAAACTAAATTGTCGTCAAAATTACAATTGTTTACTATTCCATTGCACAATTTTAATGCACTTCACAAAAACACAATTTACATGTATTTATTCAATTTTCGTGCTCTCCAAAGACTTGTTTAATACATCACTCTGTTTTTCCCCGAACAGTACCGGTTCTCTTGCGCTCTGACAGCTCCTCTTTATTGTCTCCCGCTTTATTTGATCTGCATATTTGTCACTTGGTTATTCTCGTGGGGCCTTCCCTTCTACATTCCTTTCTATATTCGAATCGGTCTAACTGTGATGATGAGATTGACTTCCCACTGAGTTTTTCTCTGCACATTCAAATTGCTTGGACTTCTCTCTCTCTCTTTCGCATTCTGTCAATATCCCCTCAGGCTCACATGAGCTCTCATCAAGTTTGCGTCAAGTTATTCCTAGATGTCTCTGTTAGTTTACAACAGTCAATTGGTCAGAATTTTCTCAGTGATGAAGTCATGGAAAGTCCATGAAGGAAGTAAGCCCTCAACGTAGGTTCCTAATGACTCCTTGTAGACCTTTTCCACAAAGCGTACCTTTCTATCTAGTACGTCTTTTAGTAAATGGAACTGTATTTTCCTATCCTCTTCTTTTAATCTTATTCCTTCCTTGGTTCTCGTGTCATATTTTCTCTCGATATTAAAAATACGTTCTTTACAATAATTATGAAAAACATTTTTCACATCTTCTTACAAAGTTTTTTAATGCTCTCTGATTGAATTTCGAAAAACTTGACAGAATTCCATGTCAGAGGAAGTATGTGAGACGAGTAGGAGTACGACACTATGAGAATCAGAGGCTGTTAGAGTAGCAGGGTAGGGGCGAATAAGCAGCCTTTGATTTATGGTGTTCGAGGCGGATTCTGTAAACCCAATGAACGGAGCAAGTTTGTTACAAAGGCGCTGTAAGTTTTGAAAAAAATAACATCTCCACTTCCCATTACGCCAATGCTAAATTTGGAAACATATATGCACGTAAGAGAACGCTCAATTTGAAAGCTGCTTAACGTTAAAAAAATTAAAATGTAGACCACATATTATTAAATATGTTATTAATACGATACACGAATTAAGCGATTTGTTATTAATCAACCCACATTTATTCATGTTGTTAAATTTTTAAGCTCTTATTTTCCCAGGAAATATTAATTCGTATTTGTGAACACCTGGGGGCAGTAAAACAGAAGAGGCAAGGAGCAAATTCGACTGTGGGATCTGTTTGATTTCTGGCCAACAAAATTTTATGAATGTTTTGGGATTAAGCGCGTGGCAACAATATGAACTTCAATTCCAAATAATAAAATTTGAAGCTATGAGAATTTTTATATTAATTATCGGGAACGTTTGTTGAAGAAGTAAACAAATCCTGCGTGACATTGAGCCATCATATATTGCTGTATCCATACTTGATTTCCCACGTGAGCATAACAAGAAATACAGATTTATTCCGTTGTAATTCAATCTTTTATTTTAATATGACATTTTTTTTCCTTTCAAGATACTTTTTTACTTCATTTTGCAACAAAAGAGATCAATGGGGCTAAAATTCTTGATAACGCAAAAATTTCAGAGTGAAAAAAATATTCGTCTTGACCGGGTTTGAATCCCGGTCAAGGCTATCGATATTTTTACTTTAAAATGGTTGCATTTTAATACGATTTAGAAGATGACTCCATTAAAATTTACGGTCACGGCATCTTCCGCAGTTTCTTTAAATTTGTGAAAATGTTTTGATTGGCTGAAGAAGTTAAAAGAAATACTAAGGGGACAATTTTTCGTCCTTTATCTTCCATGTGTATTCATTATTGATGGTAATATGGAGAGGTAACCGACAGTTGAGGTCATTTATACCATTAGGGATGGATGACAATTAAGAGAAACCCGGCGTCGGCATTAGCTTACCCTTAACGAAAGGCGCCAAGGGTTCCACAGCTCAGCGTCCCATCCAACGGACAGCGTACTCTCTCTAAGTGCTCTCCATAAAACGCCTCAATCGGTCTGACACTGAAAATAATCTGCTTTATTCAGAATTTGAACCTTCTGGGTGCCAGCGCATTAACCATTGCACCAGCACGGTCCTCCTTCAATTATCAGACTCATATAGTTTTATAGTATTTATTTCCATAACACAAATATAATCAATTTTATCTGGACCGATGATTTGTTATATTTTATTTCTTATTTTAGCACTAGCGCTGTTGAAAAATGGTCGAATTCGTTTAAACCTTCCTCCAATCAATACTCCTACTATGCTAGGACAAAATGTTATTAAAAATATAATATTTAGTTGGACCGAGTTGTGCATTGTTAAGAACGGGAGGTAATGTATTTTAAAGTAAAACCCCTAGTCCATGATTAAAAATCATGTCTGATTGTTTATTAATACTTTGCTAAATTTGAGGGAAAATTAATTTATGAGGGAAATATTCCTCCAATGGTCTTCTGGTACGCGTATAGCAATTGGATTTATAGTTACATGTGATAAAAAATATTTTAATTGAAAAACTTCCTGCTTTATTTCCAATGTCTATTTAAACGTATTTCAATGAAGTTGTGTGCATTGATTTTTTACATGATTACATGGTTGATTTTTACATGTTTATCTTTGAAATATTCTTTTTAAATTGACATTTTTTATGGATTTAGTTTCTACGATGTGGAAAATTATACTTTAATAATCTCATTAATTTCAACATGATGGAAATAACTGTTTTACATTACTTTCCTTCTGATTCCATCTCATGTAAATTATGATTCCGCATGAAGACTAAATAAAACCAAGGCTTGGTTTGAATATATTTTAATATCCATTGTGGTTTCCATAAGTTGCACGTACATGACAAAATATTAATCAGCCAGAAGTTGGATTAATGCACTTTTTCCAAATGCATTTGATTGGAATTATGATGAATTATAGTTTAGGAAGTCCGTGGAATCAGTTTTATATTATCATCATAATTTAGCTAATTTGATGAATAAGTTATTGTTGCAAAAGTTTTTTATACCAACCGATGATTTATAAGAATAAATCCCTGTTGGAAAATATTAAAGTTTACTTTACGGTGTATTTAAAGGTATTCATAAATTCATTGCGTCATTCCGTATATATTTCATACATCAGCCAAAATGCTCTGAGTGTAATCTCAGACACTATTCCCTTCCGTGGCATTACTTTTTCACGCATTCAGAGGCGTGTGAAAAAGAGCTCAGGACGCTTCCCTTGTGAAAACGTGGCAATGTTTCCACCCGGGAAACAGGGTATTTTCCCACGATACCTCCCAGTATTACCTGTGACCATTATTAGGTTTAGGTATTTTAATTCGAGAAAACTCCTCCTCATCCACCCCGGTGAGCCACCTAACATTCTCTCCTTCCAGCCCGCAAATTCCGCTAATATCTTCGCCGCTCCGGAAAATGCTCTCAATAAAATAGTTGAGCGGACGGGAACTCCGCCCCCTAGCCGTCTTTCTCCGCCCTCTATCGCACTTCCTCCGACCCCTTTCTCCTCTTTCTAACCCTACACCAAGCTCCGACGCTCCCTCCAAGTCTAATTTTTCCGAGAGGCCCTTTTATCTCCTATTAACTGCTCCTTTTCCCATGCACAACTCTCACTCCCACAGCTTTCCCATTTCTCTTTACCTCTGCCGTTCCCCCCACCCTAGTCCTCCTCCCCGAAGGGACCCCTCCCTCCCAAAGAATTCTCCTCGACCACTCCCCTGGCGTACAACCAAACCATGAGAGGGGAGGTGTATTGGCTATGTCGCAGGCGTACATTCATGGCCACACGAGCACTTTATTGTCACGGGACTGCTATTTACCGTGTGCGTGTGTGTGTGTCGAAAGTTGTGGGAGTAGGATTTTGGGGAAGAGGATAAAGGGTTGAGGGGTAGAGTTGAGAGTGGGTGTAGAGTGGGCGTGGGGGGCGGTCTCTTTTCGTGCGTGGTTCGTTTGTTTTCACCAGGATTGCGCGCTGAGGGGTTTTTTTGAAGTGCGTTGAGTGTGGAGGCCTTGGGGGAGAGGGGCTATGTAGTTATCACGTGCTGCCTCTCCGGTAAAGAGTTGTGGGTGGGATGGTAGGGCTGAGGAGGAAGGGTTTGTGATGTGGGAAAGGTGTTCGTATGAGAAGGTTTAATAAAAGAACAAGTTGATGCGTCGGACCCCGCCCCTATTGAAACTTGGCTGTAATTTTTTTTCTCGATCGAATCCGTGCATATCTCACAATCAGACGTCAAGTGGTTATGATACGAGTATCTAAAAAAAAATCCTCGGTTGGTTCTCTCCGCTTCTGGGTGTGTATGAGAAACAAGGAGTGTGTTTTAAAATTTCTATAATCAAGGGAAAGTTTGTGAATTAGGCTGTAATTAATTTTGACCGTCGTAAAATAACTGATGAGCTTCTGCACAACGATTGGTTATTTTATGTTATTTTGCGGCGATATTGAGACTTTTTAGTCCTTTCTTCCACTTCATCCCAGTGCATTGCAATGAAGACAATTACAAACACGCAAGCTCTAGGTGGATGAAAACCCACCCTGCGAAACCCGCGACCTCTGAGTTGGCAAGCGAAAACATAACCCCACATCCACCGGAGCCTGCATTTCAATTAGTGATTAAATAAGTGAATAAACAGTTTACTCTATTGCCTTTATAAAAATATTTAGATTTATTTATTAAATAATTTGAAAGCTGATGAGTTCATAATAGTTTTTCACATATTCAAAACTGAATAACTACATAATGGGAAAATGACTCATGCACACTTTTTGAAGGGATTTTTGCAGGTGATATTCAGGATTTTATTTTCTTTGAACTTTTTCTATATTTTAAAGTTTTTTTTATGTTTTATAAATGAGCTTTTATGCATTTGTTTTTATTTGTCGTTGAGTACGTGCTATCAATTCAAATGAATGCCAAAATACGACTTCTCAATTATTAGAAAGCAATACAGTTTGTTTTTACGTGAACGCAAGGTGAAAAAATATTGAAAGCATGTTTTCGTACCAATAATATTAGCTAGTCTTTGCCACGGTATTGCTAAAATTTTACTATTTTTTATATGTATGAACTGAAGAATTTCAGTGCTTTGGGTAATGCAAAATTTGTTTTTGAAAATTGATCGGCATCCTAGATTGGATAAATATTTCGGCTTCCCTCATGGGTATAAATAAAATGTAAATATAACAAAATTTACATATTCCGAAGACCGGGAATCGCTCAAAGGTTTCCCATCAAAATATATCCCTATCGCCAAAGCTTCAATACATTTCTCTTTCCATTTCCGCCCATCTGACAGTCAGACCTAACGCACACGGTAACCGTGATCTGTGATCCCATATTTTCTGGAATCCAATGTACAGCTGTACGGATGTACATATTTGAGAAGTCGATTTGTGACGCCAAAAAAATTTCAACAATCAAAATTTTTTTACCACTCTCGCGTTCTCATAATTTTCCTGTAACGTGGTGAATAATGGCTAAATTATGTAATAATTCGCCACTGTCTCCTACTCCTTTCTCACATAATATTAAAGTTTTTAAATATTTCATGAACTTGATTACTTGGAAAAACATTTTCATTCGTTAATTATGTTTATTGAGCTTATTTTATGTCATTTTTTATCTTGTATTTAATTTATTTTTTTAATAAAATAAATTTGGTTCAGAACTTTTACTTAGCGAAACTCCATCTAAATGTGAAAAATGTAAATACTTAAATTACTACCCATAATTTTTGCATTTAATTTTCGCAAATCATTGCTTTTTTACTTAAGTTGATTAGCTAAGGATAGATTAGGTTAGGTTACCAATTTTCATATATTCTTACTTTTTTTTCTACTAAACCCATCTCTCATTCCTAATTAATAGAGTTAATACTATTTTCTTCTGCTCCTGTCTTTCGGTTCCACTTCATTATTCTATATTCTTTTTCTTCGTCTTGTTTTCCTCGTGTTACCATTTTGGCACCAATTCTACTGACGTTAAACCTGACTTCCGTAGTAATAAAATACCCTCCCGGAAACTGTGAATTGAATATGATATTCCTAAATCTGTGCCTATCCACAATATACCTAATTGCTATATTCCTTAATTCTCCACACATACGTACATCCCTTCCAGTGACAACACCAAGTTTTTGTTATGGTTAATCTTCTCCCATAGAGAACTATATCATTTTTCCCACGACCACTCCCTGTTCCCAAGTTCTAGTACTCACCTCACTCCAATATCTCCATTCGCTCAGTAGCGTGTCCCATTTGTCCAAGTCTATTGCGTGCATCATGTTTTTCTCTGGGAAACTGACAAATATTGTTTTGTTTTAGTTGCACAAAATATTTCTTCCTCTTCTCGATTACTTGTTGGCATATAGACCTGAATAATGGCCAAGTTGGTGGGTCCAGCTTTTATTTCTAAGAATAATATTATTACTTACTCTTCTGCTTTATTTTGTCATGTTTCTTTCTATTTTCTGATAATTCACCATTGAGCATACTTAAATTCACGATGCATAAAAAACTAGTATAATATGTTTTACTTTAGCTTAAACTATTTTTATTTTAATTTTAGCTATTTCCCTAAATTTCATAAACCTTATTTTCCCATTGAAAGAGTTAACTTCTCTTTACTCTGTGGGAAGCAAATGCAATGAATGCATAATATTTCCAGCTCTATATCTTATTTCATGCTGATTTTAATTCATGCTAATAACAACAGTAGATCACCATTTCAGTTTATTCACAAATTAGCTAACTTGCAAGTTATTTCGTTTGCTCTATATTGTGCACCAAATAACACAGCATTATTGTCTGGCAACTGGATTCAGTTCATGCTATTGTAGTCCATTATTTACGAAGGATATTATTCAATATTCAATTTTTCCCTGTAGAGTCATTTTTATTATTTTCAAAACACTTTAAAAAGTACGACTCCTTATACGTGCATTGTAAAATAACATTGTCTGCGGGAATTTCAAAAAATTTAAACAACGTAGTATTACTTCATTACAAAGCTGATTCCTCATCATTTTATACGTAATTCACTTCTAGAAAGTCAAATAAAAATTGCCACTAAAACTCAAGTCGTAATAATTGTGCATATGTTACATTCTTAGGAACATGACTTGAAAAAGATAACACAGGCCTACAAAAAAAATTTTTTTTGGTGCCTGGAATCTTTGTGATGATTTTAACTATATTTGTAGAGCTGAATCCAAATATGAAATCCGTTTTTATTTAACAGCTCTACTTTTTTTAGATATGGCACATCTTACGATTAGTTGTTTTAATATTTGATATATTCCGGAAAATAATTTTCAAAGTTAAATAAATCTATAAGTATACTAATTTATAACCACTCTGCGGTGTTCCTTTTATTTTCAATAAACTGTCAATAAGTTTTATGCATATTTCTATATTGTAGACCAATGAGATAATTATTAATATAATATTCCCATATCATCATGTAGAACATTTTTTTACGTAAGTAACATCATATCTATATCTTAAAAACTATAGCTGATAGGAAAAAACTAGTGTCATAATTGGATTCAGCACCCCACTTGTTCTTTAAATCAGCATTAAAAGCTCCGGCACCAAAGCCACTGTCGGCCTGTGTTATTAATATAATATTCCCATATCATCATGTAGAAGATTTTTTTACGTAAGTAACAACATATCTATATCTTGAAAACTATAGCTAATAGGAAAAAACTAGTGTCATAATTGGATTCAGCACCCCAATTGTTCTTTAAATCAGCATTAAAAGCTCCGGCAACTCTGTTGGCCTGTGTAATCTCTCTTTATATTTTATGTAAAAACTACGTCAGAATTCGTAGTATATGTTTGCTCATATTCGTCGTGACAGCTTAATTATGTAAATATCTTTTTAAAGAAGTAAAATCAATTTGAACAACCACTTACAAGGTCACCTTTTTGCCGTCATTTTCTCCATTCAATTTCAATTCACGTAACATGAGACGATGATCCATTAAACTTAAATGTACCGCTTTACCTTCAAATTTATATTTGTATTTACTTATATTTAACAATTTTTCTCTGGGTGTAATTTGGTGATTCTTGTTAGAGTAATTGTAAATGTTTCTTACCTTAACTGGACAATAATTTCTGATGCTGATAAGAGCTACCCCTTTTTCTCAAGATGTATTATTTAAGATAGCGAAAAATAATTAAATATGACCATTGTATCTTGTTTTATTAACTATCCAGCACACTGTAATATTATTAGAACCATATAGTTGAAGATGCTTGAAATCTACATCTCCCTGAACCTTAGACCTCGCAGCCCACCGCAAGTGCGTGAGGCATAAGGTATCAGAGTGCCAGTAATACAATAGATATGAGTTCATACAAGAATATAAATATAACATTCTCAAATGCAGGAAAACCTTTGTCGCATACACTCTTTCATGCCTTTTTACACCTTTCAATGATTAACGTAAATAATTTTAGTCTTCAAATAAATACTTTCGGGTAATTGTATTGTATATTGTTGTGTGTATCGTGCGAGCGAAGAAGGAATGCTTAAGTTACCGAATACGGTGTAAATCACTTTTAATAAGTAGTTTAATGTGCCGATATAATTTGAAGTCATTGTAATTCCCTTGGTTCCGCAAACAATACAAGTGCCTTGAAACTCTCTAGATTTCTGTCATTTTTGCACTTTTCTAAAATAACGAGGCTCCCAATCTAATTTCTCCAGAATAGTCGTCGCCGACTCTCTTCTTGCAGCATTTTTTAAAAAGATCTGGTGGAGTTTCACTGAATCTATTCCGATACCGTAAGTAGATTTTTCTTCTATCGAGCACTAATACTCATCGTGTATTCCAGATGCGATCTAACTAAGCCAAATATACACTCCCTCTCTTTCCCTTAAATTAATTTTCCAATTAAACCTAGCTTTTTCCAGGATAACCTAAATATTCCTCTGATATGTGATTTGAAGTGAAGATTTTGTCAGTGTATTAACTGTTCAAATATATGTTTTGTCCTTAAATTAGTTGGACTGAGTCTATTTTAAATGCATCGATTGAATTGATGAATTCATTGAAAAGTCTTTGGAATAGCGCCCTTGTGTGTCCACATACCGCTGCGAGCAGTTAGTTCATGTCTTGCACTCCTTCTGGTAGGCGGCGCCCGAAATGCCGCTAAGCTTCCTCGTCACGGTTTGCTATAACGCTTCCACCAAGACATGGTGACGTGCTTTTAGCACGGATTTGAGCCAATGGAAGAGGAAGAAGTCTGGTGGGGTAACTTCAGGGGTGTAACAGTGGCTGAGGCATATTCGAGAAGCTCTTGACAGATCCGCGTGCGAGTTTCTTTTGTTCGTCCTCGCGGCATTCGCCGCATCACCTTTCTCGTGCTCATGTTTCTGATCACAAGTGGGTGTACATCACTTTTAGGGAAGCAAGGTTCATTATAACCATGCGACCACTTAATCTGCGATCCCGGCCCAACAAACCCTTCACTCTTGCAAGATTTTTTTCACTTGTTAAGGTCAACACCCGATGAATCCATAACGTTACCACTATAAGCTGCCTTGGGCATCTCATAAGTCTCTTTCCGGGTTTCGCCCAGTATCACGCAAAATTTGATGGTGTAGCGCTGTTCCAGTAACCGGTTCATGAAAGAGCGTAACGAGGTACCATTATACAAGTTTTGCAAACGAACGATCATAACCCCATAAAGGCTGAAGTCCAACTGCCACCAGCCTCTAGCCTTCTCTGAGACTCCAACAATATCTATTGTTGTGGTACAGGTGGCTTTTACGCCTACTGTATGACAAAATAGTTAAAAAATCTTTAATATAAAAAGAAAGAAATGACTCTAAATGTTATTTTCTAAAGCCAGTCAACTCTTTGTGACTTTAATTCTCTGTAAACGACTCTGTTATCTGTAAATAAACTAATTTTTATGCCACTTTGTGACCTTAGGCCATCAATGAAGAGCAGTAGAGACACAAATAGACATCTATCCTGTAGTAGCCCTGAAGGCACACCTAACTCTAATGAATTTAATTCATTGATTAACAATTTTTTTAATGGCATACTAAGAAGTACCTAGTCTTGATTATCAATTTCTTATTATTGTCATGAAATTTTAAGCTTTATTACAGTAATTTATAGATTTTGGCGAAGTATTTTTTTAAAATATATAGAAACAGAATTTACTTGCACATTCTCCGAAGTTTAGTATGCATTAAGCTGATAAATAACATGGAAATACAAACAAATTTTGTTTGCTTGAACTTACAAAACCCGGAATAATTAAGGCAGAGTTTATTCATACGAATGGTGGAAGAATAATATTATTGTACTCACAATGACGTATTCTAAGAATTTAGAGGATATCGTTGTAAATGAAATCAGATTAATTCTTGACATCCTCTCTATAAAAGACGGGTGTTAAGCTACCATACATTTGCAGGAGTATGACCTATAGCTTAGTGAAAAATTGTTTTCCAGTAAAGTCCGATGTATACAACAAACTCCTTTCGTATTTTAGAGCGGATTTCCTCCTAAAATGGAGTTGGTGTTTATTCGTCATCATATTTCGGGACTGTTATTATTCCTGGAGCAATAATGGACTGAAAGGAAATTTTCTTGTGCTAGATGCTTTGTTTTTATTCACTCTAGTTCACGCTGCCTGTAATAATGTAACCATTTCTTAATTTTAGGGAATGCAAAGTTGGATGTTCTCTTAGTACTTTCCTGACATAAGATCAAATTGATACAGAGCCATTCTCTGAATATTTGCCAAATATTTTGATTTAAAATGTAATTAAAGTTATCCATGAAATCCTTTATCTATGCTTGCATCACACATTCAACGATCCGATATGTTATTCTTTCGATATCCTAAGACTCCTAGCTTGATTAAACCTATTGTAAAGATACACGAACCAAATGTTACATAGGACAGAAAATTGTCAAAATATAAGATATATACACTGCCGAACGGAGAGGTCCCAGTATTTGTTTTCCCCTGAACTTAGTTTTTAACTCTACAAAACAGGCATATGGTCACTGATTCTGTCCATTATTTCAATGTTTGTTACGATTTAGGGCGTAAAAGTTGCTAATATATCAAGTATGCTGTGTTCCCGTGTGGGTGATTTAATAATTTGTTCTAAAGAGTGTTTTGTGAATATATGAAGGAGTTCTTGCCATGAATGTCTGTTTTTGGCGGATTTTCCTACGCAATATTTGTCCCAGTCAATTGACGATAGATTTGTATCACCAGCGAATGTAATAATACTGTTGCTATGTTTGTTGCCCAGAGTGGATATTTGGTCGTCGAGCTCGTATAGAAAATAGAATTAGAATCCATTGGTCTGTGAGCACACGAATAAACTTCTGTCGTTCTAGTCCTTTATGTTGTACCAAACGCTTTGTATGTCATATTCGTTGCGATTGTCATTGCGTTGTCGAATTGATGGTTACTAAGATGGCAATGGATAAGACAGCAATGGATACTTCACCACCCAATCTATTGGGTCTTTCCCTTCTGTAAATTGTGAAATTACTCGGAAAAACGATTATTTGTAATATCCCCCGTGAGCCAACTCTCCGGTCCAACTACTACCTGCGTTTGTACTTACAAAAATATGTTCAATATCCGATATTTTGTTTCTAATGCTACGACAATTGAATGCTATAATTTTTATTTGGTCAATCCCTTTTTGTTTTACGGTTTTATGTATTCTCAAAAAACTGATTCCAGACGATTCATGGTTAACAGGGGCACATTCACTCGAATTACTATCTTTTATGTATTTCGAGGCACCAATTTTACTAACTTTACGTGTGCTTTATGTTGTTTTAACGCAAGTGTTTGTTTGTCCTATTATTTTTGGGATCTGAGAGGAGTAACCTGATTTGAAGTGACAAAAAGCGCTGGATTCTACCGTGTATTCAAAACGTGTTCGTGTAACCTACGCGCTAGAAAATGCGATGTCTCGGTAGTATAATGGGCCCCGAAGCGATTATGGGGTACCCCACGCGATGAGAGAAGAGGCCTCAGATCAACGAGGTCCGCTCCAATTTCCCGACAAAATCCCAACAATCTTTGGTTTAAACCCTCCATTCGACTCCAAACGAGTTTTCCGTGGTCAATACGCGGCAAAAGACTAAAAATGCTTAGTTTTATTGGGTCCTTCAACTCCGCCTCGACTCGTTTCCCCTCCGAGTGGTTCCCCTTAAAGGAGCCCAGGATCTCTTCACGTCCACGTTCCGAGGCGTCTTTTGTCCCCACATGAGTCTCAATGCGTAGTTTTGAGTAACCCGTATTATTGACGGCTACCTTAACCGCCTGCGTCGCCTGGGGTATCCCGCCGCCTGGTACACACCAGGACGACAAGAATCTAACACCTCCCTCCTGTTGGACTCTGCGGCGCGGGGAATACATTATACGCAGGACATTAGAACTTCCTAATATAATGGTTCCCTCCCTTTCGTAGAAACAGCAGCTGCAGGTACGGTGGTGCTGCCATCCGACAGCGCCTGGTACCTATTGGAGACGGGAATAGGATCTGCCACCGGAGAGTCCAATCCTTTCGCCGCAGTGTTACCTTCCACTTACTCCGGGAGACTGCCCAATCGTCCAAACAACGGACGTGAGATGGTCCTTCATTGATAGATGAAACAAGAGGTAGGTCTCTAATCGCCCAGCCACGTTTATAATTCGGACGAATCCGTGCATCCCTATGGACGTGGCGGGTTTTCTTATTCCCACCCCAAGCACCATCTTTCCTGGGGGGAGCCCTTCCGCTGGTGATCTCCGATCGAAGCTCCCGCACCATCCTCTCAACAGGACAATACGAGCCCTTAAAACCGCGAATTCGCCAGTGCCTTCGAGAATGGCAACAGGAGACCTAGATGAAGCCATCCTAATTCAACAACCAAGTGCCCACCAAAACCTAACCTCTGTACAATATGCTAAACTTTCTAAGAAGGGGTACCTAAATTTAACTCATTCAATAAGTTACGTACACTTTGGAATTGAATCTGAAGCCTGAGCGAAAGAAACAATGCTTGAATCAGTAAAAAAGAAAGCACTCGCCAATAACCAATCATAGTTGAAGAATAGAAACCACCACAACTCACTGAAAGTAACTGCTACTGCCACACACAAGGAATAAATAACCATAAACAATACAAAAACTATTAAACGAAATCATTATACGTTGACTCTACACTACACTTCACTAAATCAAAAAGCACCAAACAGCAGGCTGGCAGGTAGACTCTGGTGGGTCAAACCGGTTATCAGGAGCGATATCAAAGCACGTCCGCTAAGGTTGAGGGCGAGTGAGAGAATTATGACAATGCAATCTCTCACAGATCAGCTGAAATAGCTAACTATTTGACTGACCAAAACGTCGAGTTGATTGGTCATCTTCCAAAAAGCTCTGTTTTAGTACAAAATGACTTGTATTCATTTCCTTTTAGCAAGAAAAAATTGCATGGCCTACGTTTTCGGCGCCTGAAGAAGCCGTTGATGCATTCAAAAACCATGTTTTGGAGGCACCTCAATCGGGATGGAAAAAGTGTTACGACAATCGGTTCGAGCACATGCAACAGTGTATTGATTATCATGGAGAATACTTCGAAAAACATGAAGGCCATTTTCAACAAAAAGGACACGTATTTTCATTATTAGGCTTAAAATATAAATAGCAACATTCGTGAAACATAAGTGTTTATATATGTATGTATTTGTTTTTACATTGTTTTGTTTAATGGAAAAACAAAAATATACCTTAATGATTCTTCGTGTAATGGTCAAATAACATCTGATTAAACGCGTGCGTGCCAGGCCTACACCACGGTTCCGCGGTGGTAGAAGAGATGGGATTTCATGTTTTTTTCGAAATGCATAATAATGTTGAAATTAATCACATGAGTCTTGAATTTTTTTATAAATTTAGAAATAGTCAAAGTGTTTTAATCACATAATTGTAGGCAAATAGTGTACTTTTTTTGAAGTTGAATTTTCAGGAATTGAAAGCGTAGACAAGATGTAAGAATTTGTGAGAGAGTAAAAAAATCAATGGTAATCTAGGATTACGAAAGGATAAGCTGAGCAGTCATCTTGTAATATATGGCTTAACCGAGCGTGTATCTTAAATGCGGGAAGAAATATTTGTTTGAATATGTTGGTTCCAATCCGAAGAGACTCATTGAGCAGATAGGGGTCTACACCTGCAAAACGAGTATTCTTCGTTGGTGAAACATTTGATTATTATTCTTTAGCAATATTGAAAAACGGGGAGAACGGGGAAAAATGTTGGTTGGCAAATTTTGTTTCCAGCATGATATTCTGAATGAAGTATTCTTAATGGCGTATTCCAATTGCTCTTTAAAAAATAATGGATCTAAAATTGACTGTAAACCGGTAGCAAATGCCATGCGTGAGACATTAAAGTCCTTACAACCCAAAATAAAAAGAAAAAAACTGGGATTTTAAGCTTAAAGTAACTACCTCTAATATACACACCACCAGACGCTCCTGTTTGGATCACATTATGTTGATTTTCAACTTACCCCTGTCGAACCACCTCTCCTTCCATTCTTATGAATTTGTCGTTTGAAGATTAAGTAAGCAATTACCTGTGACCGCAAGCCGTGGTCGACTCCGTCGTTGACGTCATATCAAACGGGTAATAAAGTAACGCGATATCAAACGCTAACCCTCTTCATTCCTTTTGAGAACCACCGTTTATACGGTGGAGAAAAAAAGAGATTAACCTTTAGAAAAATTGGGTAGGCTCCATTTCAAATGGGAAATAACTTTGGGTTCTCAGAGAGGGATACAAAGGAGTAAGTGAAGGTGAGAATGAATGTGGAGCTTAAAAGGAGGGGCAGGAGACGCGCTGGATCATGGGAGATGAGAGGTAGGACGTGGAGAGAGTTTTCTCTCCCAGTTTCGTATATACATTATGGCGATTCCTATCTATCCTTCTGTCTCTCCCTCTACCCTTTTCATACCATCTGCTCATTCCTTGTCTCTCTCTCTTTCCTCCTCCCGCCTATCTTCATCTTTGCCTGTCTACCTCGCTCAAAAAGAAGGGCACAGCGTGCGTGTCTTATGAGCATTAAAAAGGGTTAAAAAAAAGTAAAAGGCCGATGGGGGTGGCTTGGGGGACGTCGTGGGTAGGGCCGGATAGACTTTTCAGGGGGATGTGCAGCGGATGGGAGGATGGAGGAGGAGGAGATGGAGAAGGAAGGGGTGAGAGAAATGTGCCCTTGGGTCTATTGGGAAGGATGTAATGGCGACGGCGCAATGGGGATTACCTTCGGGGAAGCCGAAAGGGGGGCCGAAGTCGTGAAGAGGAAGGGAGGTGGCAGCAAAGAGGGGGAGCCTTGATGAGAGAGAGAAGGCGGACACACGACCTGATGCTAAACTTGATTTTGTTGAGAGATTGTCTTCCGCTAAGTCCGTATCTGTAAGATCAAAGGGGAAGACTAGGCGTACGCAGCGACGATACTGCCCGACTCACTGGAGGTGGAAAACACAAAAAAATTTAAAAAGTAATTATTTTCAGCTAAAATCTCAATAACCATGGCTGTATGAGAAAATAACATTAGTGTTTTGCAATTGATGCTTGAATTTAATCAGATATGATAACAATTGTTTGCAGTTACGCTGCCACTAATATTACTGCTTTGTAGTATTTTTGTGCGTAAGTGCGACTGACATACTGGGCATGATTAAACAAAGTGACGAATTTGGAGGGAGTTCACCTATTATTATGTGCCTTAAACCGTTTATCTGTAAGATTATCACACCAGATTAACTCTATGGAAGAAAATATGTTTGAATTATAACTCATAGCGCCTGAAAAAATGTATAACGAAAATATGGAATGATTACAAATCATATATGTAATGACACCGGATGTGTGTTTTTCACGGAACTCATGAGAAAGTAAAGGGCGACTAACTGTAACTCCACTGCAAGACTCCCAATGAATTAGGGTTTTCGTTCCTGGAATGAAACAGGGTAATACATTACTTTCATGTTACAAATTGTATCTTAAAGTAAATTACAATTGCTAGTTAGCTAGGTAGATTTAGCTATACTACATACTATTAACCAGGGATTAACATGAAGCTAGGCATTCACTGTATTTTTAGCTTTTATGCTAATATTTTCACTCTATGCTTGAGGGTTCTTAATTTTACATAAGAATATAGACATCCAAGGTTGGAAAAACATGCGAGAATTCATATCTTTTCTTAAAAAATTTCTTTTTCCGCGGTGGTAATTTATCATTGTCAAAGTGTAGGGAAGAAATAAAAAAGGAAAAGAACTACATTTTGTCATTCGTGTTTAGCATTTTAATATGTTTTTGAATTCACAGGAAGAATTTCTTTATTAATGATAACTATTTGTTATATTTTTCATTACAAGATTGGTCACCTTTAGTTTAGAGAAAAAAACTTTTCTCTCACAAATTTATTTTTTATACTGGAAATTTATATCGATTGCAACAATATCAAGGGATAAAATCCACTACTTGCACCAAGAAATTCCATCAATATTTCTTCAATGCACTCCTTATCATCATAGCAAATAACCTAAAGAGTGATACCTAGGGTTGAAGTTTTTGTAATTAGAAATTACCATCTCGATCTAAGGCCATTTTGGCTACTAGAGATATTTATCTGGTAAATATGATGTTTTGATGATTTACATGTTGTGATATTCGATTTATTGAAATATCTGTATGATATAAGGTTCGAAACACATGGGAAGATAATAAATCGAAAGTAATATCTCGATAGGGACAACTATGCTAGTCGCAGTTCTGTGTGTAGGGAGGAACCCATGTGCTTAAGGGCGGTGTCCATGCGAAGGGATTCGGGTTCGGTGGAGGCTACTGTGGGGTGAAAGGGCGAAGCGGTCCAATATAGAGAGGGAAAGGTCGGGAGGCAAGAGTGAAGCGAGGCAGATCGGTGTGAGAGACGGAGAGCAAAGGCGGAAGGACGGGGTGGCGAATAATTGGTGGTCAAGTGGAGTGGGAGTGATGGCGAGGGGCCCTTTAAATTTAATGGAGCCCTTGGAACCGACATCGGTTATTTTAACCTTCAGCTATGTAATCTTTTCATACTGTAATGCTCTAGGGAATGATAGTAAGTACAACGTTTAAGTTTGCTAAGTATCAATAATTAATTTTATATTTTTCCACAGACATTATTACCATAACATATCCAACCCTAGTCTACCAATAAAGAGTAGCTTTTACTGATACCAAAGTACCGCATATAGCTTCATATCTTACCCTTTAAATTCAAAATGTAACATATTTAAACCTTCTACTACACAAAACAATAAATTGCTCTTTAGTTCTACGTACTTGCTGTTTATTTTCATTCGATATAAATCAATATTCATTTCCTTTCTACGCCTTGCTTTTTATCGTGTATTATTCCTTCATTAAAATTAATTAGATTTGGAATTACATAAAGTAAATTAATATTAAAAAGTTGTAGAATTTCACCCTGAAAGCTAGAGACTCACTTCATTTGTTTAACTGAGAAATTAGAGGACAATACGATGAGAACATTGGGCAACGTACATGTATACTTAATTGTAAATAGCCGTTTGAAAATCACCTGCAAATTTGATTGCTGATGATTGGAAAAATAGCACTGAAATTTCATTGAATAAGTAACTCGTCTCTCTTTTCATTGCTTTATCTTTTGGAAAAACCTAAGTAAATATTCATTTGGTTAAAACAATTGGATAAGCATGATTAGGTTAAAAGATTATCAACTCTTTCATTTGGAGATTCATTTTGAGATAAATATTCGCTCATCCATATGATATCTCAATATGAGTACTAGAATTCACCGATTACTATTATGCAATATCTTACCTAAATGCTTGAAGTTTTAATTACACAGGCCTACAAAAAAAAATTTTTTTTGGTGCCGGGAATCTTTGTGATGATTTTAACTATATTTGTAGAGCTGAATCCAAATGTGGAATCCGTTTTTATTTAACAGCTCTACTTTTTTAGATATGGCACATCTTACGATTAGTTGTTTTAATATTTGATATATTCCGGAAAATAATTTTCAAAGTTAAATAAATCTATAAGTATACTAATTTATAACCACTCTGCGGTGTTCCTTTTATTTTCAATAAACTGTCAATAAGTTTTATGTATATTTCTATATTGTAGGCCAATGAGATAATTATTAATATAATATTCCCATATCATCATGTAGAAGATTTTTTTACGTAAGTAACATCATATCTATATCTTGAAAACTATATCTGATAGGAAAAAACTAGTGTCATAATTGGATTCAGCACTCCAATTGTTCTTTAAATCAACATTAAAAGCTCCGGCACCAAAAACACTGTTGGCCTGTGTTATAGAACGTGGTTCAAGGCAACAACTTAAATTTTATTTGATTTAGAAAAAAAATGTTTCATACATCCCTGAAAAGTATGAAATTAAATGGGTGGTTAAATGGGAGATAAACTAGGGTTTACCCTACGTTACACCATGAGATATACTTTTTCATCTTACGTTAAACACGTAATTTGTGTGAGCATATGTGAAAATTAAAATTTATATGAATTAATACAGGGGGAAAATTGTAAATATGCAGTCAAACCTGTCTTGGGTTTCATCCGAACATTAGGGGAATGATAGTTTCTCCAGTAAATAAATTGTGTGTATTCAAGTGAATAAATCACAACTTATCAATACTATTTTAAGAAGTCAGCTCAATGGAAATTATACATCCACATCTACTTAATTCCCCGCAAGCCGCTACAAGGGCGTGTGGCGGAGGATGTTAGGGAACCACCCAGCTAGAACTAATAGAAGGGATAAATTAATGAGTACCGTTCATTAAAAAGCGTTTTTCATTTTCGTGAATCTGATATTAAAATAAAGTAAATCTGAACGAGTGATGCGTCACGTTCAAAGACTCTCAGAGATAAAGGAGATATTAATTAGAGTGATTGTGGGTGTATGGAAGAACATATAGGCCTGAAATCACCTAAAGTCACATGGGAGGGAGAAAGATAGCTGGCGGACCTTCATGGACGAGTTTACTGACCACCTAGAAGTAAAGCTGCCGAGATAATTACCAGGATACGCACCCGTTAGTTTTCCTTGGCTGCCTCACGCCAAAGGTCATGGGCTATCACATAGCTATGGGCACTGTAGCTAAGTTCATGCGATTTGCATAAGGAAACGAGACAGAGATGGGGTAATGATGAACAGTGGATGAAACGAAATTGAGAGAACGGAACGGAAAATGAATGACCGGGAAAGGCAACATATTTAGGAGAAAAAAGAAGGAGGAGTGGGCGGTAAAAGGGATGGAGGAGAGATTTGGAGATAAATGAATGAGGAAGAGGATGAAGGAACAAAATACAAAGTCGGGGATATATAAGAGTCTGTTGTTCTGGCAGAGGGAGTGCTGAGTGTATTTGGAGAAGAGAGCATACGAAGGAGGAAAGATGGAAATGGGATGGTAACATGACTAGAAAAGAAAAAACTGAGAAATGTTGTTTGCATAATTGGAGTGGGATGACTGTACACGAACGGTTACTATTGTCTAATGAATATTCTCTCCTTACCCGCGTCCCGGGAGTATATATGCCTATTCTTTTTTTTTCTTGGGGCGTAAGATATGTTAAAGCGTGAGGTGGTAAACCAATTTATGATGCCATCCTTTAGAATAAAATATTTCAGTATTTTTGCGGATATTTTACGATAACGATCCAAACAAAGACATTTCATCATATTTATCAGGTGGTACTTAAATTATAATTTCCACTCGTAAAGCCAAAATATAAAATTTAAATTTACTTAATATTAAAAAATGAAATATATAATATCCCGTCGCTATCTCTAACGGGACATTTTAATTTTTATAAAATCGAGACAATTATTTTTTCTTTAAATAACGAAGAGCATTGCTCTTGGGAAAATATTTTTGTACTAACTTCATGTGATTAGAACACAGTGATTTTATGTCATTCTTAATCCAGATAAGATACTTGCATTTATTACTACCTGTCGTGAAAAATAGGAAGACTCCCCAATATAAAATTAGATAATTTTAATTCACTACTCTCAATAGAAGATTCAGGTAAGGTAAATTCACATTCCTATGTACTAGGAAAAATAAATGCTGCTCGTAAACATTTTAACATATCATTTAATTAGGTGAGAGCCGATTTTAAATGCACAATTACACAGCGACTTATTTAGAGATCAACGAAAAGAATAAGAAGCGACTAAATGAGACAGAGTGAGAGATAGATATAGGAAAGAAAGAAGAGAGAGAGAGAGAAGTGGGTCCAACAGGGATGTGGAGAGAGAGGGAGAATGTATAATGAAATAGGATAAGGGATGGCAGAAGTGTCCTGAATAAGCAGCTTCTGCCGCTGCGGAAATTCGTTTGCTACGGAATATTTAAACTTTTCTTCATTTATATCACTTTTTCCGGCATCGTACTATCTTTTTCCTACCTTCTGCTCCCAACGCCCCCTCATCCCCTCTATCCCCGGATGCAAATTCTATGTCAAACAAGGCAAACAAAGGACGAATATATTTTGGCTAGGGAGGGAGTAAGAATGAGCGGAGTGGGGGTATGGAGAGGTGGAATGGGTAGAACCGCGGCGATAGGGGAAGGTTAAAG
This sequence comes from Hetaerina titia, assembly GCA_037158775.1. NCBI lineage: Eukaryota > Metazoa > Arthropoda > Insecta > Odonata > Calopterygidae > Hetaerina > Hetaerina titia. The sequence continues at coordinate 90,347,684 of CM073773.1, read as the reverse complement.
GACAAGAGAGCGGGGTAGGTGGGAGAGAGGGGGGTGGGCGGAGGGTCGCCTGTGCAACGGGAGGGGCGGTGGAATGGAGAGGTTAAGATCAGTTGACGTCAGCATGCTGTTTTTCCTCTTTTCCCTCGAACCGTCACACCCACCTCCCTCTCCCAGCACCCTTATCCCTCCTACCTTTGCCCACCCACTCTCACCCTGGCTATTCTCCTCTCCCTTCCCCCAAATTCCCTGTGATTCTTTCTCCTCGCTAAATATTCCTCTCCCAATCTCATTTCCCTCCCCTCCCTTACGCCTCCTCCCTTTTGGCACATTGCGTCATCCCTTTCTCACGGAAACGAACGCCCGTTATTCTCATCCACCCTCTATCAATTTCTCGATCTTCATCTTCTTTCAACCTTTCTTCCTATCCCTTCATTACTCATCCTATCATTTCCTTCCCCTGTCCACTCCTTTTCTCTCACAGCCATAATCTCCCCCATCAATCGGGCCCAACGCTACATATTCCCACCGCGTATCTTCCCTCCTTAAGCTAAAGATTTTATTAAATTATATTTACACCAACTGCGTTCCGTCAACTGACAAGCATCGCACGGTCACGGCATACTCTTGGCATGCCCGCGGACGTTCGCAATCATTCCACCGTGAGCATTCATTCTTTTGTACCTTGTTGAATTATTCTATTCTTAAGCACGACCTCACAGACAGCAAAATAAAATTATTAGGCATGAGATACATGGTGTGTATAAAAAGTAAGAGGAACAGTTTCGCAAAAATAGGTGACATTAATATTGCTACAATGCCTCAATATTCATCAAGGTTAATTCATTGAACATTCACACACTTATTTCAGCGGTTTTGCCTCTGCTCGAAGACTTACTGTTAGGCAGATTCCGGAAGATTTTAATGGTTGCACGTGCAAGCTTCTTTGATGCCACTCAATGTCCCATGGTGTAGTTCTTTAAAGGAAGAATTTCACTTAGGGCATAGAAAGTATTCTGCTAATGCCAAAAGTGTTGAGCATTAGTCGCGATGTCGTTGCAGAAGATCTTTGCTTATAGACACTCGAATCTGCTCTTCGTCGTTTATCAAAGCCTTCGGAGAAAGATTACCAGAGATTTTTTGCATCGCTAATTTTTAGTAATAATGATGTGCACTGTCATGTTATCAAATCCAATAACACCTAAAAACATGCACTCACTTAACCTATGGTTTGAACTCAGCACTTCACGCACACGCCAGGAAAAGTTGTTACCGATACTTTTTATACACACCTTGTAGCTTTTAAATGTGTATCCTAATAAATAATAGTAGGCTATTATATGTAATTGATTCTGAATTTATGAAGCCAACTTTCATTCGTATTACATGTTTTTAAACCCCAAAACAAATAATTGAAATACGTATTGTGAATGACATGTCCATAATCATACGAAACGTGTTCATAAAGTAAGACCCGTTTGGTCACAGGAAAAAATATACTCATATAAAACACATTTTATTGGCACTTTTCGTTAGCTACAAAACCTACTTCACTTATTTGCATAATCGCCGTTCACTTATAAGCATTTTTCGTACCGCTGCACCAGCTACTTTAACCCTTCTGCATAGAAACTCGCAGCCTGAGGGTTGAACCAATCGACAACGCCATTCTTGAGTTCCTCTTCGGTTTCAAAACGTTGTCCACCGAACCACTGTTTCAAGTGCAAGAAGAGGAAGTAGTCGCTAGGTGTAAGGTCAGGACTGTACGGTGGGTGGTTTAAAGAGTTCCCAACGACCCAAAAACTCTCGTCCACTGGACATTCTTTGCTTTTTGTGGTGGTCGGTGAGCATTTTCGGTACCCACCTTGCACGCAATTTGTGGTATCCGAGGTTTTCCGTAACAATATTGTAGACAGTATTGCGTCCAAGTTGAGGAAATTGTTCAGCCAGGCCATTAATTGTCAATCGACGATCACATCGCAGTTTTTGTTCCACTTGCGAAACAATTTCATTGGTCAGAATACTGGGCCTCCACTTCGCTCTTCGTCATGGACATTTGTTCGTCCATTTTTAAAATCACAGTACCATTGTCTAACCTTTCTTTCACTCATAACTGTAGGTTTATAAACTAGGCATAATTCCCGATGAATTTCAGCAGCCGACAATCCTTTTGCATACAAGAATCGTATGACAGAACGCACTTCACAGCTGGCGGGATCAACGATTGTCGAGGGCATTGTTGTTTGCATGTACGGACAAGCAAACGACTTCTGAAACAAAACAAATGCTGCTATAGCTTCTCAATGAATCAGTAGATGGCGCTGCAGTAGCAAAACTGTGTTCTGAGGCGCCAATATTTAAGTATAAGCAAACGGTACTTACTTTAAGAATACTTTTCATTTTATTTGAGAATGCATCAACCGGTTTAGATTTGAAAGTAGGATTTTTCATTTGTGCCCTTTTAAGATAAGGGATTCATGACTTGTAATATTTTTTATAAGAAATTGCAATAGAGTATACGTGTCGTGTAAAAATGTCCTGTATCTTTGTTTGGTCGGAAACTTTTCAGATCACCCTTGTATTACGCATTTACCTTTTTTGGTTTTTGAAAACGCAACATTTACTCTCTAATTCGGTTGACACACAGCAATAGCCTTCTGAAGATTATGTAGCAGTAAACGAAAGTAAATTTTGAAAAGAAAGCATGAGAAAAAATAAGCTTATCAAATAAGGAATAAAAAAATATTAATATTAAAACAAAAAAGATGTTTAACCGGAAGGAAAAGTTAAAATTACTTTCTCCCCATTCTGGGTGAAAATAAATATCTCTTTACCATTCAAATGCACAGTTTTTTCTACTTCTACATTTGAAAACTGGAAAAATTCCTCAGTCAAAGTTTGAGTTTTCGGTATTACCAATTTATTTTTTTAAAGTGGTATAACCACTGCCATTCTGTGCTTTAAAAATAAGAAAACTCAAAAGCGGTTGTCTTACCATATTTATTCTGAGAATTAGGATCCCATTCTATTTACTATACTTAACACAATTGAAATTATGTTTGAAATTGATGAGCACAAAAAACTATAAGATGAAAAAAAGACTTGGACTCAAAGACTTGCAAATTTTCAATTATTCTTAAGCATTTATTTTTATACTCTCTGCTGATAACCTTAATTACCTTCCCCTCTGTCATCCTTTGTAGCTTGCATGATTGATGTTTTGTTTATCCTCCTCTTAATAATCACTCTAATGTGCTTGAGGAGGGTGTTATTAGTTGGGAAATGTGATTTGATAATCTCAATCGCGTTATGCTTTTATGACTACAGAAAACCATCAATCAATCTCTCTTTCTCATTTTTTTCTCCTTTTTTTTGTACACACTTCCTCTGGCTCTCTCTCTCTCTCTCTCTTTTCTTCTTTTTGCCTGGCCTCCTGATTCACATATGGATTCCTTAAGACGGTGCGGAATAAAATCCAATCCTTAATCCTACAGACTCAGTTTAAGCCACCTCAGTAAGTATAAATATTTCCTCCTATGTAACACTGGATTCCAAAAGTATTTTGGGAAAGGCGCGGTGAAATAAAGCCGGCGTGAAATATTTATGTGGCGATAGTGAATTTGTGAGTTAGCTTAAATTCCGTATTTCTATCACCTTACTCACCGAGAAAGGGACCGTTATGGCAAAGCCTTTAGCAAACCACCCGTAAAACCTTGTGATCTCACGAAATATTAGGCAGTGCGCCAATGAAATCGGCTCCCAAGGTAAGGTACTACAAGTGTATGCCTCAATGTAAGAAAATAACGATAACCTATTCTGTCTGTTCTCACATTCCTGTATGCTAATAAATTTGTTCCAGTATTAATTTCATCAATCTTTAGCATGGATACTTTAAATGTATAACATTGAGCAGTCTAACGTTAAACATAAACATTTAGGACACAAAATTGCTCAATTGCGTCTCGTTTTATAATGGAAAGATTTAGTTATCGAGTGCTTTTTTCATATAACACTAAGGCCATAAGATTTTTAAAATTTTTAAGTTGGTGGTTATCTACAAATTTTTGCAACGCAAATATCTTTTTTTAGTTATAAATATTTACATTTTATTTTGAATAAAGTTATTATGAATGAGTTTTTATAAAATATTTAAAAGTAAACATTATCCAGGAATGTATATTTTGCTTTAACATAGGGGTGCACACATGTTAAGCTGATATTAGAACGTTGCTCCTCGGTCAACCCCTGTCGATTTGATTGCTTGCAGCAAACGACTGTCATACCATATTGTCTATCCGCATGTAATATTTTATCTATATTTCAAATATTAGACGATCCAAGGGTTGGCATATCTTCTTCTTCCTACGGTCGTATTTTTCTATTATCAATGTATTTAACTGAGTACATTTTTTAATAGAGCATAACTAGACTAGACTGCGAATTTATTCTCAGAAAGGATGAAAAATAAATCAACACGCTAATGAAGAATCGAATTCCGGAGTGATTCATTTGAAGGACTTAAAAACCAGTCATACTTTTAAAAGATTATAATTATTTTTAATTTTTATGTGTCACACTAAATGATTTATACTTACACAAAAAAATATGTAACATAACCATTCCAGTGTTTTCTCCAGTAATCCGGTAATAATAAAAACAAAAATAAATAAATAGTACTAAATAGTAAATTTGATTATCAGTTAGTATAAAAGTTTAAACTGAATTTAAGAGAAGCTCATTCAAATCCAAATAAATTTAAAGTTCATTTCTTTCATGAAACAAATATCGCGTAAATAAATCTTTTGCTTGCATTTATTTATCTGATTTTTAATCTTGTAGACTTTAAATACGTATCTAAATAAACATTTTAACCAAAGAGTAATTTTGTCTTGGAAAAAAGGATTACCATTTTATAATTGTTTGTAAACAATGCCTTAAAATGTTGGAATTATTTCTTTAGATTAATTAATACCTGGTGACATTTATTTTTAAACCAGTTAGCCTTCAAGTACTTGACTAAAAATTTATATAGCTTTGTCCCATCGACAACTAACAGTTCTGTAAAATTTACGGGCAATATATCTCTAGAATATTGATTATTATTATTAGGTAATCTACCGGTTAAGGTAGGTTTTTGGATGGACACAACTATCAAATAAACATTTTGTAACTCCCCACCTAGCAAACTAATCTATATCAGGTCCCTCTTCATCTCGGTGTACTTCTTACCTCCCTTCATCCCGTCCAACATCCCTATCCTGTTCCTACCCTTACCACGCTTGCCCAACATTCTCCCCTCTATTACCCTCTTCAACATTCCACTACCGCTCAATACGCCTTTCATCCATTTTTCCTGCCTCCATAGGATTTCTCTCAAAAAACCCCTCTCCTCCCCCACCATTTCTAGTACTTCCTCATTTGTTTTCCTTTCGGTCCATTTCACCTTCTCCATTCTTCTCCATACCCACATTTCAAAAGCCTCCAATCTACGTCTATCCTCCTGCTTCAGCGACCACGTTTCCGCGCCGTACATAGCTACGCTCCATATCAGAGTTTTTACGAGTCTTGTCTTAACATTCCTACTCAACGTCCCCGTCATCAACTCCCTCCTCTTTGAGAAAGCCTCCTTGCCTAGCGCAATTCTTCTCCTTACGTCCCTACCACTTTGACCGTGTTGGTCCAAAACACTTCCGAGATATGTAAACTGCTCTACCTGTTCTATTCTTTCCCCGCCTATTTTAATATTTAGCTTAGCCTTTTTCTTTCTAGAAAATCGCATAACCTTTGTTTTATTAATATTGATTCTCATCCCATATTTATCGCACTGAACCTCCAATTCACTCAACAATGCTTGCAACCCCTTGGCTGACTGAGCAACTAATGCTTGGTCATCAGCAAACCTAACCGATTTTACGAATTCCCCTCCGACTTTCATTCCTACCTCCAGTTCTTCCCATGCCTCTTTAATCATTTCCTCTACATATACGTTGAACAGTACCGGTGACAATGGGCAACCCTGCCTTACACCTCTTCCTAACACTGCCCATCCGGACTCTCCGTTCCCCACTCGCACCTGAGCAGTCTGAGACATGTACAGGTTGCGGATCAGTCTCCTGTCCCTCCAATCCATTACTATTTTCTCCAATACACGCATTAATTTTTCCCACTTCACTCTATCAAACGCTTTTTCGAAATCTACAAAACAGGCAAAAACGTCCTGATTGTATTCTATATTTCTCTCGACTAGTGATCTCATTACTGCAATGGCATCACGCGTACCTCTTCCTTTCCTGAACCCAAACTGATCATCCCCTAAGTAATCATTTGCCTTACTCTCTATCCTTTTGTTGATGATCCTGAGAATAACTTTAGCTGCGTGGGATATCAAACTTATTGTTCTGTAATCCTCACATGACGAAGCCTTTGCCTTTTTTGGAATAGGAACTAACACCGATCTCACAAAATCTTCCGGCCAGATTCCTTCCTCATAGATACTACGAATCAGTCCATATATGGCCTTCTTCCCACCTTTCCCTAACCATTTCAACATTTCTACAGGAATATTGTCCACCCCCACAGCCTTATTTGCTTTCATCTCCTTTAATGCCCTTTCTATTTCATCGTCGAGTATGCCTGGACCTAAGCTATCTTCTTCTACCTCATGTTCCTTTTCTATGTCTAACCTTGTCGGCCTAAGTTCTTTACCATACAGTGTTTCTATATATTCCTTTCATCTCTCTAGGATTTTTCCTGGTTCAACTATTATCTTACCCCATTTATCTTTAACTGTTAGCACAGATCTTGCCTTCTTACTTCCCGATAATAACTTAACCTTGCTGTATAGAGCACCAATTTCACCCTTCTTCTGTAGACTTTCCATATCCTCGCATTGCGTTTTCCACCATTCTTCTTTTGCTTTATTTGTGGCCCTTCTCAATTTATTGTTTAACTCTTTGTACTTCATTTTGCCTAACTCTGTGTTTACATTTTTCCATCTTCTTCTCTCAATTATCTTTGCAATCATCTCATCCGTTACCCATGGTTTCCTTATCCTTTTCCCGTTAACGGTTCCTATAGTGTCTTTAGCGGCTTCCAATATCCCTTTCTTGATACATTCCCATTTTTCTTCGATAGCACTCAGTTCTTTACCGTCATCCATCATTTTCTCTACAGCCTCCTGATACTTCTTCCTCGTTAATTCATTTACTGCTTCTAAATTCCATGTTTTAACCCGCCGCCCTTGCCTTATCTTCTTGAAACGAACATTATATTTCATAACAACTAAATTGTGGTCAGAGTCCGCATCCGCTCCTGGGAAACTGTGCGAATTTATCACACTGTTCCTAAACCTGTGCCTAACCATAATATAATCTAACTGATACCTTCCAGAGTCACCTGGCATTTTCCATGTATACCTACGCCTTTTGTGGTGTCTAAACCATGTGTTGGTGATGACTAACCCCTCTCTCCTGCAGAATTCAATTGCTTTCTCTCCGCGTTCATTCCTCGTGCCTAACCCATAGTCCCCGACCTCACCACCATCTCTTCCTTCGCCTACCGTCGCATTCCAATCCCCCATCACTATTAAATGTTTCCCTGCAGGAACACTCGCGATGATATCCTCTAACTCATCATACATCCTATCGACTTCTTCCTCCTTGTGGTTGCTCGGTGGCATGTATACCTGAGAATATTGATTATTTCCTCTGAAATGGAATGCATATCAAATTCGCACCGTAAGTAAAGGCAATCTCAGTGATTTACAAAGATTTTATACTACATCATTCTCTGTCCAAGTAGAGTGAAAATTGAATTTACCTCCTGCCCCAAACTAGACTTTAATTAATTGCTCCTGAACAATCATTCATTTAATCCTGCCGCACTCATAATCGTTTATAACTCTTTTGTGACATTTTTTCTGAAAAAGATGGTTATGATAATGAATATAGCCTAAAAAATAATTTATTACTTCAGCTTGATTCGACAAAGATAATGTGCTCATACCACACTTTAAAATTTTGGAAGTCGTGCATATCCTTTCGATCAGTCAAATTTTTTGAGTAAGAAGACAACACCCACTTCATATACTTTCATTGCTGATAGAAAGGAATTTCAAGGAGTTGTATGAAATATAGCAAAAGTCATGTAAACAGGTCACTAAATCTACCATTTATAAATGAATAAGAATAAATAAAAATAGTTAAAAACAGTTCTTGTTGTTGCTGATACCATGCCGTAATTGGAAACAAAAATAAAAAGGAGGAAAAAACTTATTCTACCAGTAAATAATTTTTCCACGGGACAAATTCGTGATTATGAAAAGCCACCTTATTCCAAAAGAGGGAGTGGTTCTCTATTTCTTAAGGCGCGAAAAACATTAATAAAGGTTGAAATTAAAATGGAGAGTCATCAAAGAAAAATCAGAAGAAAACTTCATCGAGTGGTGACTCTACAAAGTTCAAAAATCACAATAATACTAGTGTTAGAGCCATAAAGAGACTGACAGGAACTCATAAGTAACATAGAGGATAAGGTATTTCTAATTCCTTCGCCTCTGAAGGTGATATTCCTAAGATGAGAAAACATTTAGGTAGAGATATTTTCATATGAAGCAAAAATCTAACATACTGTCTGGTACTCAGCTTTTATTCAGGTTAATTAAGATGTATATCAATTAATACATGAATGTGTATTTTAGTAAAGAGATAAGACGTAAATAGACTATTTGTTATTCTCACAATTTAGCCACAGAATTAGATAAACCCTGTGACTCAGTACTTAAACATTAACACGGGAATAAGTTGAAAAAATGAGTAAAGGAAAAAAGAAAACCTAAGATTTTATCATGGGCAAAATATTTGAGAAAAGAAGTTGGCGAGAAGTCTTAACTAGGTTGATGTAAGAGTTAAGGAAAATATTTTTTATTCATATCACTTTATTTACTGCAGAAAAGAACAATTTTTTTCATTAAATTGAAATAAATATTATTTTAAAAAAGTAGGGAATGTAATAGTCCATTGGCACCTTTATTATCTTATAAAAAGTTTCTCTCTGCTCTGTAGGTACGACTCAAATGATAATTATTACGCGGTATAGATGGATATTAGAAGTATTTATGGTGTGAAATAATATTGCAAAAATATTACATTCAATAATTACGCTGAAATAAAATTTTCCCTCACATAAGTACATGTTCTTCATTTTATTACGTTCAAAACTCAACACATTTTTTAATTCGCTATCACTTTCCTTTGCTTTAAAAAATAACTGGAAGTCAAAGCTGTAGCATAGGTGGGCTATTTTTTTATCTCCGTCTTTAAATTCTCCGCGAACATTAATTGGTTCGGATAAGCACTTGATGCTCATCTCAGGGCTTTACCTGTTCTCCGATCTTTCCGACCACAAAAACTGCAATTCCGGTTTTGCCTCGCTACCCGTCTTCCCCTTTCTATTTCTCGTAATTTTTCAACCTGACCTTTCTTCATAATTTCCTTCACTTCTTATCCTTTTACCCTTCATTACAACGCATTTTCCCGTATTAAATTCATTCTTTCAGCTACAAAGGCTTGAATATTTTGCTTAATTATTATGTTCTAATTTTCGAATATCCTTATTGCTAAATTTATTTATGAATAACCCTCGAGCCATGTATTTGGTGAACGACCAAGAGATACTTGGAATGTTGTTTATTTACTAATATGAGTATAACAGTAGACAAAGAGACTTTACTGCAGAAAAACAGCAATGATGGAAATAAATAATAGCAGGTATAAACTAGTAATTTAAAACCTTCATTGATTTTTTGCGTGGCGGCAATATTCTGTGTATGATGAGATTATTAATGATGGTCTCTCCACACGTAAACGTTTTTTTATTCTTCTCATACAGGCTCTATATAACCAAGCCCATCAAAATTTATTCATTATGAAAAAATAAATAAATAAACCTGCTTCGGAAGAGTCATTGGGCATTTATCAAAACTTTCTGGGCTGAAAGTCAATATTCAATGCGCTCTCTAAGGAGCCGTAAATTTTCTAATGTTAATAGTCGGCATATACTCATTTTTTACGCTCAAACCCTGTGCTCAGCCGTTCCCATATTGCGATTAGGTGGGTGAGGGGGCAAATTAACTTCAACCTCGCCAATGAAGTCATTTGTCTTTCTCTCCTCTCTTTTTCTCTCTCCACCATTTGAAACCTTTTTTCCCCGTCTGCCCCCTCTCCTCTCCTCTTCTAATCCCTTTCAACTCCCCCCCAACCATTATCCCCGGCGCGTAATATCCCTTTGGCCAGCCTGGTCGGTTCTTCCTGCAAGCGACCCACTTGCTCTCTCGCAGGGGGTCCTCGGGACAGCTCCAAAAACATTGTGCGCGAGGAAAGGATGGGGATCGGCCCAAGAGTGTGTCCTAGGCACCTGGTATAAAGAGAAATACGGTGTCGATTCCCAGAACTATATAAACCATACCACCCCCATCTCTTTGACCTTGCTTCATCCACCGATCTCATTCCCTTTACCTCCACCCTCCTTCCCACACTTTAACTCCGTCATCTCACCCACACTCATCCGGCTGATCTCCGGAGCCCACGCCGAGTTCTTTCTGTGACCTCAACGACTTTCCGTGTCGAGGAGGAGTAACTTGATTCGCCCGCCGCTTGAAAGAAGTACGAGGCGTTCTTTTTTTTGGGTCCAACCAACTGGATCGAGTATATTTTTTACGACGAGAGCAAAACCTGAATGAGGCCCGCAAGAATCAAGCCGACGAATAATCAGATTTAAATAATGAGGAAAAGCTGCCGTGATCGTTTCCTTCAAGTCTTTTGTGCAGCCCCGTGAAAAAAAAATTACGCAAATTGCCCTCTCACGTTTTGTGTGTAGATAAATGTTGTACCGGTAGAGAGAGTAAGGAAATGGTGGCCCAAAAGGTTTTGACAATTGAAATCATAGTTTTTTCCCTAATAGGAAATTAATTGAGTTAATCTTGCGTTCATTCTCACGTCATCTTTGATTTTCAACCACGAGACAATTTTCTAACAGCAACTATTATTTCTTTCTGGTTGTGAAAAATAAATTTTCTGTTTTGATCAAAAATAAGTTTAGAACATGAATTGTAATTGAAATTTTGAAGGCGTTTTCATTAAAATAGTTTGACACTTTTTCAAATACGGTTTTCTGGAAGTTGGAATCCCCGTACTCATTTTAATACTGTCGGCTGGATTATCCATTATTTATTAATACGGATATTAAAAGTGGTTAAACTTCTTGAATGCATGGTTGGAAATATTCTAAAAATATTTGTAAAATGTATTTGTGAAATATCTGTAAAACGAAATTTGTACCCATAGTGCTGTCGGCTAAGAATTGGATGCTGAAATAAGCAATTTGCGTTATATTTCATAATGACGAGTAAAGATGTAATGCCAAGACAATTGAATGGAAAGCAAACTACCCAATTTTTATCATTTTATTATTTAATAAATTACATTTGTTATGAGTTAAATTATTTTTTCATTCACTTATAACAATACGATGGAAACAATATTAATACTCCGTCTTATTTACTTTTATGATTTGATGAAATAATCATGAGTAAAAATATTATTATATTCTCCACACATTTCCATACGTACCCATGCATATAAATCTACATAACACCCTTCATGCCACTTGGGACGTATGTGGTTGGGGAATATCCAATGCAGATATGCACACCATGCAAGCAGACAATGTCACATACAATGCAGGATGCAAAGCTACGGAAAAACATTCCGACATGTAAATGAATTTTTAATTATTTATCGGAATCCAGAGGAATACACATGGTACCACCTCCATTGCTAATAAATTAAAGGACAAAAATGATATGTTGATTGATTTGACCTGACTAATTCAAATATGTGCATAGATACATGAGAATACATAGAACTTCTCACGTGCACAAAGGTGCATGCATGCATATTCATACACTAATATTTTTCCACAAACATGAATACGCAGATTTATTTGCGGATGGATAAGGTATGTTACATATGGACACGCTCTGTACACGGCTGCTTGGGCTGAGTTGAAAATATAGCATTCCGTAAAACATTTAATTTAAATATTAAAGCTACAAGCGGAATAACGATTCTCCATTGTTATAGAATTGAGATCCCAGAAAGCAATGAATCAAACCCATTGGGGAGAGTATCCTTTCAATGCCGCGCACTTTATCCGTAGGGTCAAAAATAATTGCACCTCCCGCGACCCTTAAAACCCCTGTGGTGTCAGCTATTGGGAGAATAGAATAAAAAAGGCTAGATGCTGGAGCACGGAGCCAACCAAACTATACGAATTGATTGCAAAGACGTTACCGCACCCACGCATTCGCGGGCACAAAGCATTTTCAGCCCCGGGGTGGAAAATAAAGGAAGAAATGAGAGCGGAAACAAAAACTGGTGAGGGGAAGAAAATAAATGTCCCCCCACGCGATTACTCTCACTCTCTCTTGCGGTGTGGCAACAGGGGGTGGAAAAAAAATAACGCCATGGAAGAGAGTGGAAATAAAACCAAAACCTCGAACGCACCGAGAGATGATAAAAATGGCGGAGGAACAAAAGAAGTGCACTCACGCTTTATTTCTCGAGAGTATTCCTTTGAATCGACGTCGGTTCGGTCGTTCGCTGGCAGGTTGAGGGAGGGAGTGATAAGGGTTTGGCGGAAGGGGGTGGATAGGGACAGGTACGTAGCGGTTTCGCGAGCGCCCTCGCCGTGCGGGACGTCACCCTGCCCCCCCCCCCCGATCAAAGCGCGCTTTTCACACAGGTCCTATTCCCGTTCGTTCCTCGCCCCCGCCCCTCACGCTCTGACCCGGCCCACGCGCTCTCCCTTCGACACGCGAGTGCACAGCGGGGCGATGTTCCTTTCCCCTTCGGCCGCCAACTCACTACCTTCCCATCCGCCTCCCGCAATCTGTCTTCCCCGGAGTGGGGAGTGAGTGAGAGGGTGGCAGAAAAAAAAAGGTCGTCGGAGGGTGGGGGAGGGGACAATTGTGGGTGTGAGGAGGAAAGTTTAAGCCCGGCCTTGCCACCGGGCAACTGCCCTCCCTTCCACGACCCAGCCGCTCAGCCAAGGTTCCAGCACGTCCACACCCCGCTCCAATGTTCGGCCCCGGCGACCGACGGACCGCCCAGCGCACACCACCAGCCCTGTCACACTTTTTACGCCAACCTTCCAGCGGGCCATCCATTTTCACCCCCCTCCTCCCCTCTCCTGCCCCTCCATCCTCTCCTTCATCTCTCCTTCCCCCCGTCCACCACCTCCCCTGCCCTCCCCAGAACGCCGCGCCGCGCAGTGCCATCCCCTTCCACCATCCATCTCCATATGTTCCATCTGTATCCGTATCTGTGGCCTCCCCCTTCACGCCGTCTGCCCCTACCCAGCAAAACTCCCTCCTTATTCATCTACGACCCCCTCATACCCCACTCTACCACCTCTCCTCCCTTGCCAATCCACTCCCGAAAACCCCGTTTTCTACCCCCCTCCACCTATCTTCGCTACCACTTCCCACCCGGACTCCGTGTCTCGAATTTTATTCCCTTTTCCGACCCATTCCATTGCCATTCTATACCGTTTCGCATTCTGTGGCTTCAGCGCCACTTACCCAGACAGAAGTGCGCCGGTTTTGAGGATCGGAGGCAATAAAGAGGAAAAGAGATTTAAGGATGGAAGAAAGCTATCGCTGATTGTTGGCACAGGGGGTGATATTAAACGTATTACGTGACCCAGATTATTAAAGTTTCCTTTATGGAGGGTTAGGGGCCTGTGTTAGAATTTTGTTCTATTGTGGCGGGAGGTGGATGGTACGCTATATTATGTGTTGTTAACGACTATTCATGTTCCACGTCGATACCCCAAGTCTGTATTGTTATATTATTTCTTTGAGAAATTATGACAGGGTTTGAGTTGCACATTGATGATTTAATAAAAATACTTCAGACGACAAGCCGAGGTCGATTCAAACTTTTTGTTTACTTGTAAATACTTCGTTACTTAAAAATGTTTGTTTTTCTGAAATTTTCAATGGTTATTGATTATACTAGCTGACATACGATACATATTTATCAGGAATATTGAATAGATATTTCATTACGTTTAAAATACATTAATATTTAAATTATGCGTGGTCTTCGTCAACTTAGCATGCATTAACCTTTGGAATAAAAACGAGTTTTGCAAAAAATTAAATGAAAGGAAACATTTCTTAGTGTGTGAATAAACATACTTTCTACAAAATGAATCCTTGAAAAAGTTGTGTCTATTAGGTTTGTAAATTTAAAGAAATGAATGAATCATAGGAAGTAGAATGTTGATGATTACATCTTGCCTAAAGGATTTCTTCTTCTATTGATTAGTATTTATGTGGACATCGTAATGGGGGAAGAAGACTTGTATCTATGGAATGTATACATCATTGCTGAGCGGGAATATTCTATCTCAAAAATTATGTAAAATGCTTATCTTGATTTAGACGTCTTCAAATTAACAGATCTAATATGTCTCGGTGTATCAATTATGGTTTGAAATTATATTTTTAATACTACAAGGCAATAATTTTTAAGTATTACATTAATTAAACATTTAATGGTGTACTGGGATCGCAAAAATTGGCAGCGGATTTAGTGATTCTATGAAAATTGAAGAGAAAGAAATTGAAGCTTTACAGGACTTATTTTAATTAATAAGGAAGCTTTTTTATTTTGAAAAAAAAAATTTCATGAATGTCAAAACCTATGCGGTAATTTACGAATGCGTATTTATAGGAAAACTGCCTTAAGTATCTAAACTTCTAAATCACTTAATTGAACTTACCCTGAAGTTACCCTCTCTATGCAATAAATCTCTTTATCCACTTTCTCTCTCAATAAATTAAGAAAATAGTTTAGAAGGGATTAATTATAATGATGAAATAACACAATTCAACAATAGAGTTACTAATAATTTAGATCCTGAAAAATATTGGGTCATAGGTGTGAGTGATTGAATGATTCGACAAATGCTTGAAACAGTTTTTTCGTAAATCATGACATTAACTTAAAAATGCTCCTAACAATAATTGCATGCATAAATATAAAAAAAGTTTAAGGTAACTGTAAGAAAAAATGAAACATTTTTAAGAAAATTTCTATTGGATCAGTCATGCTCCTGATAAAATGGCCAAGGACGAAAATGGAAAAATTATTTCCGTGACTTTGAAAATGTACAGAGATGTAATGATTATTTTATTAATGCGTTTGATTGATAAATATTCAATGTTAAAAACATGTATGTATGTCATAAATAGCAAACTCCATGCACTATGATCCCGTCTCTCTCAATGAAATAATCAAACTTCATCCAATCGATTCCTGCGAGGAAAGCACCCGAATATAACTAGAGGAAGACAAACTTGTTAAATTTAATTATTGCCGAAATTATTTCTACAATCTTATGTATTTATTTTTAGTCTTATTAACGGAATATAATTAAATCATCTTAATAGAGCCAATATGCCAATATTTAAACACAACGTTTTCCATCGAACACAATGATAGACCGATTTAATTTGATTCAGAGATAAATAGGTTATTAAGAGAATTGAAATCAAGTAAAGCCATGATAGTGGACAGAATTCCCGGGGAACTAATTAAAAGTTTAGTAAAAGGTAAAGGGAACGGTTTTTATGGATTTATTCGTACTTATTATGAGGGAGGAGTTTAGCCGGAAGACCTTTTCAGGACAGTTTTAGTTTTTATCCCAAAAAAGGAAAAGGCAGCAATATGTAAGGAATACAGAACAGTAAGCTTGATTTTGCACCCAGCGAAAGTGGTTTTGAGAATTATCAATAAGAGGATGATGAGCAGGACGGATGAATACTTAGAGCATTATCAATGATTGCTCAGGTAGGGGGAGGTACGCGTTACGAATCATTGGAACAGGTTGATAGGCATAGATGGAAATAATCATTGGCTTTGTGAAAAACTGAAGTGAATTCTAAGGAAAACAAATGAGGAAATGTTAGGTGTGGTGGGGGAGAAGAGGGGATTGTTGGGAAAAATCAAAAGGAAGCAAATGAGATGGAATTATAGCGTTTTGAAAGGCGATCGGAATTGGAGGACTGTGGGGAAAGCTGTGAAGACTGAATGTCGGGAGAACGTTGGACAAATGAGGAAAGGGAAGGAATAGGATATAGTATGTTGGATTGAATGAACGGAAGAAGAAAGTGTGTGGATTTGAAAAGTCTTTCTTAGTCTAGTACGAGATTTTAGGTTATGTTCATGGTTAGCTTTAAAAGATACTTTTTCTATGCAGAGCCGAAATTTATTAATATATTACGAGCTGTATGTAGAGATGTGAGAATTTAGTCTGTTCAAAATGAGTAAAAAGTGGTGTTTGATCTTTTACAAATGAAAAAATGCATTTCTGTTAATTAATCTTTTCAATTGTTTATGTTTTCAACTGTCTGAAATAAAATGTATGTTAAATTTATCTCATGTTAACCTCCCTTAATGTTTCTCATTTGAGTTTACCTAAAGATTCGAATTCTTGTGTTTTCTTCTGATTTTTTCTTTAAAAATACAATATTTTTATATCTAATAATGGAAGGAATAAACTTTGTTTTTATAAAATGCCGACACTGATAGGAGTGTTTAAGAAAGAATATTTTCATAATATTTACAATTTCACAAAGCACACTTTGCATGCATAACTCTCCATAGATCATTTCATTTGGTCACCATTTCCGAAGCATTCCTTCTGCTATGTAAGCGTCTCTAAGTTTTCTGCTAGTGAAAAATGAACGTTGATTAAATTAAAATTATTTGATGCAAGGCCTAGGTATCCTTTAGGAGTTTATTTTATTTGGTTGAATTTATTCGTTAATAAATGTGACAAAGTAAAGTTTTTCAACGTAAGAGGGTTACATTACTGCAACTGGGTTGCTTAAATTTAATCTAACAAGGTATATTCCATCCCTAATTGCCTAACATTTGTTCTTCATTAATAGAAATGCATATTCAATAGCGTCATATAATACAGTAACACCATATTGATTTGTAACAACAGCATATACGTCATTAATCAATGACAACTTTGTAAATGGTGAGAAGGGAATCTTTATATTTACTGCCAATACTCAAAATTTTCATGATATGGCGACAATAATTAACTAATGAATATTTTATTTCTGTAGCATCCGCACAAGGTTTTAATAAAAGGTTTGGGGAAACGTTTCACAAGAAACATACATTTATTTTAGATATTGCTTCAATGCCTTAAAATTCTTCAAATTAAATCTCGATACACTTTAGCCAGCAGCTTTTCGATGACTCGTTGGCCCCCTGGTAGGTGGGTTTCGAATGGTTCGCGTGCAATATTCTTTGACGGCACTTAGGATCCCATGATGGTGTCCTTTGAGGGAGGATTTCACTCTTTCAATTTTGAGATAGTCTGGTGGTGCCAAGTCTGGACTAAGGGAATACGGGAATCGTCGCGATAATATTGTAGGTCTTTCTAAGCAGACACTCGACTCTGCTCTTGGTCGTACGACCATAGTCCGTCAGGACGAGTTTAGCAAACATTTTTCTCATCGCCAAATTTTCAGTGATAATGGAGTGCACTGTCCTCTTATCAATGCCAATACCATCTAAAATTATGCACGCACTTAGCTAACGGACTTAATTCAACACTTTAGCCACACGTTGTACGTTGTTGGTGACTTTCGACGACAACGGCCGTCCAGCGAGGGACTCGTTCTGCATACTTTCTCGGACATCTTTGAAGAGCCTGTGCCACTTAAAAACTGCAGTTTCTGACATATTTTTAACTTTGAACATTTGTAAAATAATGTTCAACGTTTTTGTATCCGATTTCCCCAATCATCACAAAATTTGATGGCATACCCCTGGGCAATCGTTCGCTAGATTTTGCGCTTGCACCTTATCACTAGACAGGGGCCCACTAAAAACGCGATCTAGACCAAACTAAAGCTCCTCTGAACGTCAGACCCCCCACCGCCGAGCCTGCGAGGTTTGAGCTCGATGCCAAGTATAGTCACGCCAGGATAAAAGTGTTGCCGATAGTGTATATACAAACCTCGTACATCTACTAATATGATTTTACCAAACATGTTGGAGATGATTTTAAATTTAGCTGTTATTCAGATGAGTAATAAGCTACAATGTTTGTTCAACAGGTTGTCGGGAGGCATAAGGGGAATGTTGCCGGAGAAGGATGCTCTTAATTACTGAATAATCTAATTTAGGTTCCACTGTATGAAAATAGTGGATGAAACCAAGCCACTGATTCCAACGGTCACTTCCCCTACATTCCTATGTTTTCTTTTATGTGTGTTCCTAATCCTTTTTAAAAGAGTCCTGCACAAAGAGTGAAAACCTTCATGTAGAATAATTTAAGTGGAATTTACACTGGTTACATTTTTTAGCAAGTTGACAAAGTATACCAGTTGACAGAGTATATGATTTTAAGTTCACCTCGATTTGATTAGCTTTCCGATTAAAATACAGCTTATTACATTTCATTATGCAATATTTTATTTTACCGTTACACGATCATATTTAATAGAGTTGGACAAACGTCTGCATTCAAGTATTTATTAGATTTATATTAAATATTAACGATTTTAATGTTTTATAACTTTTAATTACCTCCATCAAATAATCCATAGCTGATGCTAATTTCTTACTTCATCTACAAGAGATCGATTTATAATCACAAACTAATTTTCTTCAAAGGAAGTATCCTTAGGATTTTTAAAATCTATTACCTAAAAATCCTAGACGCAGTCTCTACAATGAATCCAATAAAATATAAAACTCATAAAATTGGTGAAAATAACTCCTAGAGTTTTTGCTCAGCAATTTTGGTTTTACAAAATATATTAGTACCGACATGAATTAATGTTATTTAAGATTATTTTCTTCTGTAATTTCGCAAAGCAAGATAGGTTATAACGCAGAAAACTGAACAGGCTTTAATATAGTTGTTTTACTACTTCATTTATTTTTACAATTTTAGAGCTTTTTACGCAAATATTATGGAGAATTCTTCTATCGTTAAAATTCATTTTAGTGCCAATAAATTCTAAGTATCAAATAAAAACATTATGAATTATTTTTTCCAAGAAAAAAGAAAATTTATGAAACCAAATTGAAATGGAAGCTGGTAAGAGATCGATGAAAAATAAAGACTCAATGCACTATATAGTGATTTTTCCGAATATTGTCACGTTAAATAATACTTTTATAAAAGGTTTTGAAAGTTAACATTCATAGCTGATTTAAATCACAAGTAAATATTTTTAAAGATTTAATTTCCTTGCACTATACTACAGTTACCGGTTAACGTAATATCCTTAGCCTTAACTACTCACCATTAGTCAGTGGCTTTTTTAGGTTTGCGAAAATACGAAATTACCTCTAAAAGATTCTTAAGAAACGTTTTTTGCACTCGCGGATAATTGGCAAATATGATGATTCTATGATATAATTCCAAAATTCGGTGAAACCATTGCTCGACTTCATTTTTTTAGATAATTCAACGTTGACATTTTAATGGAGGCTTAGATTACGCCTCCATTACTCTTCCGTAGTCTCGGCATCAGTTAATAGATCTTGGGTCATGCCATCTGCAAACAGAATTGCGTTTAATTAATGCTAGTTACATGTGAGCTCTGGAGCTCGGTGATCCAAACAATAAATCAGGGTAAATAAAATTCGCACCTGTAATCAATCTCTAAATGACAATTCATCTCTTGAGGTCAGTTTTCTGCTACGTCAATATTTCTTCCTCGCAATGGCGGAAATTATTGTTTCCTCGATTATTCCTAAGGTTTTTGGGGAATAAGTTACTTGAGAAGAAGCGATTGTGTATTTTTGTCGTCATCTGGAGGAAAAAAACTCACTTTTGACGACATGTTTGGGTCACGGCAAACGTTGATTTTAAGCACCAAATCAATTATCGAGCCGATAAAAGGCATAATCATAATTTCCGTGAATGTTAAGTAACCGTTGCGTAAATTCTTCTCGAGTCCTCCACCGGGTTATATTCAGAAGCCCTGATGACGATGACCGAGTCGGACATTTAAACGTCGGCCGAGATGGACGATATAACCCGGTGGAGGACCCGAGAAGAATTTACGCAGCTGATACGCCGGGAAAACACCAAATCTTTTACCGTTAAGTAACTGTGTTTCACTTCAGAATATTTCTTTTTATGATACACAAAAAACCATCATTTTATAATAATATTCCTTCGCACTGCTTAAGGTACCCCCATTAAGGCAGTATTAGGTAAAATAACGACTGATCTGGTCAATTTTCTGGTCAAACAGCATGAATTTTATTTTCGCGTTAATATAATTCTAAATTTATTATTAAATAAGTATAAAAGAAAAATATCAGTAAAGGTAAATCCAATTTACAGGCACAACCATAAGGATAGTTAAAAGGAAAGAGACGGGGAAACCATTTAATACTGACGAGATGATTAAGAAGATAGATGAAAGAAGGAAACTTAAGAATGTAAACACAGACTTATGTAGAAGAGATTACAAGAAGAAAAATAATAAAATATTACGGTCAAATATGCGAAAGGTGCATGGTGTAGGATGCAGTGCGAGGGCTTGGAGGGTTTACGAAGGAAGGGTGAAATGTGAGCACTGTACATATAACCAGACTTAGCTTTAGGAAGAGAATATAACGTATGTGGGGATACACTAATAGCCAAACATCCTTAATTGTAAATTAGGAAGTATGTTTAGGGAATTGGAATCAAATTAGACCTTTGGGATAAGTATCACTCCCACGGAGTCATTCAAGTGTTCAGATAATAGTGGAAAAAGTTTGGTCGATTAGATTTCGATAAATCAGTGTTATTTAGTTTTCATCCTCAAAAAAGGAAAGGCAGCCGTTTTCGACGACTATGGGGAAAAATATAATAGTTACCACGTGGTAACCAAGAGTGATACTACGGTCACCAAAAAACGAAAAAAGTGGAGGGATAATGATTGCATAAGGGATGATAATTAAAAGTTCAAGAAGGGGAAATATACGTACGAGGTCATAGCAGTAATCGGATCACTAATAGAAACAAGCATAGTAGAAATCGGGCATAATCCAGATGTATTGGTTTTTTCGTATATTTTGAGAAGACGATTTATAGAATGAAGAAAATAGCACTGCCATATGCACACGTATAACAGAAATTTGGAGTAGTTTGACAGAATAAAATAATTATCCACAGCTTGAACATGTCTCAGTCTGCTCATGTGCTTATGGCGGATGGGCAGTTTTAGGGGGGGTTATGATTCAGGGATGACCACTATCATCAGTGCTTTTCATCTTATATGTAAAGCCCTACCTCTTGGTGCCCTAACACCCCCCGCTACACGTCCTTGCGGTGGCATGCGAGGTATTAAGTAGATCTAGACGTAAAGGTAATGCTGAAAATAGCATTGAAGGAACCGGAGATAGGAACGACTGTCCTTGTAGAATTTCTAAAATTAGTCATGTTTTCATAGTCTCAAGCTCAGTTGGGCAATTTGCAAAGGGTTACAGACATTTATGAGCGCATTAAAAAATCAATATGACTGCCCTGGCATGACAATTAAACTAGGCAAAGCAAATATTATGAATTTTAATAGAAAGAGAAAGCTAAGATAAAATATGGGGGGAAATTTGGAGCAGGGGGATAATGTTAGCCACTTTGGAATTGCCATGGAAACAAATAATCAAAATTAAGTACACAGTACAAATAAGAGGGATATAAGAAGAACAATTGAGTTTGAAAAAGAAACTTTTACGAGAAAGAAGTTGCTGATGACAGGCTCGTCACTTTTTTTTAAAGGGTTAAAGAAAATACAAGTGATAACTTCACAATGGAACTTGGTTTTACACAGTTCTGAAACGTGCTTCGAGACTTTTAAGGAAGGGTGCAAAAATTATGGGAGAGATACAATGGATGTATAGGAAATCAAACGAAGAAATACTGAACATTTTGGTCAAGGAGAGAGCGGTGTTGGTAAAATTCCTTAGAAGACAGGAACAATATGCGTAAGGAATTTTGATTAGCAATGAAATGCTGATGAGAGTGATAAAGGTGACAACGTAAGACAAACGGATGGGTGGGTGTAGTGGACGGTTTGAGACGTTGGACGTAAAAAAGGGCGGTAGAATATATGCGGTATTGGAGAACAAATGGCTTGAGGTTTCAGGTTTGCTTTGTTAAGTGGGACTAAGAAAAAGAAGTCTTTGTCTATCAAATACCTAACTTAATTATTAGACCATTAAATGATAACATTTAGTTTATCATTAATTTATTTAATCAATAGATGCTTAATAAAATAGCGTGCTTTCAAATATATGCTAATATCTATCTGCTAAAGCGTTTAAAATTGAGTCAATATTCTGTGAACAAAAATCGCATATAATAATCAGATACTTCAAAGAAATCAATATGTAATATTATTTTTGGGATACGTATACAATAGTGCTAATAACATTATAAGAAAAATTATTCAAAACGAAAGATGGTGAAAGAAATTGGTTCTATAAATCTGCTTCAGCTTAATCTGGCTTAATAAGAGAGGACTTGTTTGAACCCGTCAAGTGCACCTATGCTCAAAACCCCCCGCTGTTTATTGAGTCATTCTATTAAACTTGGAATGAAATAATGCTAAAAAATTAAGTTATCCAACAGAATGGCTTCAAAATACTTGACAAGTTATTTTTCTAACGAAATTTATAGAGTAGTAAGTAATTTAAGAAGCATCCAGTTTCTTAAGCATAGGTTTTCTGTTGCTTGCCTGATGAAATGTTTTCCTTTACAATAGGAAATAATTTCAATTATCACAAAGATTATATAACCGCAGGGGCGGGCGATTCTGATAAACGCCAGCCACCAATAGTATACAGGCAACTCGATTTCCGAAAATATTTTGTGATGCGTTAATGTACTTAAGGGTCGAATAAAATGAAACTTAGCGGGAAAAAGAAGGTCTAACCGTAAATCTGTCAAAAACATAATTGGCGCCTATCTCGGTGAATTATAGCCATCTCCACCTAATCCCCGTCACGTGTCAATAAAGCATCCTCCCTCGCACCTTCCCCTTCTCTCTCTCTCTCTCTCCTCCAAAACTCTCTGCCCAACGAAACGCCAACGCACTCAAACACACCCAGGAACACACAACACTTCAAAAACACTCATTTCATATTATTTAGTTTCCTCCCACCTCCACTCTCCCCACTCCCCTCTCTCGTCCCCATCCCATCCTCCGCACTCCCCCGACAACCGTTATTACGGGAGCCAACACAACAGAGGGCCCGGCCGATGTGCGTTCTCCATCGAACGGGATGTGTCCCTGGGGAGGGCGCACGGGAGGGGCGGGAAGGGTAGGGATTGCTAGGCGGGAGGAGGGGGGTTGAGGCTGAGGGTGGGAGAAAGGGGTTGAGGAATGTTGGGTCGCGGGAAAAGGGAGGAGGGAGTGAAAGGATGAAGGGGCCGAGGTGGGAGAGAGAGAGTCAGAAAGGGTGGCCGTGATTTACAGCAAAGGTTCGGATGATTGCTGGCGCGTAAAAGTGGTGGAGTGTGGGTAGTAGGGGAGGGTAAAGGGGGAGGGTTTTGGGCCAGATTGGAGTGGAGAGAGAGGCAGAGAGAGAGGGAGATAGGGATCATGGGGATGAGGATGTGGAGGACTGGAGAAATGGGTTTTTAAAGGGAGGGGATGGACGGGAAGAGGGGGAGGAGGTGACCTGAGAGTGGTTCGGGAGAAGGTAATAATAAGACGAATGGACGCGTAACCGACGTTTCTGAGGGGCGGAATTGAGACCACGCATCGGTTGACTTCACACTTTTGACCTTCCTATTGTGACAGAGCGGTGGATTTGGGAAAGAGTAACATTATGGCGATGGAGTCAACCTCGCATAAATCGCCTTATTCTCTTACCGACGCACCGGAATAGTTTCTGTATATTCATAATAGAGTGGAGCAGTTCCCTCGGCATTAACTTCCGAGCCCAATTAGCTAAAATCTCGTGTTGAGACATATACCCAATTTCCGTTTTTTCTTTGTTCATTACATATAATGCTTGATGTACCACTCTAATTGAAAACGCACTACCTATTAAAGTGTAATTATGTAGCACTTTTTAGAATTGGTAAATTGAACACTGTTTCGTAGGAAAATCTATTTGTATTGCCTGGATTGATTGTCTTCATAACGTTTTTTCATGATAACATTAGCGATGTATTCATTAAAGAAAAAAAATTAATAAAAGTCTTAAGTGAACACAGAATATACCCTGCAGTTGAAAAATTGCCATTTATTTGAAATGTCTAATATACCCTGCAGTTGAAAAATTGCCATTTATTTGAAATGTCTTCTTCTTCACCTCATATGAACGAAGTTGGCAATAACGCATTAATCGTGAAATCATCGTATTTTAAATAATGCCTTAATTTTAAAACGATCGTCGCAGATATCCGAGTAATTATTTATTTTAGGTATGCTTCTTAATGACGAAAGTATCAAGTTGCTTTTCTCTATATTTGAGGGAATCAGCGATGCCGTCTTTTGTTTTTTTATCATTACCGATACTCAGCACGGGGTAAAATGCCACAACCAGTAACATGCTAACGCTTTCGTGATCGATAAATTATGAGCCGGGAGTGTATGCAGTTGATCGGTTAAACGTTCAGTGTGAAAACTATACCATTTTTGAATGCTTGACCGTCGACAGACATTCTAATAAATGCTGTCAGACCTCAAGAAAACCTTATCCCGATGTCTAAAATAATGGAGGAATGTCCCGGAAATGTCACTCCAAAGCGAACGGAAAGAACTTCCAGTCAGCAGTAGGCAGAAATATAAGGACACGGAAGGAAGGGTTTAAAGGGGTTAAGGAGGGGAGGAGGAAGAAGGGGAATGGAGGTTGGAGGTCAAATTTTAGGTTTGGAGGGGGTAGGTGAGGTTGTGGCCGCCGTAGGGGAGCCGTGACATGGAGATAAGGCAGCTGAACGTGAGAGATAACGGAGGAGGTAGAGGAGGAAGGAGGTGCAGGTAGAAGGAGGGTTTACGTACTTCAGCCTGCGTTGGAATCGGGTATCGGGGAGCAATTGAGCTCTGAGGGGGTTTTATAACCCTCCATCTGAGAATTTGATGAAGCCTGTGGAGGGAGGTCTCGGCTTCTGGTTGGTTGTTTGCTCTCTGAGAAATCGGATGACTCAGGACGAATCTCGTTCTTTACACCACTATCTTCTCCAGTTGAAGATTTTCCTACGCGTGGTCTCATTGTACGAAAAATTATTCGAAAAATTATCAGAACTGGTTTATTTCTCACAATTATATGATTAACCTTCAAAATACGCCAAAACCTAATAAATTCACCTGTATTCACTGTACCTTCCTTAATATATCTTCCTTGCACACATTTAGTGATGTGCGATTCGTATAATTTTTGCTCAGTTTGCTACAATTATAATTTTAAACTATTTTCCTGAATGGAATAATATAAGAGCGGTGTGTTTCTTATTATATCCTATTTTCAATATTATTTTCTTTTTCCTATACTTTATTAAAATTGTCGTATAATATCATAAGTAATAAACATTTTGAGAAAACCACTACAACTATCGAAACTGACCATAATTTTTCCTCAAATGAATATATTGTGATCATATATTTTTCTATATTTTTAATAAAGGTGTACTATCTTAGAATATTCATATCAGACAAGTATTTAAATAAAATTAACATATATTGAACGTAGAAAGAATTGGTGTAGAATTTTTTCTGCCAAGTTGTTTCGATTAATTATCAAGTAAATGTGTTATGACAACGCGATTATATTTCATCACGAAACACCATTTATTCAAGGGCTTCCATGGAAATTAAGGTATTGCGTGAGGATGATTAACCAAGCTACTTTTTTTGTGACGACTTTTTTACCTTCGAATATAAAGTCTTAGACCTTCTAAAACTTTGGTTCTTACAGAACCATTTGATAATCTTTTGTAAAGCATTCTTAGATCGTTGAAAATAATGCTCAGTGTTCATTTCTAGTTCACTAACTACCCGTTCATATTTTAGTTATAATTCTAAAATATACTTTCATCTATTTGTTCTTTGCTCTATCCATATACGTTCTTATTTTACATTCACACATCATCCGAATTAGGACATAACTCCATGACATTAAAAATTACTTTAAACATATCCTCCCTCTAAACGGTTGTGGACTCATTGCGACGATATTCTTACCGGATGATTATTTGATGAGTACATTTAACCAGAATGATTGATGATGTAATTTGCATCATATTGTTTAAATTTTATTATTTGTGAATTGTTGTAAGATATCAAATAATAAGTGAAAAGGTGCTTCCTACCTAGTTTTTAATAAAATGTCAGCAATAACACGTCATAGACTGCCGTTCTTGATTTAGCTCAAATTTGAAAAAAAAGAGAGAAAATTATTTACGCGTTTCAATTCCATAAAGAAGGTTATCATACAAAACCTTTTATTCTATTTCTATCGATATTAAAAAAAGTAAATAGCAAGTCTTTCAACAAGAAATGCTTTTTCTTTTTATGACTATTAACATTGGTAGGTTTCAGACCACCAACGTAATACAGGAGTTTGAAGGACTTATATGACCCACTCTCAATGCAACACTGGTACTGCTAAGCTTCCTTAATTCGTCCTTAGGTACAAAATCCTGAATACGTTCCACTCAGGGGGTTTCTGGAATGCAAAGACTACTAACGCTACTGGTTGGTTGCGAACAGAGTCACAGAGAAGGGCTTCGTATTGGAAAATGAGGAACTGGTTAGCCTGTTGAAGGGGTTCTCCAGCGGAGTGTTAATGGAGCCGCCGATATCTATAAGCTGTTTTTGCTTCAGTTCTGTCCATCTTTTCAAAGGCTATTGGCCTAATTTAGCTTTGGAAAAAGGGGCCATTAAAACGTGTGAAATTTTCTAAAGAGCGAATTTGAATTTTAATTAATATAATAATTATAACAACACGCATTATAAGGCATGTCGTCTCAGGAAGTCATCTCTTTTCATTGCATCATATATTTAAAAATAGCTGATATAATATCATTTTCATTTCATACTTTCATATTGCCCGCCCAGCTTTCCAAATTACATCTCGATTTTGACTCATGGTCACTCGAAATTTTGATAAAATTTCCTCGTACTTGTTCAGAAATATTTAAATGTACATAAACGTTTTTTAATAAGTATTTGATCAAAATTAAAGAATTTCATCGAAAAATCAGGCACGAAGATGAGGGGTTCAGCACAAAAATGACTTCTAATTTTAATTCTTCTTGTGCCTTCTTATTTCTAAGCTCTTGACTTTCGAATCCATATCCGCTTATTGTTCTTCATCAGCCTCGCTTTAGGAAACACTCGATCCAAAATATCAGATGACCGAATATTCGCGAAACGACAATCTCATTCGCTTTGTCGTTTAATGCGTCTACTTTCCACGTATTAGCTCCTCCGGGTTTTTTTTAAGCCTCAACCTTTAAAACAGTAAACCACTCGCTGCACCAAACCAAATAAATCACTTTGCCTTGGCCGCGTCGGGGGAACGGGAAGGAGTTTTGTCCTTATTAATGCGCCGGAGATCCTTTCATCCGTCCCCGCCGGTCCAGGCCAAGCCTTTCGGCCTCCTTGAAGAGGCCCTCCTAACCGCACTCAAGTCTCTCCCCCTCCTCCTTCCTCCCGGCCCCCAATTCCCTTCCACCACCATTTCTCCCTTTTCTTCCTTCCCCACCTCCTCTTCTTCAACCTCCTTCCCTCATTCGCCCCGTTTCCTCCATCCCGACCACTCCTAATACGACCGCTCCTAATAAAGTCCCTACTAAGACGCAGCGTACCCGTCTCGCCACGAGAGCTACCCCATCTCCTTTTCCCCGACGTCTTCCACTCATTGCTGTTCGGCGCCTCCCATTCCCTCTCCAGCTTGTCCTATTCGACCTACGGCTCCTTACAGCTAAACTCTTCCCCGTTAGATCCGCAAAACCCCCAGTTTCTCTCCCCTACTTCTCATCCCTTCCCGCCAATACTCACCCATTCACCAAGCCTCCCCAAGCTCCCATCAAAATCTCTCTCCAACTCCAGTGTGCGAATCTTCTCGCTCGGAGTACGGGAGGAGAGAGGCAACGCAGACGGACTCACGGGGAGGGGGGGGCTCGTTTTCCCGAGGACAGGGGTGACAGAAGTAGACTGTACGCCATTAGACAGTACATGTCCCGATAGATGATACACGCAAGCCATCATCCCCGTCCGACTTGCGCCCCCAATGGTGTCATCTCCCATGGCACCCACTCTTCCACGGTCCCCGCCAGAAGTAATCCCTCATCTGCCGCCTACCCCCGTTCATCTGACCAAGAAGTTTCGTCACAGCGGATTAGCGGGCACTCGAGTAACTCGCTTACTACGTAATTTTTTTTCTATTTGAGTTCTTTCCTATATACTAAACTTACTCTTATGCCTGACGCCTGATCCGCTCTGAATATAAATTCCGCTCACAGAAGCAGTGGTGATTGGGGTTCCAAGTGGCCCATTGGCTCATCATGTGGTTTAATAATCCGTCATCTCTTCTTGAACTTTAAACGTAGACGAATACTGCATGCAAAATTTCCGAGATACTTGAGTCTAACCGGTCAACCAGACCCGCTCGTAAACTCAAAGTACATGATAATGCTAAACAACCTGACGAGAGACACCTGCACAGTGCTGTTAATTATATCACGCTACATAAATATAGCATCCAAATGCAAAACCACATCTAAAGTGATACTAAGCGTATTTATGTAACGTTAAGTTTGACAGTATCACAAGGAAATCATTCAAATCTTTAGATAAAATTTGTGATATAATCCGCGTCGGATTCGTTGTGGACATTATAAAATTTTAAGGGTATGTGATTGCCAAGCGGGTAGATCATTATAATACAGAGCAGTAGGGTTGGGTTCGATTCCCAAAATTTCTCTGTGAACCCTTAGCTTCACCCAAACTAATTTATCAGGTACCAGATTTTCCTGGGGAAACCATCGTTGGCACAGGGAAAGGTGTTAGCCCCACAACACTGGTGTTTTCATTTCAAATTTCATTGAATATGCAGGGTGAGTTGCCCTGCCCTCACCTGAAAAACCAACCTTTTGATAGAAAACTGTGATGAAATTGTTAAATTACACAGTTATTAAGCTTTTAACCGACTGTTATTAAGAATGTGCTAAATTATTCAATAGTTATGTAATTTTATCACATTACATATCTTGTGTCAAATGGAAAAAGTACGGTTTTCGATGAATGTATTTTTTCTAAGACACCAATGCTTGATTCCATTTCAATCATCCACAACGCTTTTGTATACATACCAACACAGGATATAATTTCTTGTAAAACGGGTGCGGAGGCATTTTTTTCTTGTATCTTCTAATCTTCGTCTTCCGACCTATCCCTGTCGCATTTCGTTCCGCAGTTAGGCAGACTATATGAGGAGTGCAAAGGGAGGGTTCATTACGGAAAGGTCAGGCAGTAGACGTGGGATGGAGGGAGGATTAGGACAGAGAGGTGTAAGTGGGAAGGCGGGGGTGAGTACCGAAGTGTTTACTTTTTGGAGAATGTGTTCCCTTCCAGCCGGTTGGGGGGTGGGACCTCGAACCTCCTCTCCCAATTCGCTCCTAGCCTCCCTCTGTCCTCCTTAAACCATCCCCCAATCCTCTCTTCTCCGCGTAATATCTCCCAAAAACGTGTTACGGCGCATGTATCCGACTTCATAATCCCGTGACTTCACAGCATTTGACACTTTCTGAAAACATCAGAGGGCCAATTCCTTTCCCTCTCATCTTCCACATACGTCTCTTGCCATTTCCTCAGAAGTGTTCGCCCCTCCATCTCATCCTCCGCCCTTTGCCTCTTTTTTATTCCACCATTGTCGCTTTAATCAGCATCATTTTTCTTTCTTGAAATTTTCCCTTCTGTTTTTTTCCGAATACAACTGCACTGGAGAGTCCCGACATCTGGTGGGAACTGTTTCCTCCGCCGCGTCTGAAAATGATTACTCTCGTGAACATTAGCGAATTAATAGTTACTTTCTGTTAATACGTCGTGTTTACAAGTACAACATAGTTATTCCCAAGCCTATTGAAGAAATATTAATTATATTAAATAAAAATTTAAATTATAACGCGAAAATGTCCACTTTATTTGCATATTTGTACTTCATTTCAACGTATTCTTTACTATTATTTATTATTTGAGCAAATGTAATCATTGTGATTAATCTCCCATATTTGCACCAATATTAAAGTAATGACTTGCGCATTCGCTTTAGATTTATTCAATTATAATAAATGTAAAATTACAAGCTGAACTCTAGTAAATATTTTTGTGTCGGCATCATAAGTCTTTAACTTATATTCAGAAAATTGACATGATATTTGTTGAATATAGCTTTTATTGGTTATTCCAAATTTTAGGAAATAATTCGAACAAAATCTCCATTTGTGAGATGAAGAATAAATGTATCGTAGTTAATATCGATCTGATCAATTCTAAGAAACTAGTAAATGCATCACCAGATTTTGAATGGAAGTTTGAATTACAGGAACAATATGATGTTATTTTACGACAAAAAACGACTTGTTCATGTGAAAACATACAATCCTTTTTTCTTTTAATGTGTTCTAATTGAGTAATTATTTTCGGATCTAGAATATTGGTTTATAAATTCATTAAGTATTTATGAATTTATAAAGCAATCGCATGTGGTTCATTGAAAAATAAATGTTGCATATTTTAAATTGTAACAACTTAAAAATCAAATTTATAAATGCGATTCTCTGCGCTCCAATTTCAAGAAAAGTTGCATTCGAAGCGATTTCTTCCAGGACACCGATCTGTACGTGCGATCCATTACTATTCCCTGAAGCTGCATTGCTAAACGAATTCTTTTTATTGGAACGATAGGCTCTGTAACTGAATGCTAATCACCAAAAATGCCCTACTCTTTACACTTTCTTAATTTATTAGTTCCTCCAGCATCGAATAAGAGCGGACTTTTTTCCTGCGCACTGATAGAATTCATTTCCTTTCTGCACTCTCAGAATACTTATTTCACAATCTTGATCAACACTAATTTTTTACGCTGCATTTAAATAATTATTGCTACATCCACTGATATATCTTTCTTCTCCCGCAGAATTTCGCTACGTGATCCACATTCCATATTAGATTAAAAAGTCTTCTTTATATTTATACGTCGTAGGAATTTTTTTCTGGGAAATATTTCTTATGGGCTTTTTGTATCTCACCATATTATCTTGAAAATTATATATTATGGAGCTTCCTATTTCACTTTCTCAAATAAATAGATATTTGTACTAAATATTTCGTATTACATCCTTTATTTGTCAGTCAAGGTAATATCAGCGTACTTTTTCACCTCGAATGAAAACTATTTCCTGATGAAGTCTAATAGTTTAACCTATGAATCACCAAATATCTTGATATGTCGAATGATAGGCTGAAATTCGCTGCTTGATAGGAGAAATGTCATGATTTCTCTCTCTCTCTCTCTGAACACGACTAACCCTTGGACTCCGATGATATATGCTCCCAATGCGCTGTATGCATTACACTATGAAGATGTCCCCATTACTCTCCTGAATTAACAGCTACAATACTGGAGCATTCAACTCATCATGATATTCGGGTAAAGCTAAGCAAACGGCTTGAACGTATGTATACTGACTCGTACCATAGGGTTCTACGGCCATCCATAATACATTCGAGTTTTGATTTGAGGTCACTTAACCGGTTTGAAAATTTTCATCTCCACTCGCACTTTTAATTAATCACAGTGGCAGTTTTAAGATATGCTATAGCATATCCTCTATCGCCAATTCCAATGTATTTAAAACTGTATATGAAGAATAAAGTTATTACTTAAATACTTAATAATTTTGGAGAAAAATAATGATAATGTTTAGAAATGAGTAGTAATAAGTAGAATATGACCGATGCAAAATTGTGCCAATGGATATATGTAGTATATCATTCAAAATTCTTACTGGTATATGTATACAGTTCTTATTTCTGAATACCATTTGTTTAGATTAACTAGATCAAGAAAAAATGTGACTAAAGGCATTCAACGATAGAGGTGAGAGCTTGAAGAAGAAAGAAACAAGGGAAACAGAAAATACGACAAACTGTATCTGACGATCAAAATTGGACAAAGTTAAGGCTATTAATTTCCGTTCCTCAATGAAATTTTGCTGAAAATCTCTATTTGACTGATAGCCCGCACTTTTTCTCATAATATCATTGCGTAATTTTTGTGTTGGATAAAAAAAACTATTGGTAAAATAAATTTAGTAGAAAATCGGCTTAAGCAGTATCAATGAAATAATCGATTAACTAAATACATGGCCGAATCGTCAGAGAACAGCTAAATAAAAAAACAATGTATAGGTTAACTTCGTTATACAATATGATTAACTGCAATGTAACTATGACTCTATTTAAAAATGTACATGTAATGATATTAATTCTCGAATGAAATTAGAAAAATCATTACTCCCAATAACAGAGCCCTCCTATTTTGCTTCTTTTACTTCTAAAGCTATATTTGAAAGGTTTTCCGTGTAGATGGTGATAGCATACTTATTAGTGGTCGTCGAATATTCGGGGTTAGACCTACCTTTTTCAACTGAAGTACCACCATTTAAAATTAAGCAATCCATGAACCACCCACTACTGGGACCATTTTATAAGCACGTTTTTTATCGAGGGAGTAAGACGAAAACAGCATGAAATTAGTGAGGAGGAGTGCAGACCAGTCATGGCAATCGCTCCATTAATCCTGAGTGCTCTTTAAAATAGCTTCTCCCTTCGCACCTGGACTTAGGGTCCTCCTACGACGACGGCAAAGGTCACCAATTCTTTCGCTTAAGTTTTTTTTCTCTCATCCCCACTTTCCACTTTTCTTTCTCCCTCATCCTTCCTTCCTCTATCGAGCCCGCAAACAGAGCCTGTGCACGTCCCTTCATCTCGTTCTGCCCTCGGTGCGAAGCTCCATTTGCCTCCGGGAGGAGAGAGAGAGATAGAAAAACTCAGGAGGGACTGGGCTCTTGAATGTGGACGGGGGGTTATCCAGGAGCGGGGTAGAGGTTGGTAGAGTCAAGAGAGGCACGGGAAGGGCTCAGGAGAGGAAAGAGAAGAGAGAGGGGTTGAAGAAGATCGGGATCAGAAGTAGGGGAGTTAGCAAGAGTGAGAGGCGCGGTGAGGAGGAGGAGAGGGTCGAAGGCGAGGGAATATGAGAAATACGGTGAGATCAAAGGGGGAAAGAGGACACGAAGTGGATGGGTGGTGGACGTAAGGGGAGATGGGAAGCGAATGAGTAAAGGCGGGACGGGGGAGAGAGAGATGAAATTTGAAGGGCTAAGGGTAAAAGGATGGTGCGTGAGGAGAGTGACGAAGAGAAAGGAGGCAACTCACACGCGGATGAAAAGAGAGAGAGAGAGAGAGAGAGAGGGGGAAGGAGAATATGTGAAGGTTAGAAGTGAGCACGTAGCGCCCAGGGTTGTTTCGGGGGGGGGGTGTTAGGTCTGGGAGGAGGACGGGTGGATGGGAGCAGTTTGCAAACGCTTACACATAACTGTAAATAACTTGAACGCAATTCTCAAGCGAAAAGGAAATATAAAACGGCGACGCCAGAGGTTGGCTAGCATCCAAAGGGAGTGGCGAAGCCAGGAATTATGTTTTTGGGGTCCCTACTACTAACACCTAGAATCTAATGGGACTTTTTTGACCGATTTCTCCCTACTTGAAAAAAATTTCAATGAATCCTAAAATATTGATGGATCAGCAGTAAGACGTTCTCTCCAAACTTATTACTTGACACAGACATGGCGTTGTCAAAGCAGATTGAAAGGAGAATATTTTCATATATCATAAATTTTCTTCGAGAAAATTTACTTTGTCTTGAGTAAGATAGAAAACAAATAGGCTTTTATATTATATTGATTATACGGAAGTACTCACGGGAGGAATATAACTTTTGGACGGCACAATAGAACACAGAATAAAACAGATAACACGTAAAAGGACACTCACACTGTAGATTATTTGAGCTTTCGGCCTACTCCGAGGCGTTCTTCTCAGTCTGACCTGAAGAAGGCCTCGGAGTAGGCCGAAAGCTCAAATAATCAACAGTGTGAGTGTCCTTTCACGTGTTAAAAGGAACACACATAAAGGACGAACACAAGAGTGGTGGGGATGGCGGATGTGAGCAGATCACAAATGTAAAAATATTTTCCTCGACCGGGACTTGAACATCGGATCTCTCCACTTGCCCGGCGGATGCTCTAACCACTTGAGCTATCGATAAAATGTAATTTACACCGTACTAAACTAATAGAAATACAATAATAGAAAAGTTGAAGTTACTTACGCATTGGTAGAAATGTGTACATACGTGCATTAACTAAATAAATATTGAAATTAATAAACATATTATTTGATTGTTGTCGGTAGAAAATAATGAATATGTCATTAGAGGTAGGTGTTCTTCATCATGTTCTTATTTCACCATCAATGCCCACAATTGAATGCTTAATTTCTTTTATTTCATTCTTCGTGAATGTGGCCATGAATATTGTCAGCATCAGGTGTTAAACGAATGTTATCCGTAGAAGAGTAGATGAATAAATTATGTAGGCTACTTCGCCAATCAATGTATGATCTAGTGTATTTTCAGTATTCAGTAGAATTCTCACAATTCTCTCTCCATCTAATGTCAGTTGATATCTCGACCACTCGAGTTATGGAGCTCATATTTGCTTCGTATTCATTTTTAAATTTATGAAATTCGGCCAGTATTCTTTTTTACCTTTTTCCAATGGTGGAGTTATTTGTTTGGATTTTTGATGTTGTAGCTACATGGAACATACGAGGGTCATCCGGAAAGTAGTACCCGTTCGTGAAATAAAGACACAAAAGTAAATCTTAACAAACATAAAAAATTTTATTTGAAAGAGGATACTTTAAATTACTTCTCAACATAATCTCCAAGCAAATTAAGGCATTTGTCATAACGTGTGACAAGTTTCTGTATTCCTACTGCATAGTCCTTCGCCGCCAGCTCATTGAGATACAGGGTCACTCCTTCTTTAAGTTCTTCATCGCTGTCAAATCTTTTTCCTGCCAAAAAGTCTTCAAGCTTTGTAAAGAGATGAAAATCTGAAGGGGCCAAGTCCGGGCTATACGGTGGATGGTCGAAAGTTTCCCATTTGAATTGCTGCAAAAGTTTTTGTGTTATCCCAGCTGCATGAGGCCTGGCATTGTCATGAACGAGAATGACACCAGTGGACAATAGACCTCGCCGCCGATTTTGTATTGCCCGCCGTAATTTCTTTAATGTTTCACAATACGCATTGGCATTAATAGTGTCTCCACGGGCGATAAAATCAATAAGCAATACACCTCGTCGATCCCAGAAAATGGTTGCCATGAGTTTCCTGGTGGACAGAACTGTCTTGAATTTTTTTGGTTTGTTTGGTGAATGAGCATGATGCCACTCCATTGACTGTCGTTTACTCTCAGGTGATGCATAACAAACCCATGTTTCGTCACCAGTAATTATGCGAGTCAAGAAAGAGTCTCCTTCATCAGAATAACGTCCCAAAAAGGTCAGTGCTGCAGCCATACGCTTGGTTTTGTGCTCATCTGTAAGCATGCGAGGGACCCATCTTGCACAAATTTTTGCATAATGCAGATGGTGTTTAACAATTTCATGAACAATTGTTCGAGAAACATTGGGAAAATGCTCACAGATGTCATCAATTGTGACGCGCCGATCGTTCCTCACGAATTCGTCAACTGGGCTCACCAGTTGGTCTGTAATGACAGACGGTTTCCCCGAACGCTCATCGTCGTGTGTGTTCCCCCTCCCCATGTTGAAGTTGCGACACCACCGCCGAACAGACGACTCGTCCATTACATTGTCTCCATACACCTCCTTTAATTGGCGATGAATATCACATGGGCGAACGTTTCTTGCATTGAGGAATTTAATCACTGCCCTCACTTCACAACTGGCGGCGTTCTCAATTTTTTTAAACATTGTAAACAATCACAGAAACAACACAGGCAATGCTAGCGTCACGCAACTTGGCTCAGAGAAGGCAGACAAGCCACTGAAGCTATCTGACCTAATCCAGCGGCTACTCGCGTCGTCAGCACTTCATGCGGCACGAACGAGTACTACTTTCCGGATGACCCTCGTAGATGCGTCAATATGAAGACAACCTGTACAGTCTTTAAACAAATATTTTATTTTGGTCTGTATCATAATGCCGTCAATAGCAGAGTAAATGCCAATACACTAAAGTTGAAGTGCAGTAAAATCAGTGAACTAAATAAATAATACTGTTTTAAGTTACATTAGGCAACAAATATATGAGAATAGTAAAGTTAAACATAAGCAGAGGAATTTGCATTTGAATACGTGTTTCAAAAATTCATTTTGAAATGAAAGTATTTCTTGAGAGAATTACGACCAATGAGATATCATTCACCGCTTAAACTGAAAAGAGAAACTACCCGATGCGGTAAGAAAAATTTTCAATAATATGATTGAAAGAATATACTTTAAAAACGTTCACGATCGACGAAGAAAAAAGAGGAAGAGGACTGAGATCAACGATGAAAAACTCCAATATGTACGTGCAATGAGGTGCTGAAATAAGAAATGAACGGAGGAGGCAGGAGATATGGTAATACAATATGACGAAGGAAACAAGAGATAGCGTCCGTAGGTGTGCGTTCCTTGGGATTTTTGTGTATGTTTATCAACACCGTAACGGTTTGAGGTACACTTGGGAAAAGAGTTTTTATCCCAAGGATCGTTCTGATCAATTTACGTGCCAGCTTGCGTCCCAGCTTCGCTGGAGCTGGCTTCTAGTACAAGTCACGCTCACATAATATTTCATAAATTGTTCAAGTACAATCCGTTAACACTCACAGGTCAGTTTGCTAAACCCTCCACTTGTGTATGACCAAATTTGTCCAGCATTGTTGATAGCTATTAAGGTCAAGAGCCAAAAACCTTGGGAAAGTTGCGGAACAATTGATAGTGAATAGTGGGAATGTGACTAAAAAATGTGAGACAGTTTTATAGTTTACATTTAAACGAGCATTAATATTTTCCTGAAAAATATGAAGAAAAAGTTTTAATGGATATGAATCGAGAGTGGAAATTTCATTCGTGATTAAATATTAAGATTTCAGATTGCAATATTTGGTTTCTAGCACTTTTAGACCGTGTTTCATTCCACAAGCTTCCCCGTATTAACGTAACTTAAATTTGAAAGTAAATTCGTTGATTTAAAGCGAAATGTTTGAGAGAGTGAGTCGCATTAGTTTTTATTTCCGGCGTGAAAAGACAATTATCTAACTCTACACAATACTCGTATGCATCTGCAAGGGCTTAAAGTAGAGAGGGTTAGAACAAAACCC